>OX451740.1:363937957-364320464 GCA_948472305.1 Vicia faba | reverse complement strand
ATATATATATATATATATAATATATATTATATATATATATATATATATATATATATATATATATATATATATATATATATAATATATATATATATATATATATATATATATTATATATATATATATATATATATATATATATATATATATATATATATATATATATATATATATATATATATATATATATATATATATATATATATATATATATATATATATATATATATATATATATATATATATATATATATATATATATATATATATATATATATATATATATATATATATATATATATATATATATATATATATATGTTTATGAATATATTTAGGATAGAATATAAAAATATTTGAATTTTTCATTTTTATTAATATTGGATATAAAAATACCTTTTTCATAATATACTTCATTTTATTTTTATTTTTTATACATAATAAATAAATACTTGTATTAAATTAAATAATATTACATTTTCTTTAATAAAATTAGGGTTTTGCCCTAAATTCAAATACTCAAAATAATACCTTTTATTTTCTTATTTTATTTTACATAAACCATACTTTTCTCATACATATAAAAACTTTCTTTTTTGCATTTCACATATTTATTTAATTTCCATTTAATTATGCAATTTATTTACCTTGCAAATATTCAAAAATGATGTAATAATTTAGATTTAAATTCTTGTCAATATCCCCATTTGAACTTTTGTACCCCCCTTCCCATATTTGGTTTTGTAATAGCTTAGTAAATTTAAATTTCGCGCTTTATTGCTTTCTAATAAAAACATGTTAGAATTAGGGTTTGCATGCGAAAAACGATAAAAAAATAGTTGGACCTAATACAAGATGAATGAGCATGAAAATAAACAACACATCTCACACTTGCACCCCTAGGGTACTCCACTTTGTTGCCTTCAAATAAATGGGCCATATTGTATGTTGAACTTCTTTGGGCAAAACAAACAATTTGAACGATCATAGTCCCTCGATAAAACTTTTCAAAACAAACAAAAACAAATGATCAAGTCCCTAAAAGAAAATTGCCCAAAGACATTTAACGCCGTTACAATTATGGTCTAAACGATGACCCACGCCTGTCCCTTTCACATCCTAACACAAGGTTGTCCACCAAATACAATGGTGGAACAAACTTGTTAAAAGGGTTAAAGCGTAGCAATAATCTCTTGAGAAATTTAGGAGTAGATAACCTCTTAGTTACTTGAATCAAACTTGCAAAACAAAATACTTGCCTATTTTTTAAACCACGCACTTTTCAAAACAATTTTCAAAAGCAAATGAAAACCTTTTTTAAAAGACATACATCTTTGTATACATCCCCACATGGATCATTACAAAGGTTGCCACCACATTGGCCTCTTTTCAAAATATTTTCAAACCCACACACTCAAGCACCTTTTAAAACAATTAAAAGCAAAAGGCAAGTCGATCTAAGCAAGTAACTAAGAGCCCATGGATAACCATGGATAGAAAGGGTGCTAATACCTTCCCTTTCTATAATCTACTCCCCGAACCTAAGAAAACATCTCAAAAGGTTTTTGCTGTGCTTTTTAACCTTTCCTTAGGATAAAGTAAAAAGTCGGTGGCGACTCTTGCTCAACCGAAACATTTGCGAATACAAACGCAAACCTCAAGTCAGTTCTCCCACCGTATCACAGATGTCTACTACAACTTTTTTTCAATATGCAAGACTTGAAAATGCTTGGAAAGTTGTTTAAGAAATGAAAAGATTATAGGTCTTTTGTGAATTTCCCCAAATTTGTTCATCATCTTCCAAAGACTATAACTCTTTCAATTTTTATGATTTTTTAGTGATCTCAATTCCATAATTCAATTTAAGAGGTATACTTCATTTCATCTTCAAGAATCAAGAGTTAAATATGAATGGAAAGACATGTAATTTTGAAAAACATTATAGGTCATTTTGAAGCTCAACACTTAGAAATATTACTAAGTACCAAAACCCGTGTGTTTTTCCTGATATCAAACGTGTATAAATTTTTTCTCAAACATCAAAATGAAAACTTTCAAAGCACATTATCAAGATTGATCATTCAACTTTCCAAAGAATCCAAGATTGCATCATAAAGGTCCTTGAGTAGTGAGCTATGCATTGTTGAAGTTGGCTCCATGGAATCTATCTTTTGCTTTGAGTCATATTTTTTACCACGAGTAAACTTGGATTACATGTGGAATTACTTAAAGTTTAGTTGTTAAACATATTTGACTAGTTGTTCAAATGCGTTTTGATAAAAATTGCACTTGGTATGAGGTCGTTTTGATGCATTTCAAGTCACACATTTGGCATGATCAAAGCTGGCTTGGCTTGCATAATTTTCTCAAAATTGCTATGTTTTCTCATTGTCATCTACTTCCCTATAAATACAGGATGTTATTCCATTCATTTTGACAACCTTAGAGAGTCAAAATCACCCTGACAAACTCTCTCCATAGCTCATAATTCTGAGTTTTCAAATTTACTTTTTCCTTATTTTTCAATCCAATTTATTTGTTCATTCTTCATCCTTGAACTTCACTGAAGCTAACAGAAGAAGAACCAAGCCTCGAAGTGATTTAAATCATGCTAGCCAAGTCAAGTTTCATAGAAACTTCATTGGAGTTCGTTCAGATAGGAATTGACATCAATTCTTCTAACTCAAATTACTGGAACGGTCTATGATGTTCATTAATGCTTGCTGATGATTTAATTTTGGTTAATTAATGCATTTGATGCATCTGTTTTAGAATTCAAAATTTTCAAAACTCTCTGGTCTTTTCCAAATCGACTAAGCTACTCTTTAATGAATTTTTCGCGAGGGGTTGCTTAGAATTGTCTGGATGAGATGAATCCAATGATACCACTATGAGATTCTAATGTTTCTGTTTGAAGAATCTCACAAATCTCAATGCACAGGTGGTTGGAGGTTGAAGATAACCTATGTGTCATTCTTCCACCAATGAACCTTGGCCAATTGTTTTAATTTGATTGGCTTGACTATTTTGTGTTACAAATGCGAGCATTGACTTTTCTCACCGTGTGTCCATATCTTTGATTCGTTTAGATTGCCAATGTGTTTTAAAATCCCTTTAGATCCAACGCTCCATATTTTTTCTTGTTTTTATTTTTTAAACTGATGATCCGATATGAAATTCAGGGAGGACCATATCATGCACAATGCGTCATATCCGTCAAATTTGCTTACTACCGCGTTTTGACATTGATTTCAAAAATTCATTTCAACTTCTAAAATTGTGAAAAAATTATCAAAAATACTTTTTATTTTTCTCTTCCTGATTATTATTTTTTCACAATTTAATTTCGTGATTTGGAAATTTTTATGATTTTTCACAATTTGATTTGGCGACCTCATTTTATTTTTAATTTTGATTTTACTATTTTTCATAAATTTTGGTTTATTTTACTTATTTCTTTATATTTTAAAAATAGTTTCTGACTTTTAAAAATTCTAAAAAAATTTGTCAACACTTGTTGACTCATGTTTGACCTCTAATATTTTTTTAAGATTTTTATTTGGTGTTTTAATACATGTTGTGTATTATTCCAATTATTTCCTTTTTAAATCATTTTAATTTTGTTTTTTTATTAAATATATGTTTTTATTGGTCTTGATTTGGAGACACTTGAGTGTTATTTTAGGAAAAATTCATCAACCTCACTGGATCTTGAGTATTGATAGGTTGTGTAGCATTAGAAATGTTGAGATGAAGGCATTGGATTGACTTGACTCTCACAAATCAAATAAAAATCGCCACCGCGCTTTATTATTTTTAAAGTAATGGGAAAAGAGCGAATAACCAAAAAGAGGGGGAGAGAATCTAAGTTCGAGGGTTAGTTATGCAAAGGGAAGATATTAGCATCCTAAACATCTACGGTACTCCGCAGGAACCTCTTTGTAAATTTGTGTATTTTGGCTATAAAAGTTGTATAAAAATAGATTGTGGAGATGAGAAAAGAATTGTTTTTTTAGGATTTTTACACCAGCCGCAGTTGCGAACCTTTAGTGCCTATGTACCACCTTCCATGCAATAGGGATCAGTTTACTCATAGTTCACCTTTAAAAAATTTAAAACACAAATGTGTTGATTAATTTTAAGAGACGATACATCATCGTCTTATCCGAGTGGAATAACATGCTTACTACCCACGATTATGAGAAAGGAGAATTTGCGTCATCTCAAAGTGGAGGATATGGCTTGGATTTTAAAATCAACAAAGCCTCACTCAACACCCAAGTGGAAAATATCTCACTTCACTACATATCGTAGAAGTATAGTAGCTCGTATCACTACAAAGATTCATAAGAGTCTAATCTTTTAAGAAAGTTTTAAGGATAAAAGCCAAAGTGGCAAAGATGATTTGAATGAAATTGATTGACTTTTAGTCTTCTCACAAAAAAAATGTCTAAGTATTTTTAAGTTGTTTAAAGTTTGATTAAGAAAACATTTTTGAAAATGCATGGACCTAAGTCCAAGTTTATTATGAAAGTTGTTCAAGTTTAGAAAACAAGAATAGTTTTGAAAAGGAGGGAGAAGATTTTTGAAATTAAAGAAGATGCGAGGAGATGAATGGACTATCTTAAAGCATGAGGTAAAATCTAGGAAAAGAACCATCTAACCAACAAGAAGCCAACACTTGACACCAGGAGTCAATGTAGAATTCTCATCCTTTGGATTTGAAACCAAACAAAAAAAGATAATAAAACCTCTTAAGAAAACCAAGCTTCAAAGACAATATGTCTTCACAAAAATTAGGCAGAATAACGGTTGTATACAAATAAATTCTCGACCACAGACAAAGCACATAATCAGAATAACCCGCACACAAAGAAAACAAACAACCCAATGTCTTGTGGTAAACCCCGAGAACTCCAGACAAAATTGCAATAGAAGTCACAAGGTCTCAAAGTAGGTCAAGGCTTCTAATCCTAAGTCCAAGAAGTACATAACTCAAAAATGCCAAGGATAGTAACCAAATAGTCCAAGTAATATTAAAGCTTTTATGGTTCAAGTTGATTATTAGGTATCTTCAACAATAAAATGAAAAGCTCAATTGAGCAAAGATGAAATATAGATGCTAAAATAAATGGTGTATAAAAGAAAAGACATAAAGTAAAAACCCAAAGACAAAAGTCAACTGTTAATGAGTTAGAAATTAGAAGTTAACTGAATGACTATCTTGAAACTTGCATTTGAAACTCATTAGAAGATTAATAAAATCAAATCCTCTCAATAACAATTTCATTGGCTTTTTGTCAAGTATATCATTCATTCTCAAGGCAACAATAAATGATCAACAATGTTTAAGTGATTCACTTTGACCAAAGATTATGAAGATTCATTAGAGGATTGATAAGACCAAAGCCTCCTAACAATGAATCTCAAGGTTACCATATAAAAGTTTTCATATTAACATGCTTAGGCTTTCAAACATGGGTTTGGGCCACTAATGATCATTTCTCGAATCGGGGACAAAATTTAGCGCTATTTTGAGGCCGGTCAGTAGAAATTTTTGTACCACATGTTTAGAGAAATGATATATAGATCACTCTCCAACAACATATAGTACAAGTGAGAAGTGAATAAGATGAAAGGGGAGGCGATGTGTTAGATGAAATTTTAGTTTCAAATATCGTCAACATCATTCATCCATCTCGATGGATTTGGTTTTTCAACCTATGAACACACAAGATTCAATGATGTTGAATAGTTTATCCCAAAATAAGCCCCAAGTCAGTATCACACGCCATCCCAAGAATTATACAAGAATTATGTAGAAAAGTTCTCAATCACAAACTTTGATCAAAAGTAAAACCCTAAATACAATCTAAAGTCAAAAACTAGGTTAAAAAAAAGAAAATGGATTGTAAAAATCATGATAATTAATCTCTAAATTCCTAAAGATCTAAAAAATTCAGAAATGGAGTTTAGAGTTCTTGGATTGAGGTGGAAACTTGATTTAAAAATGTAAACATTGAACTGATGCTTCCTTGAAACGGTATATGGGATTGGACAGTAGCAACATACACATTCAATGACTTGGGTGAAGCTTTCGTGAAGCAGTATAAGTACGACATGTTTATGGCACCTTACTAGGACCAATTAAGAGAAAAGGCTCAGAAAGATAAGGAATCATTTAAAGATTATGCCCAAGTGGTACCCCCAATGGGAGAGGAAGAAATGACTAAGGTATTCCTATAAACCCTTAGTTCGTTTTACTATGAAAGGATGGTGGCGAGTGCGCCATGTGATTTCATTGAGATGGTAAGTATGGTTGTCCATCTAAAAGAAGTTGTCAGGGAAGGAAGATTGTCAAAAGATGAAGGTTCTAGTGGAACAAAGAAATCTTCATATGGGTTTTCTAAAAAGAAGTATAAATGAATGATTTCGTTCAAGAAAGAAGGGTTAGACCTCAAAGAAGACCTCATCAGAATCAACAACAGGTTGCTTTAGTAACTCCAATTGTCAACGTAGTTCCAACTGCTACTTCCTATCAGAGGGGACCACAACAAGGTAATCAAGGACAGGGTCAGAAGAGAGAAGCTTTTGATCCTATTCCGATGAATTATGCATAATTGTTTCCGACTTTCATTCAGAAGAACCTGGTGCAGAATAGGCATCCCCCTGCTATACCTTTAACTTTGCCATGGTATTATAAAGATGATCAGACTTATGCTTTTCATCAAGGAGCCCTTGAGCACAACATTAAAAATTATTATCCATTGTAGTCTAAAGTGAAGAAGATGGTAAGATCTGGTATGTTGTCTTTTAAAGATATTTGTCCCAATGTGAAGGATAATCCACTACTCAAACGTGGAGGCGGAAGTGTTTTAAATATGGTTTCTGGTTGTCTTGGGAATTTCAGGATTTTTGATATAAATCTAGTCAGAGGCGGTTTAGTGAAGATGCTTGTTGATCTTTGTGAGTTTAGCTATTATAACACACGATCATGCGGGTTGCAATATTTGCAGTTCGGACGTCCATGGATGTGATAAAGTGAGAGTTGATATTCAAGGGATTATGGATGAAGGCCTTATCCACATAATCAAACCAATGGATGAATATTAAGAAGATGTGAATATGGTTTATGGTTGTCCATGCGAATTCCAGATTTTTGATGTAGACTATATGAATGATGATCTGGTAGATCTACACGCCACATTTTGTCACATGGATGTCCAAGAGGTACATCATTATGGATCCTGTCAGATTTGCTATAGGTATTCCCGTGTTTGTTCTGTTGTGCGAAGAGTTGTTCAATTGTTTTAAGATAAAGATACTATTAGAGTCACAAGAAACAGAGATGATTATAATGGAGTTAATATTATTAAATACTACTCTATTGAATCCATGTCTAATGATGAGTATTTTTCTGTAAATGAGTTCTTTTTTTCTGATGAAGGTATGTTTTCTGATAATGATTATGCAATTCTTGAGTATTTTGAAGAAACAGAAGTGAATGTCATTGTGCCACATTTTGGTGTTCCCGCTCCTATAGAGATTACATATCGCAGCAAACATGTTTTTGCTCCCGTAGCTATTTGTCTGCATGGTCCTATCCCATATGAATCAAATAAAGTTGTTCCTTATAAGTATAATGTAACTATCCTGGAAGATGGTGTGGAAATTCCTATCCAACCTTTGTCCCATGTTGAGAATATTGCTGAAGCTAGTTGGGTAACTCGTAGTGGTCGTGTCTTCGCCCCTAACTTTCGAGGAGATGCTAATTCTGGTAAGAAGGTGGTTGAGAATGTTGAACCTAAGAAAGTGATAGGAGAATCTAGTGGCGTCTCCTTGGAAAGTGATGTTGATGATTTGTTAAATATCATCAAGATAAGTAATTACAAGAATGTGGATCAGTTGTTGCAAACTCCATCTAATATTTCAATTTTAGCCTTGTTGATCAACTCTTCTGCTCATCAGGAATCTCTGATGAGGGTGTTGAATTAGGATTTTGTTGAAAGGGATGTTTCTCTGGATCAGTTCAATAGTGTTGCGGGTAATATTACATCTTGTAGCAATATGATTTTTTATAATGAGGAGTTGCCTGATGAAGGGAGAAACCATAACATGGCTCTGCATATATCTATGAATTGTAAGAATGACTTTTTGTCCAATGTGCTGATAGACAATGGATCTGCTTTGATTGTCATACCAAGAATCACTCTCATGAAACTCAAATACCAGGTAACTCATATGCGCCCTAGTAGCATTATAGTAAAAGCTTTTGATGGTTCGAGAAAATCTGTCATTGGAGAGGTGGATTTACCTATTCACGTAGGTCTGCACTTATTCCAAATCACCTTTCAAGTTATGGATATTGTATCAGTCTATAGTTGTTTATTAGTATGACCACATATCCATAAAGCAGGAGCTGTTACTTCAACCTTGCATCAGAAACTGAAATTTTTCCGTGAAGGAAAGGTAGTTATTATGAACGGTGAGCAAGCTCTATTGATATCTCATTTTTCTTCCTTTAGCATTATAGAAGTTGATGAAGCCGTTGTTGGAACTCAGTTCCAAGATTTGTCTATTGATAATATAAGGAAGAATGAAGATTTTATAGCCTCATTAAGGATGCACAACAAGTAGTGCAAAAGGGCCCTAGCAAGGTGTAGGGGCATGTTATTAATCCACCTGTGAATAGGAATGGGACTGGTTTGGGTTTTTCCATGAAGAATGAAGTTGTGAAGCCAAAGTTAGCTTTGAGTAAATATCAAGATATCTTTTACAATGTAGGATATCTCCATGCGACTACTCCAAAGATCAACAATATTCTCGAAGATGAGTTAGAGCAAGAGATGTCAAACTTTGTGACACATGGAGTCATAGTCCAAAATTGGATCACTGTTGATGTTCCTTCTTGCATTCACATTTCAAAGTAATTTGTTTTTTGTTTATCTTTTCGAAAGTCTTTCACTCTTCCCAAGGTGAAAGTAATGATGTATGGGCGTGTCTGTTGTTTTGATTTTTAAGATCATTAATAAAAGTTGTTTTTGATTTCTAAATTGTGTCTTTATTTTGTGTTTTTTTCTCTTGGAAAATGGTAATAAAAAACATTTCGAAATAGATAATAATTGTAAATAAATATGCATAATCACTTATTACACGTGTCCGTTTCTAAAATCAATCATAAATCATATAGGCATATTAATTTTTAAAAAACTCGTTGAATGCAATAACCATGCACCATCTCCCAACTTTGAATATTGTGTATATGTGGCTGAAGAAGACGAATATGATGAAATGCTAGAAGAGGTTTCACAGTTGCTTGAGCATGAGGAAAATACCATTCAACCGTATAAAGAGTCGTTGAAGACGATTAACTTGGGTTCAGAGGAAAATCCGAAAGAAGTCAAGATTGGGGCACTGCTTCAACCTAATGCGAAGAGCAGGTTGATTAGGTTGCTGAAATAGTATGAGGATATCTTTGCTTGGTCTTACCAAGACATGTCTGGTTTTGACACTGATATTGTGGAACATTATTTGCCTCTAAAGCCATGATGTCCACCAATCAAGCAGAAGTTGTGAAGAACTCATTCTGACATGACGGTAAAGATTAAAGAAGAGGTTTTGAAGCAGATTGATGTTGGTTTTCTTGTGACATTAGTGTATCCTCAGTGGATTTCCAAAATTGTTCTAGTATCAAAGAAAGATGGAAAAATCTGCATGTGTGTTAATTTTATAGAGATTTAAATAAAGAATGTTTGAAAGATGATTTCCCATTGCCCCATATTGATATGTTGGTTGATAGCTTAACAAAATTCAATGTATTCTCATTCATGGACGGATTTTCCGGATACAATCAAGTTAGTACGGATCTTCAGGACATGGAAGAAACAATGTTTATCACGCCCTAGGGAATATTCTGTTATAGAGTGATGCCATTCGGGTTGAAGAACGCGGGTGTGACGTACCAAAGGGCTATGACAACCTTATTCCATGATCTGATGCATAAGGAAATCAAGGTATATGTTGATGATATGATCGCCAAATATCATACTGAGGAAGGGCATGTGGAAGACTTATTGAAGTTGTTTCATCATTTGAGGAAGTATCGTCTCTGCTTGAATTCAAATAAATGTAATTTTTGTGTTCGTTCAAGAAATTTGCTATGTTTCATTGCCATCCGAAAAGGATTCGAAGTTGATCTTGATTAAGTTAAGGCATTTCAACAAATTCCTGCACCAACAACTGAAAATCAAGTTAGAGGCTTCCTTGAACGTTTAAATTACATTTCCATATTTATTTCCCATATGACCGCGACATGCAAATCAATCTTCAAGCTGTTAAAGAAAGATCAAGGTTGTGTATGGACAAATGATTTCCAAATGACATTTGAAAGCATTAAAAGTTATCTTCTTGAGCCTCTTATCTTGCTCCCTCCTATTGAAGGAAGAACGTTGATTATGTATCTGACTGTGTTGGATAACTCCATGGGTTGTATTTTAGGACAACAATATGAAACATGAAGAAAAGAATATGCCATTTATTATTTGAGCAAGAAGTTCAATGATTCTGAGTCACAATATTCTATGCTAGAAAAAACATGTTGTGCTTTGGCCTGGGAAGCGAAGCGATTGCGACAATATATGTTGAATCACACTACTTGGTTGATTTCCAAAATGGACCCAATTAAGTATATTTTTTAAAAGCCTTCTCTCACTGGAAGAATTTCCCGTTAGAAGATGTTGTTGTCTGAATTTGATATTGAATACCATAATCAAAAGGCTATTAAAGGCAGTGTATTGGCATAGTACCTTACTCACCAACCGATTGATGATTATCACTCTGTTAAGTATGATTTCCATGATGAGGATGTGATGTATTTGAAAGTAAAATATTATGATGAACCCTTGCCTGAGGAAGGTCCTGATCCTGAATCTCAGTGGGGTATGGTGTTTGATGGAGCTACAAATGCTTATGGAAAAGGAATTGGCGTCGTGATTATCACTCCCCGTGGATTACATATCCCTTTTACTGCAACATTGACATTTGATTGTACCAATAACATGGTGGAGTATGAGGCTTGTATCATGGAACTTGAAGAGGTTATAGATCTCAGAATCAAAGTTCTTGATGTATATGGTGATTCAGTTTTGGTAATAAATTAGATCAAAGGAGAATAGGAGACTCATCATACTGCCTTGATTCCCTACAAAGATTATGCAAGAAGATTATTACCTTTCTTCAATAAAGTTGAATTCTATCACATTCCCAGAGATGAGAATCAGATGGAAGATGCTTTAGCCACTTTAGCTTCCATGTACCAAGTAAATGCTTGGAACGATGTACCTCAGATTACAGTTTGACGTCTTGATAGACCAGCTCATGTGTTTTCTACAGAGGGGACGTCAGATGAAAAACCTTGGTATTATGATATCAAGCACTTCCTTCATACTCAAGAATACCTGGTTGGCGCGTCGAACAAAGATAGGAAGACATTAAAAAGGTTGTAAGGTAGATTTTTCCTCAATGAAGATGTAATATACAAAAGAAACTATGACATGGTCTTGCTCAGATGCGTGGATAGACACGAAGCAGACATGTTGATGCATTAGATCCATGAAGTTTCCTTTGGTACCCATGCCAATGGACATTCAATGGCAAATAATATGCTTAGGGCAGGCTGCTATTGGCTGACAATGGAATATGACAGCTACAAATTTGTGAAGAAGTGCCATAAATGTCAGATTTATGCTGACAAGATTCATGTACCTCCAACGCTTCTCAATGTTATTTCTTCCCCATGGCCTTTTTCCATGTGGGGTATTGAAATGATTGGAATGATTGAACCCAAAGAGCCGAATGGACATTGTTTCATCTTAGTGGCAATTGAATACTTCACTAAGTGGGTGGAAGAAGCTTCTTATGCTAATGCCACTAAGCAGATGGTAGTACGCTTTATCAAGAACAATCTTATATGTCGGTATGCTGTGCCAAGTAGGATTATCACTAATAACGACTCAAATTTGAATAATAAGATGATGACAGAACTTTCTGAAGAATTCAAGATTGTCCATCACAACTCGTCTCCTTACAGTCCTAAGATGAATGGGGTTGTTGAAGCAGCTAATAATAAAATTAAGAATATTATTTAGAAGATGGTTGTTACCTATAAGTATTGGCATGAGATGCTCCATTTTTCTTTGTATGGGTATCATACATCCGTCCTCACTTCAATAGGGAAACTCTGTTCTCTCTTGTGTATGGTATGGAAGCAGTGATCTCGTTGAGGTTGAGATTCCCTTTTTGCATGTAACAATGGAAACCAAGTTGTCAGAGGCTGGATGGGTCCAGAACAGGTTTAACCAGTTGAATTTAATTGAAGAAAAGAAAATGAAAGCTATGTTTCATGGTCAATTATTTCATAAAAGAATGAAGAAAGCTTTTGATAAGAAGGCCAAGCCTCGTGAATTCAGAGAAGGAGACCTCGTGCTTAGAAAGATCATGTCTTTTAACGCTGATTCTAGGGGAAAATGGACTCCCAATTATGAAGGACTATATGTTTTCAAGAAAGCCTTCTCTGTTGGTGCATTGATTCTTGAAACTATGGATGATGAGGAGTTCCCATATCCCATGAATGTTGATGCAGTCAAGAAATACTTCGCCTAAATACTTTGCCTATATAAATAAAAGGATAGCTCGCTAAGTTGAAAATCCGAAAGGGCGGCTTAGGAAAAAAAGAGCATCTCGGTAGGCTAAAAACCCAAAAGGGCGGTCTAGGCAAAAGTTAGAGACGTAAATAGAATAAATTTTCCCAGTAGGTTGAAAATCCATAAAGGAAACCTAGGAAAAAGTTAGGGATTTCCTTGCAAGTAATTGCGTTAGACTAGACTTGATTATTGAAGCAACAATCTTTTGAGATTCTCATCACACTTCAATTAAAGCCTATGCTCAAGAGTTCAAAGTTGTTAGGGAGAATAATTGTCATTGTGTTTTAATGTATATTTTCCATGTATTTACCATTTTCCAAAACTTTGTAATCATTTATGGAGTCTTGCCATTTGCGAACTACCATTCTATTAATAAAGCTTGAGCCTTTATATAATTATTTGTAGTTCTTATTTTATTTTGTTTACAAAAATTTCATTTATTATTGATAGTAACTTTCAAAACAAAAAGACTTAATAATAAAAACATGTTTTTGAAAAGAATTTGCAAATTAGTTTTTGCTTCAATTCTGTGATTCAAGTGGGACAAAAGTAGTGGTTCCAAGGATGGACAAACTCCAAATGAAAAGATTCCCCAAGAAGTATTCCCGGGGTACTCTTGCTGATATGCGCATGGTCCACCTGTGATTTTTTCTTGGATAGTGGGATTTCATACCATTTGATATGTGGTGTAGGGCTTGTGATCTTATTGTCCCCAGTTATGTCTTGCCTCGGGTTTTATCCAAGTTGTTATACGATTTTGGGTTGGGTGGTTTGATACTTCTATCCCATATTCCCCCAGTCAGGTCTTGATGCGGATTTCTTTAGCTGAGTGTGATTCTTTCCCCAACTGGGTTGTAATCAAGTGGAGTTTGTAAAGTTATGAAGCCTTTGGTCATTTGATGGGATTATTTCTCCCTTTATGTTGAGAATTGACGTAGAACCTCTTTGAGGGAATTGTTTTCTCCAATTATGACATTGTTGTTGTTGTTGTGTGATCCCCAAGTAGCCGGACAAAGGCAGTATCTTTTCTAAGAAATGTTGAGACAACCATCAACTTTTTGGGTTTTCTCTCGCCAAATGTTGAGTTTGATTTAAAATCCCCATAATTTTGAATTCTTTCTATAATGTTAAATTCTTAATTCCCCGGAAGAATCGAAGATGATGCTTCCCCCTAAGGTTGTTGTCCCCATGAAGTTTCATAGATTTTCTCTAGAGAAGTTTGCACAACCACTACTCTTGATATTAAAGAATGTATTTGGGATCCCCTTGATGATGTGACATTTTCTTCCCCAGTGAAGTCAATATGGCATCCCCAGTTGAAGTTTAGACGATATGGCATTGTCTTCTCTAGCGAAGTCTGTATGATATTCCCCCATTAAAGCCTGGAGAAGGATGTTATATCCCTGCAACTATTTTGGTTTATTGCTATCAGATTTTGCTTTGATTATTTTTCAAGCCATGTTTCTTCCCAGTGAAGTTAAGCCTTGAAGATGGATTTTGTTTCCTCAGTTGGTGCTTACTCTCTTATGGAATTTTTCATCCTGGATGTGATTTAGCCGAGTGTTGTCTTTACCCAAGTTTTTTTGGTCTGGTTATTCCCACTGCAGTATGTCTGTTTTATCAGCATATACATGATAACACTCATACATTCATACATACATCATGCATAGTTTAATTAAAATCCAGTACTCATTTGCATTCATTGATGTTTTTGTTGGCATATTATCCTCTTTGCAGAGTTGTGTTATCCTCTCTCCAATAGAGTGTAAACCTTAAGCAGGAAATGTATATCCTTTCAATTTCCCCACTGAGTTATCCCTCATGGAAGAATTTTGCATTAGCCTTCCTACCCAGCTAATTATCTGGATGGAATTTGGTCCCCATTTGAGTTTATTCCTCATTGGATGGCATCTTGGTTGACTGTTTCACTCTGATTTGTTCCTGGTTTGAATTTTTGGTCTCGACAACAATATTATTTTGATCCCTATAGGCTGTGAGTCCTAGATTGAGAACGTACATTTATTTTGCACGTGAAGGCTTTATCCCCTCAGCAGGAATGTGTTGGTAATTCTCCACGAAATCAAAATTCATTTCTCAGTAGTATTATTGCAATCTTTTTCGTAACAGCAAGTGGTTGTCTCTTTATTTGAGCAATTTGTACTTCCCTAGTAAGTTTGTTAATACCAGAGAAGATGTTTTTACTTCGACGAATGGTAGTCTCTACGTTATGGGAGATAGTTTGATGTTGAGGTTAGCTTTACTCTAATGATAAAGACAGTTGGTTGAAAGATTCTTATATCAACTGGTTATCCTTTTCAAGTGATATATTGATCGAAGAAGAAGTTGTTACCATTCTTGGGGAAATCCATAAGTTGGTAAATTTTGTTACCCTTTCCAGGTGGAATGCCTCGGTTAAAGAAGAAGTTGAGACACGTTCTAGGTGGAATACCAGGATTTTGGGAAACTTGTTATTGTTCTATTTTTTTTCTACCTTCATCCTTGAGTTGCAAGTTCACAGACATCCGTTAGTCAGTATTATCTCTTTCTCCTCATTGGACTTTACCCCAATAGAGTTGAGTTGTTCCTAGCCATAAGTGTTGAAGTAATCCAATTGTTCCTAGCCATAAGTGTTGATGTCAACCTTTTAGCCCAACCATAAGTGCTGATGTCAAACCTTTGTTCGCAACCATAAGTGTTGATGTCAAACCTTTGTTCCCAGCCATAAGTGCTGATGTCAACCTTTGTTCCCAGCCATAAGTTCCGATGTTAACCTTTGTTGCCAACCATAAGTGCTGATGTCAAACTTTTGTTCCCAACCATAAGTGTTGATGTCAACTTTTGTTCCCAACCATAAGCGCTAATGTCAAACATTTGTTTCCATTCATAAGTACTGACGTCAATCATCTGTTACCTGTCTCAATATTGATGTTTACCGGTATTATCTTATTGTTTCTATTCGTGTCCTTCGGGTTGGTAGTTTATGATCCCCTGTGCGTCGATGTTACTCTCTTTTTGTTATCTCCTCTATGAGTGGGTAGTTCATAGTTATCTATCGATCGTTGTTACCCTTTTCTTTTTCCTCATTTGTTGAGTTGATGGTACTTTGTCTCCTTTTTAGGCTTTACCCCAGCAGAGTT
Organism: Vicia faba; assembly: GCA_948472305.1. NCBI lineage: Eukaryota > Viridiplantae > Streptophyta > Magnoliopsida > Fabales > Fabaceae > Vicia > Vicia faba. The sequence goes on along the minus strand of OX451740.1, from coordinate 364,304,626 downwards.
TAGTCTTTTTTTCCCAGCGGAGTTGATTTTCCTCCATTGGAGTTGAGTTTCTTTCCCCCAGTCGAGGCAATAATCCTTTCTTAATGGTTACCTCCTTGTTAGCTTGTTGTTTACATTGTTAAGAGTTTTTGTTGTTGAAATCTTACTCTGCATTTGGTTTCTTTAATCATGATTTTTTGGCTTTACCTGTTTATAGCCATCCCCAGAGTCGTGTTGTTCCCCAACGATTTATTTTCCTGGTCGAAATCTCTTTTTGGTCCATTGGTTTTTTATTTTTGTTAGAACAAGATTAGTTCTGATCTATCTCAGAGTTTTGATGATAACAATAAATTATATTTTAGATAATTTATACTCTGATGAACGTATTTGACTATTTTAGATAATGTTCTGGCAAGAAGCATTCTGATGTGATAAGCAAAATATTATGAAGAAGTTCTTTAATGAAAGAACCTTTTTGTTTTGAGCGCACCTGATGACTCTGGTAAGACATTTTATTTTAAATATATCTTCTAACATTTAGCAGGTTTCCTTGCTCAGAGGTTTACTTGAAAGCAAGTGCTGATCAAGTTCTTAGCAAGAAAAGCAATGCCTAGAAGATGAAGTAAAGCATGTTCTGAAATCAAGACGTTGAAGCATGTTCTGATACAAACGAACTTGTCTTTTCAAGCATAGGAAACATGTTCTTACAAGTTGTCGTTTACTCATTAATGCAAAAACAGCGTCAAGCACTCAAGTGCCTAAAGCTAGTTTCTTGGAAAATGGAATAGTGCAAAGAAACACGCAAGCATTTAATGCTCTCCACTTTTCTGATGGCAGCAACGGTCATTTTATTCTTACTATAAGTAGAAGGACATTTATTGCAAGCCCACAACGAATTACACTTCAAAAAGTAGCAAGAAACTGCATGAAAGATACTGGGCTCACAAACCCTTTGATTCATACACTTTGTGCAATTTATTCTAAGTGAAAAATCACAGTTGTGATATAGCTTGATTAAAAGAAAATTTTATTTCACTATCTGTAAAGATTAAACTCTTGTAATTGCTCCTTGAGAGACCAAGTTTGGTCAGATTTCTCAAGCAGACTAGGACTAGATTTAAGTCTTAGTGGTGTTAGTCACTTGTAAGACTACTTGTGCATTGTTAGTCACAACAGTTGTTGTGTGTTTGTAATCAGTTGATTATAGTGGATTAAGTCCTTGTTGAGAAAGGCGAAATCACCTTGACGGGTGGACTGGAGTAGTTTGAGTTTAAACGAACCAGGATAAAAATAACCTTGTTATTCCATTATTGTTGAGCTTTGTTTTGAAAAGAAAAAGAGTCACTTATTCAACCCCCTTCTAAGTGTTTTCTTACCCCTTCAATTGGTATCAGAGCTTGACTCTGAGCACAACACTTAACCGTGTCAAGAAAAGATCCAGAAGAAAACACAATGGCTGCTGAATAAAACAACAATAGTTACAATAAACCTCCTATTTTTGATGGAGAAGATTTTGAGTACTGGAAAGACAGACTAGAAATTTTCTTTCTAGGTCATGATAGTGATCTATGGGATATATTTTTGGATGGTTACACACATCCTACTGACTCAGAAGGAAACAAAGTTGACCGAAAAAATATGGATAGACTACAAAAAGCTGAATTTAAAAATCATCATAGAGCTAGAAATATTTTTCTAAATGCTATCTCTAAAGTTTAATATGAAAAAATCACTAATAGAGATACAACGCATGATATGTTTGAGTCTCTTAAAATGACTCATGAAGGAAACACTCAAGTTAAGGAGTCTAAAGCTCTAGCTTTAGTTCAGAAGTATGAAGCCTTCAAAGTTGAGGAAAGTGAGTCTATAGAAGCAATGTTCTCTAGGTTTCAAACTCTGATCGCTGGTCTAAGAGTTTTGAAAAAGGGATATACTAAAGCAGGTCATGTTAAAATGATCATCAGAAGCTTACCCAGAAGATGGGCACCAATGGTCACTGCTTTCAAAGTTTTAAAGGATCTGAACAGCGTGTCTCTGGAGGAACTCAGAAGTCATGAGATAGAACTTGATGAGCACGAGCCTCTGAAGAAAGGTAAGACTCTAGCCATTAAATCAATTAAGAAATTTGATACTAACGCTTTTCAGGCTGAAGAGGAAAACTCTGAAGAATCAGCGTCAGAAGAAGACGAACCATCCTTGCTCTCCAGAAGGATCAATCATATGTGGAAGCACAGACAAAAGAAGTTCAGAAACTTAAAAAAGTCAGAAGATAAACCTGAATCTTCTGGACACAAAAAGTCAAACAGAAGAGAGATTATCTGTTATGAATGCAAAGAACCTGGTCACTACAAAAGTGATTGTCCAAAGCTTCAAAACGAAAAACCAAAGAAAAGGTTTGGTAAGAAGAAAGGGATGATGGCAACCTGGGATGACTCAGACTCTTCTGAAGATGAATCTGGTTCTGAAGATGAAAATGCCAACCTAGCTCTGATGGCTATCATAGCAGATGACTCAGACTGTGAGTCAGAATCAAGAGAGGTATTTTCTGAATTCACTAGAAATGAACTTGCTGTTAGTTTATCAGAACTTCTGGAAAACTATGGTAAACTCAAAATCAAATACAAGAAACTCAAGAAGAGTCTTGCATCTGATATTGAGAAACATGAAGCAGAAAAAACTGAACTCTTAGAAAATAATTTTAAACTTAAAGAAGAAATTCAAAATGTTCAAAAAACTTCTAGTTCAAAATCTATGTCTAGTTCAAAAGATATTCTGAAAGAATATGACTATAGTTTTCAAACTTTCCTAGCTAAAAGCATAGATAGAAGCAAAATGGCTTCAATAATCTATGGAGTTAGTGGGAAAAATAGAAGAGGAATTGAATGTGAACCTCCCAAAGGGAAGGAGACATACATACCAAAACCTGTTTCTAAAATGACTTTCACTTACAGAACTCTGAATAAACAATTCAAGTTTGGACACCCACATGATATAAAATATGCATCACATTCTGGAAACTCTTATGCTAACCCAAAGTTCAAACAAAACTTTAAACACTCTAACCCAAAAGGACCCAAAAGGATATGGGTACCTAAGGATAAAATAATATTTGTTGCAGATGTCCTTAACAGCTCAATTGAGACACCAGTCATGGTACCTGGACCCTGGGTGCTCACGACACATGACAGGAAAAAGGTCTATGTTCCAAAGCCTGGAACTTAAAGCTGGAGGAGTCGTGAAGTTTGGAGGTAATCAGAAAGGGAAGATTATTGGTTCTGGAACCATTAGAAACGGTAACCTTCCTTCTATCTCTAATGTTTTATTAGTAGAAGGATTAGCTCATAATCTATTGTCCATAAGTCAATTAAGTGACAATGGTTATGACATTATCTTCAATCAAAACTCCTGTAAAGCTGTAAGTCAAAAAGATGGATCAATCCTCTTTTCTGGCAAGAGAAAGAACAACATTTACAAAATTGATTTACCAGATCTTAAATCTCAAAACATCAAATGCCTTTTGTCTGTTAGCAATGAACAATGGGTTTGGCACAGAAGATTGGGACATGTCAGTCTTAGAAAAATCTCTCAACTAAATAAATTAAATTTAGTCAGAGGACTTCCCAATCTGAAGTACAACTTAGAAGCTCTGTGCGAAGCATGCCAAACAGGAAAATTTTCAAAACCTTCCTTTAAATCCAAAAATGTTGTCTCTTCCTCTAAGCCATTAGAGTTACTTCATATTGATCTGTTTGGGCCAGTTAAAACTGCATCCATAAGAGGCAAGAAGTATGGATTGGTCATTGTTGATGACTTCAGCAGATGGACATGGGTAAAGTTTTTAAAACACAAGGATGAGTCACATTTTGTATTCATTGACTTCTGTACTCAAGTGCAAAATGAAAAAGATTTTAAAATCATAAAAGTCAGAAGTGATCATGGTGGTGAATTTGAAAATCATTATTTTGAAAAGTATTTTAAAGAAAATGGTATTGTTCATAATTTTTCTTGTCCTAGAACTCCCCAGCAAAATGGAGTTGTAGAAAGAAAGAATAGAACATTACAAGAAATGGTCAGAACCATGATCAATGAAACTAATATGGCAAAGCATTTTTGGGCAGAAGCTGTGAACACAGCGTGTTACATTCAGAATAGAATCTCTATAAGACCTAGTCTTGAAAAGACTCTCTATGAATTGTGGAAAAACAGAAAGCCCAACATTTCTTATTTCCGCCCTTTTAGATGTACTTGTTTTATTCTGAACACCAAAGAAACTCTGAAAAAGTTTGATTCTGAAGCACAAAAGTGTTTCCTGCTTGGATATTCTGAACGCTCAAAAGGCTATAGAGTATACAACATAGAAACTCTGATTGTTGATGAATCAATCAAAGTCAGGTTTGATGATAAGCTTGGCCAGCAACAGCCAAAGAAAATTGATTTTTCTGTAGGTACAGAAGATCGTCGCTCAAACTCTGAAACTTCAGAAGCAAAAGAAGACTCAGCAGATCATCCTCTTGACAATGCTCTAAACAACCTCAGAATCTCTGATCAACCCACTCATAAAATATTTCCTAGAATATCTTCAGCTCACAAAGAAGACGTAATCATTGGAAGAAAAGAAGATCCCATCAGAACAAGATCCTCCCTCAGAATCAATGAAGAATCTTTGTTTAGTTTGGTTTCTCTGATTGAGCCAACTTCCATTGATGAAGCTCTGAAAGATAATGATTGGATCTTAGCAATGCAAGAAGAACTCAATCAATTCACCAGAAATGATGTATGGAATCTAGTTCAAAGACCCAAAGGATTCAATGTTATAGGAACTGTTGTACCCCAAAATTTTCCCTCTCATTTCTCAAGAAATCACCCTAGATTCTCAAGTACAAATCCAAGCCTTGTATTATCATTTCTTTCCAAGCAATCCATTCACAAGGGCAAAATGGTCATTTACACGCTGAGAAGTCAAACTTTGACTTTTGGATCAAAATCAAATCTCAAAAAATCATATTACATCAAGTCATGTTGGAATATGAAGTTTGTTTCATCAAGAAGTTCAAAAGTCAAATTTTACCTTGGAAAAGTCAAATTATAAATACTTAGAATTTTATAAAGTATTTAATAAAAATGACACTTCGGAACTTCTGAGCCAGCCTCCAGGCAGGAGCAGTCAGAAGTTGTAAACTTGGTTCAGCATATAATCTTTAGTCAGAACATGGCTTTTCAACATCTACGCAAGTTCAGTCAGAGTTTACTAGAGTAATGCAAATAAGGCAATAAAGCTTTCTAGAAAGTCTGAAAGCTCCTTCAGAACATGCTGGAACCAGAAGATAAGAGGATTAGAAGATTGGATGCTACGCTGAAGCAGAACTTCTGATCTAGAACAAAGCCTTGATGTAGAGTTTCACGTTGCAGGATTTCTAGTTTTGATAAGTCTCATCATCATTTAATGCTCATTTAATGCTCACAACCACCTTCTGAGTCTTTATCCAAAGGATTTTCACCATGTGTACCTCTACTGTCTTGGGATAACAACTTTGCTACTAAGCCCATGCTTTACTTTTTGCTTTTCCTTAATTCCTACTGACAACCACCATGCTTGCTTCAAAGACAAGGCAGTGCTTCAGCACATGAAGGCTATATATCAACGCTTTGGTCAAAACATGACCAAATCCCAAAACCTTGTTTATACAACTTGCTGCAGACCTATGACCAACAGTTGGCTCAGCCTATGCCTGCATCTCATGATTATACCAAACTAGCATACGAAAACTATGGTGAAAAAGCAAAGGAACAGGATGCCAAAACAGGTTCAAATCCTATTTTTCCCCCTAAAGTCACAGCAAATTCATCTATAAATACTTGGCTCCATCACACGTTCAGGGGGCTGGCTTTTGAAGAGAGAATTTGGCCAAAAGAGAAAAGGATGTTGTGAAACCTTCACAAAAATCCAGATTTCTCATACACAAAAAACAAACTTTTGTTCTTCTTATTGAATCAAAGAGCTTGAAGTTCCCTCTTCCATTACTCTTGCTGATTCCAGAAACATCCAAAGGCAGCCACTCAATGCTCCAAGCACGCTCCAGGTAAGTCTTTGTAACTTTACTTGCTTTTCATTCTGAACATCATTAACATGTAAATATCATAGCATTAATGTTGTACATATCATTGTATGAATAGAAAAACTATGGATCAGAACTTCTAGAATAATGCTATGCTCAGACTTAGGATTAGAACTTTTATGAACTGTTATGTTGTTATCATTCTGATTTGCTGAACTGAATAAATTTGTTGTTGTGCTGGTTAAGAACTGAAATGTAACACAAAACTTCTGTTTTTCACTCATCATTTTAACACACATAACTTCTAGGATTTTCTCACTGTTTAAGCACGCAGAACTGCTGAGTTTTCTTCCCTGTTTTAACACACACAACTTCCATGATATTTCTCACTGTTAACACACACTGAACTTCTGGTGACTCACTCAATGTTATAACACAGCACAGAACTTCTGAGTTCTCCTCACACGTCAAATACACTGAACTTATGATGTTTCCATCAGCTGTTTTCAAACACTCAGAGTTTATGACTTTCACGTGCTGACCATGTACTGAACTGCTGACGTTTGCTCACTGTCTTAGTGAAATACAGAACTTCTAACTTTTGGTTCACTGGATGAACACCATCCAGGGCCTATGTGTTTTCCCTCTAATGTTTCTTGCAGGACCTCAGAGTTTACCAGTCCAGAACTTCTGATCCCACGGATGTCTCCTGCTGAGTCACAACACTCTTGGCTTCAGAACTTCTGATCCTAGTTGTTCTGCTTATAGCAACACGCTGTTTCCTACCTTGCATTTATTTTCCTTTTCATCCTTTTTTATATATTAACGTAAAAAACATAGAAATATTTTCCTTTTATTTTATTTCCTTAAGACAAAAACATTCTTTTAAAACAAATCCATTTTTTCTTATGTTATGCATTTCAATAGGGTTGTAATAATAACTTAGGACTTATTTTTACTTGCAATCCCCATTCGTACATATGTACCCCCATCCCCTAAATATTGTAATAGCGTAGAATTTCATTTTCCGCAATTTACTATTTTCATATACTGTATAGTAAGTAGGCATGTATGGCAAGATAAAACCAAACAAGTAGACCACCAAAATCAAAGACAAATGCATGCAATCAAACACACTTTCACACTTACACCCTTAGGGTAATCTCACTTGTTGCCTAAAAATGGCCATGTTATGCATGTGGGATATCTTAGCAAAAACAATCGAAATACAAGATCATAGTCCCTCGATGACGCTATCAAAGTTGCCTTTCGAAATGATCTTAGTCCCTAAAGAAAAATGCTAAAGCCATCCCACAACATTGATATCATGGTCATACGATGACCCAATGCCCATCCCTTCACATCCAACGATGGGGCTTCTTATCAATTCAATGGTAAGATAGCAACATCTAAAGGAGGAGGAAAAGAACATTTAAGAGCTTTTGAGTAGGTAGGTTCGCTCTCAGTTACTCGCTTGCTCACAACAAAAAACATTTTATACACCAACACTCTCACTTTGAAACATTTTCAAAAGACAAACACTTTGTAGGCGTTCTTATAGAGACGAGAACCATTACAAAGGATACACCTTTTTTCAAAATCACTTTCAAAAACACATCTTTGAACTATTTTTGAAACAAACACTTCATATGCATTCTTATAGAAACGAGAATCATTACAAAGTTACATTTTAAAAATACTTTCAAAAAATCACACCACAAAGCACATCCAAATAAAAGCAAGTGATCTAGCGGATAATTAAGAGCCCATGGAAAACCATGGATGAAAAGGGTTCTAATACCTTCCCTTTTCATAATCTACCCCCGAACTCAAAAAACATCTCTAAAGGTCTTTCCTGTGCTTTTTCACCTTTCCTTATCGGATAAAAGAAAAGTTGATGGCGACTCTTGCTAAATCGCAACATTTGCAAACACAAACGCAAAACCTCAAGTCAGTTCTCCAACCGTATCACATAACTGGCGACTCTGCTGGGGATGACATACTTAAAAGTGGGGTTACCTTAAGGCTAGATCACCTTTACTTTCTTACATTGTTTGATTTGTTTGCTTTACATTTTGGTTTCTTGTTTGGGTTTATTTTAAATCCTACACCCGGATTTGGGGGCACCTTTTAGGTAAGTAGCAATAAACTGTGAGGGAACTGTGCGGCATATACCGACATGGTTGAAGCAGTAGCTACCTTGATGTGGCACTTTGGTTGGTACCGGTAACCCTTGAGTCAGTCAAGGAGAGTACGGGGTCGCCGCGTGGTGTCGTGAAGCATCAACTGACATTAGAACCTTACTTGACCAACTTGGCCATTAGGAAGTAGTGAGATAGCCGGTTTCGGTGTAAAGCTGAAAATTGATTGATACTCGATGCTACACTCATTGAGACTTGACCCCTGAGTTTTGTTCGGTTGAGAGTCAATTGCTTATTGAACGAAGCTTGTGGGAAAGGTCAGTGATATTGAGATCCCTTAGAACCCGATTACTATTAACTAGGACAGGTTGAGCCAACTAAACTTCAAGAGGATACTTACCTACAAACTCCATGCAAGCCTAAACCTAAGGACTTGTCTGCTTTGTGTGTATATGATTATTTGTATATAACTTGCTTACCTTGCATATTTGTACATAACATCATAACATCATACCTTAGCATTTTCAATAACCATTTCAAGGATCTCGAGGGCCTATGATACAGGGTCGCGTTGAACCAGATGTCTAGCAAGGGGCAAGAGGATTTATTTTCCTCTAAACAAACACCGTCAAAGATCAAGTACAAAAAACTTGAGTCAAGGGCTATAACCTACTTGATATGGTGAGCTTAATCCTCATGGAAGGACATCCACCGATACAAAGTTCTCCAATCAAAGAGGTTGATCAAAATTCAATCTCTAACTTTTTCTTGTGTTTACCCCGCGAGATCCTTGAAAACATGCATCCACATATCATGCATCATATCATAACAGGTTTCTCCCATACAGGTCTCCTTATCTTCCTACGATTTATTTCAGTAGAGATGGCTCTAGAGCAGACTATCAAGGACATCCAGGCTCAAAACGCTCAACTTCGAGAGATGTTCTTGAACCTATCCAAGGGGCAAGAAGAGGTGAAAGCTCTCCTCACTAGGGGCATGACCATGGGGAATCCTGAGGGCAACAAAGATGACCAGTTGGAACGGCTACAAACTGAGATAGCCATAATGAAGGTCCAAATGATGGGACAGCTGGTGAGCCAGATGGCCCTTATCCAAAATCTGGCTCAACGACAAGAAGAGCCAAAATTTCTTATCAACCAACTTCGTCAAGATGGGTGCAACTGTATGGGGCAAACAATCAAGACTGGAAATCAGGTCACTGCTCAGCCTCCCATGAGACAAGAAGTCGGAAGACCTCCCCAATTTGCTATTATCACACGGGTCCAACAACAACCTCACTAACAGCAATGAAATAATCAGTCAAGCGTGGAAAGACCTCAAAGGCAGTTCACACAAATTAACATGCCACTGTCACAAGCATTGTAACACATGTTGAAGATGAAGTTGATTACAGTGATAAACCCTCATCCGAGCCCGAAGACTTCCTCTCCTAACTACAATCCGGAGGCAAGGTATGTTTATCATTCTGATAGCCCGGGGCACGATACTAACGATTGTTGGACGCCGAAGTACAAGATTCAAAACCTGATCGACAAAGAAATGTTGGAGTTCACACAAGATGGCCAGACTGAGTTCTTCTGCCGTTTCTCAAAGGCTCACCACCTAAAGTGACACGTTCAAACAAAGAGGCTTCTGTTTCATTTTAATTTTCAATTTGTAATCTCTTTTGTTATTCAAAAAATTATCTATTAATGTCAAACTTTGTTTCAGTAATGCACTGCATATGTTTGTCTTGATTTGATCCACCCATTTTCATTACATTTAAGCTATGCTTTTTACTCTTTATGACATTCAACCCTTGCTAAAAGTTACAAGCCTTTAGAGGGAGGATGACGAAAACAATGCCATAATCTCATACAATATGCTTTTGAACAGACCTTGCTGACGATGTACATGCATTCTTTCAAATCCTAAACACTGGAGTTATAAGGAAGATAATCCCTAGTCAACTCCTTCGAGCCAAAGAAGTAGAAGTTTTCATTTTACACAAATTGAAACCTTTAATCAAAATCTAGGGGCAGGGTAGTCTCTTAGTTAATTCAAACGCGCTTTGAGCCGCAAACTCTCATTTCGTAATACAATGAATGACATCAAAAAACACTCCTCTGGAATCAAAAGACGGTGATGGTTCCCTATCACATAGGCGATCATTATCTCTCAAAAAGAAAAGCCCACTAAGTCAAAACCTACAAAGGAGACTTAGGAAAACTGGGGCATCCCGCTGACTGTAATCTCAAAACAGGAACAGTTAGACAAAAATTAGGGATAACAAATCAAAATAAAGAGGTCACAATAAATCCTCAACAACATGAAAAAAAAATATTGCAAAAATGACTGCCTTCTAAAAAACTTAATTTGTCTGAACCATCACCAAAACGTCATTCCAGACTCAATTGGAGTTCAAACGTATAATTAACTGAGCTTAGGACTGAAGAACATCACGAAGAACGGGTGGGTACAAATACACTTTGAGCCATTATCCTTTGTTTCTTAAAACCGTGAACCAAGCCATGTTACAACCCTTCAAAAGTCCTAATTGAAGCATGGGTTAGTTCTAAAGCATACTTTTACAAAAGGTATCCTGACTCTTGTAAGGCTTTACTCAAAATCCAGATTTGAATTACAAACTTCTTTACTTGCTAAAAACGCATTTTTCAAAACTTCAAGACAAACATAAACTTTGCATTACTTGAATATCACTGTTTGCATACGGTTATTTGTTTGACAGCGGAGAAATTCACACAACGAATATCCAGTGAACGAAAGCTCTCTCAGTGAACAAAATCAACTCAAGAAGGATGACACTTCCATTTCAAAATCTCCTATCAACAAGGGGGCATGACATGTCTACTATCCAGCATACCTGGGGCAGTCCATTTAAGATTCCAAGAAATCTCTCAAGAATTGCAGAGTAACCAGGGGAAGGTTTCCATCTTCGTCACCTGGGGAATTGAACGTCAATCTCAGTAAAAGGGTTACGTACAGTCAAACATTTCCAGGCAGTGCTACGAACACTCGCTGCTAGGGGCAGTGATAAATCTCCCCAAAATCCTTCTCACTGGATGATTACCCATCAAGAGTTTAATCTCTGAAAGCCTTTCCCCAGCTGAGACAACCTCAAGAATCCTCGAGGACTTTCCCCAACGAAGTCATCACCTCTCTAGCAGACCGGCAACAGGATTTATTTCCCCAACAAACGACATGATTCCCCAGCTTGAGTTTGCCTTTCCAACTACTACAAATCAAAGGACCACAACTCCCTTTCCCCAGTAGACTACTCTACAATCCCCAACAAGTTACTGTGAAACCTGGACCCGACCAGATATCAGTTCAACTTCGACTACCCACTAGAGCAACGGATGACTAAGACTCCTGAACTCTTTTTCCCCAAGCAGGAATCAACACTCTATACAGAGCTTTCAACATCTCCCAGCGGAGTTCTCCTCAACAACAATCCAGGATTTAATAACTCCCCAACACTTGTCAAGGATTTATTCTCCAAGACAAAATTACATTTTAACAACATTCGTAGCATATGCATACAAAATACATATGACACAAATATCATTTATTTTGAGAACATCATTACACAACGCATACATCATGACATTGCATACAACTAACTCTTTACCTTTTCAGGAAAGATCAATCAACAGACAAAGATCGTCATCTTTTGAGATTCCTTCTAGAGACAGTTCATATACGCTCCAGACCCGGAAGCCATTCTGATACTCATTCAGATTCATCTTTTGATACAGTTTAGATACGCTCCAGACCCGGAAGCCATTTTGATACTCATTCAAAGACACCTCCTGATACAGTTCAGATACGCTCTAGACCCGGATGCCATTCTGATAATCATTCAGATTCAACTTTGGATACAGTTCAGATACGCTCCAGACTCGGAAGCCATTCTGATTCTCATTCAAAGACACCTCCTGATACAGTTCAGATACGCTCCAGACCCGGAAGCCATTTTGATACTCATTCAGATTCAACTTTTGATACAGTTTAGATATGCTCCAGACCCGGAAGCCATTCTGATACTCATTCAAAGACACCTTTTGATACAGTCCAGATACGCTCCAAGACACGGAAGCCATTCTGATATTCATTCAAAGACACCTTTTGATACAGTCCAGATACGCTCCAAGACACGGAAGCCATTCTGATACTCATTCAAAGACACCTTTTGATACAGTCCAGATACGCTCCAAGACACGGAAGCCATTCTGATACTCATTCAGATTCAACTTTTGATACAGTACGGATACGCTCCAGACACGGATGCCATTCTGGTACTCATTCAGATTCAACTCTTGATATAGTACGGATACGGTCCAGACCCAGAAGCCATTCTAATACTCATTCAGATTCAACTTTTGATACAGTACAGATACGCTCTAAGACATAGATGCCATTCTAATACTCATTCAGTATAGATACGCTCCAAGACACGGATGATATTCTGATACTCATTCAAAGACACCTCCTGATACAGTTCAGATACGCTCCAGACCCGGAATCCGTTCTGATACTCATTCATATTCAACTTTTGATACAGTTCAGATACGCTCCAGACCCGGAAGCCATTCTGATACTCATTCAAAGACACCTCCTGATACAGTTCAGATACGCTCCAGACCCAGAAGCCATTCTGATACTCATTCAGATTCAAGTTTTGATATAGTTCAGATACACTCTAGACCCAGAAGCCATTCTGATACTCATTCAAAGATACCTCCTAATATAGTTCAGATACGCTCCAAACCCGGAAGCCATTCTGATACTCATTCAGATTCAACTTTTGATACAGTTCAGATATGCTCCAGACCTGGAAGCCATTCTGATACTCATTCAAAGACACCTCCTGATACAGTTCAGATACGCTCCAGACCCGAAATCCATTCTGATACTCGTTCAGATTCAACTTTTGATACAGTTCAGATACGCTCCAGACATGGAAGCCATTCTGATACTCATTCAGATTCAACTTTTGATACAGTACGGATACGCTCCAGACATGGATGCCATTCTGGTACTCATTCAGATTCAACTCTTGATACAGTACGGATATGCTCCAGACCCGGAAGCCATTCTGATACTCATTCAGATTCAACTTTTGATACAGTATGGATACGCTCCAGACACGGATGCCATTCTAGTACTCATTCAGATTTAACTCTTGATAAAGTACGGATACGCTCCAGACTCGGAAACCATTCTGATACTCATTCATATTCAACTTTTGATACAGTACGGATACGCTCCAAGACACAGATGCCATTCTGATACTCATACAGTTCAGATACGCTCCAGACACGGATGCCATTCTGATACTCATTCAGATTCAATTTTTGATACAATACAGATACGCTCCAGACACGGATGCCATTCTAGTACTCATTCAGATTCAACTTTCAGATATAGTACAGATACGCTCCAAACACGGACGATATTCTGATGTTTAAACTACAAATTACATCTCAACAAGCATTCTTGTATGGCATCTACAAGCCCATCCCCAATAAGATTTTATCACCTCTCCAAATTGCATCTTTAAGTCCATTCCTCCTATCTCCGCCGAGTGCAAATTTCTGGGCACTCTACTGTCCAATCATCTTCCACCTTCGAGTCACGAATGGAAAATCCCGCCAATCTAACTCTTCAGGTTAAAGAAAATTGAACAGGGACAATTGTTGTACCCTAAAATTTTCCCTCTCATTTCTCAAGAAATCACCCTGGATTCTCAAGTACAAATCCAAGCCTTGTATTATCATTTCTTTCCAAGCAAGCCATTCACAAGGGCAAAATGGTCATTTACACGCTGAGAAGTCAAACTTTGACTTTTGGATCAAAATCAAATCTCAAAAAATCATATTTCATCAAGTCATGTTGGAATATGAAGTTTGTTTCATCAAGAAGTTCAAAAGTCAAAATTTACCTTGGAAAAGTCAAATTCTAAATACTTAGAATTTTATAAAGTATTTAAGAAAAATGACACTTCAGAACTTCTGAGCCAGCCTCCAGGCAGGAGCAGTCTGAAGTTGTAAATTGGTTCAACATATAATCTTTAGTCAGAACATGGCTTTTCAGCATCTACGTAAGTTCAGTCAGAGTTTACTAGAGTAATGCAAATAAGGCAATAAAGCTTTCTAGAAAGTCTGAAAGCTCCTTCAGAACATGCTGGAACCAGAAGATAAGAGGATCAGAAGATTGGATGCTACGCTGAAGCAGAACTTCTGATCCAGAACAAAGCCTTCGTGTAGAGTTTCACGTTGCAGGATTTCTAGTTGTGATAAGTCTCATCATCATTTAATTCTCATTTAATGCTCACAACCACCTTCTGAGTCTTTATCCAAAGGATTTTCACCATGTGTACCTCTACTGTCTTGGGATAACAACTTTTCTACTAAGCTCATGCTTTACTTTTTGCTTTTCCTTAATTCCTTCTGACAACCACCATGCTTGCTTCAAAGATAAGGCAGCGCTTCAACACATGAAGGCTATATATCAACGCTTTGGTCAAAACATGACCAAATCCCAAAACCTTGCTTATACAACTTGCTGCGGACCTATGACCAACAGCTGGCTCAGCCTACGCTTGCATCTCATGATTACACCAAACTAGCATACGAAAACTGTGGTGAAAAAGCAAAGGAACAGGATGCTAAAACAAGTTCAAATCATATTTGTTTTTTTCCCCAAAGTCACAGCAAATTCATCTATAAATACTTGGCTCCATCACACGTTCAGGGGGCTGGCTTTTGAAGAGAGAGATTGGCCAAAAGAGAAAAGGAAGTTGTGAAACCTTCATAAAAATCCAGATTTCTCATACACAAAAAACAAACCTTTGTTCTTCTTTTAGAATCAAAGAGCTTGAAGTTGCCTCTTCCATTACTCTTGCTGATTCCAGAAACACCCAAAGGCAGCCACTCAAAGCTCCAATCACGCTCCAGGTAAGTCTTTCTGACTTTACTTGCTTTTCATTCTGAACATCATTAACATGTAAATATCATAGCATTAATGTTGTACATATCATTGTATGAATAGAAAAACTATGGATCAGAACTTCTAGAATAATGCTATGCTCAGACTTAGGATTAGAACTTCTATGAATTGTTATGCTGTTATCATTCTAATTTGCTAAACTAAATAAATTTGTTGTTGTGCTGGTTAAGAGCTGAAATGTAAAACAGAACTTCTGTTTTTCACTCATCATTTTCACACACATAACTTCTAGGATTTTCTCACTGTTTAAGCACGCAGAACTGCTGAGTTTTCTTCCCTGTTTTAACACATAGAACTTCCAGGATTTTTCTCACTGTTAACACACACTGAACTTCTGATGACTCACTCATTGTTTTAACACAGCAGAGAACTTCTGAGTTCTCCTCACACGTCAAATACACTGAACTTTTGATGTTTCCATCAGCTGTTTTCAAACACTCAGAGTTTATGACTTTCACGTGCTGACCATGTACTGAACTGCTGACGTTTGCTTACTGTCTTAGTGAAATACAGAACTTCTAACTTTTGGTTCACTGGCTGAACACCATCCAGGGCCTATGTGTTTTCCCTATAACGTTTCTTGCAGGACCTCAGAGTTTACCAGTCCAGAACTTCTGATCCCACTGATGTCTCCTGCTGAGTCACAACACTCTTGGCTTCAGAACTTCTGATCCTAGTTGTTCTGCTTACAGCAACACGCTGTTTCCTACCTTGCATTTATTTTCCTTTTCATCCTTTTTTATATATTAACATAAAAAACATAGAAATATTTTCCTTTTATTTTATTTCCTTAAGACAAAAACATTCTTTTAAAACAAATCCATTTTTTTCTTATGTTATGCATTTCAATAGGGTTGTAATAATAACTTAGGACTTATTTTTACTTGCAATCCCCATTCGTACATATGTACCCCCATCCCCTAAATATTGTAATAGCATAGAATTTCATTTTCCGCAATTTACTGTTTTCATATACTGTATAGTAAGTAGGCATGTATGGCAAGATAAAACCAAACAAGTAGACCACCAAAATCAAAGACAAATTCATGCAATCAAACACACTTTCACACTTACACCCTTAGGGTAATCTCACTTGTTGCCTAAAAATGGACATGTTATGCATGTGGGATGTCTTAGCAAAAACAATCGAAATATAAGATCATAGTCCCTCGATGACGCTATCAAAGTTGCCTTTCGAAATGATCTTAGTCCCTAAAGAAAAATGCTAAAGTCATCCCACAATATTGCTATCATGGTCATACGATGACCCAACGCTTGTCCCTTCACATACAACGATGGGGCTTCTTATCAATTCAATGGTAAGATAACAACATCTAAAGGAGGATGAAAAGAACATTTAAGAGCTTTTGAGTAGGTAGGTTCGCTCTCAGTTACTCGCTTGCTCACAACTAAAAACATTTTATACACCAACACTCACACTTTGAAACATTTTCAAAAGACAAACACTTTGTACGCGTTCTTATAGAGACGAGAACCATTCCAAAGGATACACCTTTTTTCAAAATCACTTTCAAAAACACGTCTTTGAACTATTTTTGAAACAAACACTTTTAATGCGTTCTTATAGAAACGAGAATCATTACAAAGTTACATTTTTAAAATACTTTCAAAAAATGACACCACAAAGCACAACCAAATAAAAGCAAGTGATCTAGCGAATAACTAAGAGCCCATGGAAAACCATGGATGAAAAGGGTGCTAATACCTTCCCTTTTCATAATCTACCCCCCGAACTCAAAAACATGTCTAAAGGTCTATCCTGTGCTTTTTCACCTTTCCTTATCGGATAAAAGAAAAGTCGGTGGCGACTCTTGCTAAACCGCAACATTTGCAAACACAAACGCAAAACCTCAACTCAGTTCTCCCACCGTATCAAAGGAACCAAATGGGTTTTCAGAAACAAATTGAATGAGCAAGGAGAGGTAATCAGAAACAAAGCACGACTAGTTGCACATGGTTATAGTCAACAAGAAGGAATTGATTATAATGAAACCTTTGCACCAGTCGCCAGGTTAGAATCTATAAGATTATTAATTTCTTTTGTTGTACAAAATAACATTTCATTATATCAAATGGATGTTAAAAGTGAATTTCTAAATGGCTATATTGAAAAAGAAGTTTATGTCCATCAACCTCCTGGATTTAATGATTCAAAACATCCAGAACATGTTTTTAAATTAAAAAAGTCTTTGTACGGCTTAAAACAAGCTCCCAGAGCTTGGTATGACCGTCTGAGTAAGGGAAAGTGGACACAACTCTTTTCAGAAAGACATTTAAAAATGATATTTTAATTTGTAAAACTTATGTTGATGATATGATTTTTGGAACCTCTAATATCTCCCTTGGAAAAGAATTTGCTAAGACCATGCAGGCAGAATTTGAAATGAGCATGATGGGAGAATTGAAGTTTTTTCTGGGAATTCAAATCAACCAGACTCTAGAAGGTACTTTCATACATCAGACGAAGTATGTTAAAGAACTTCTAAAGAAATTTCAGATGTCAGAAAGCAAAGATGCCAAGACACCTATGCATCCAACCTACATTCTGGGTAAAGATGAGGTAAGTATGAAGGTAGATCAGAAGCTCTATAGAGGTATGATTGGATCCCTTCTCTATCTGACTGCATCTAGACCTGATATACTATTTAGCATGTGCTTGTGTGCTAGATTCCAATCAGATCCTAGAGAATCTCACTTAACAGCTGTTAAGAGAATTCTTAGGTATCTGAAAGGTAATACTAATCTGGGTTTGTGTTACAGAAGATCATAAGATTACAGACTAGTACGTTATTGTGATGCTGACTTTGTTGGAGATAGAATTGAAAGAAAGAGCATCTCTGAAAGCTGTCAGTTTCTGGGTGACAATCTTATCTCGTGGTACAACAAGAAACAAGCAACAATTTCACTTTCAACCACAGAAGCTGAATATATATCTGCTGCTGGATGTAGTTCTCAGATGATTTGGATGAAAAGTCAACTAGAAGATTTCAATCTTTATGAAAGTAAGATTCCTATCTTCTGTGACAATACTTCTGCTATTTGTCTTTCTAAGAATCCTATTTTACATTCTAAAGCCAAACATATTGAAATTAAATATCATTTTATAAGGGACTATATTCAGAAGGGAATTTTAAACTTAATTTTTGTAAAAACAGACCATCAATGGGCTAACATTTTTACAAAACCCCTTACAGAAGATATATTTAATTTCATTTTTAAAAATATTTGTATGGAATTACGTCCTGAATAAAATAATATTTATCTTCTGTGTTTGACTTTAGAATATTCTGAAATGAATGCTCTGATTAACAAATCTTCAGAAGTTAGAAGAGAAGTTGCAACAGAAGCTATATGAAAAGTTATGAAATGTTCTAACGCTTCATTTCCAAGTATAGTTCAGAAATTCATTAGAACAATCAGTTGTTACATGTATCCTTCAGGAGATGAACACGTGGTGTGTTTCTGAAAGGTCACGCGTGCAAAAGCTACTGATGATGTTCTAAGTAACTGTTAATGATTAGCCATAATCTCACGTTTTCCCCTTATTTTTAGCAAAATCATTAAATGCACATAATGATGAGATTCGTTTTAAATTCGTTTTTAAATTAATTTTAAATTTGTCTTAAATACTTTTTTAATCTTATTCCTAAACCTATTTCTGAAATCTTTTTGCATATAAATACGTTTTTGAAAAACCCTTTTTCATTCTTTGTCGTCTCTTTCAAACTCAAGCGTTTCTGTACTTTTTCTCTTAAACCCTTTTCTTCAAACTCTCATTTCTAAAGAACTTCAATGGCTTCTTCTTCTTCTACCCACTCTGAGCAATACATAGTGCCTAAAAGAACAACTCTCATTCCGGTAGACAGTTTGGAAGTTTTAAGTGAGTTAATGATAGATTTTTAGAATCTAAGAGAAAATGGTTTTGACTTGTTCCCTGCTGTTAAGTTTCAAGGTTGGGAGAACTTTTTTGATCGTCTCATTGGTCCAGTCTTTCCACATCTGGTGAAGGAATTCTGGATACATGCTATTGCAACCCCTAAGGCTATTCTCTCTTTCGTAACGGGCAAGGAAATATCCATTACAGAAAATCAAATCAGAAAGTTGCTAGGGTTTAAAGGACTTGGAGTTACAGGTATGCCAAGTGGAAGGATAGAAATGTCAAGGGTCTACTCAGAGATTTTCAAAAATGTCCAATGATCTTCAAAAGTTAGGGACTTGAAGGATAAATACAAGATTTGGGCAAGGATTATTCATGGATGTATTCATCATAGGAAGGACACCAGCTCTCCTGATTACATTAACGATGATCAACAATAATTATTGTTCTGCCTTGGAACAAATGTAAAAATTAATTTGCCTTATTTGCTGTTTGAACATCTCTGGAATCATGTAAAAGAGACTAGGGAAGCTGAAAGGATGAAAAACCCCAAATCCAAAAGGAATTGGATTCCTATGGGTAGATTAATATCAGACATTCTGACTGAGAATGGTCTGATTGCTCACCTAGATGAAGCCAATCTTCTGGGGGAGCTAGAACCTACTTGTGGTAAGACTATGACTGGGAAGAATTTACTGAAAAGGAAAATAATTGACAAGCTGCTGGTGGAACCAACTTCGTATGTGTCAGTTGCTGTGAAGAGGAGAAGGATACCTATTGCTGATTTTCCTCTGTTCAACCCAAGAGATCATCCTCGTATCATCCTGCACTACATTGAAATCTGCAAAGAGACTGAAACACCTATTGATCCAGCTTGGCTTCAAGGAAGAAATCAAGCTGCTCCAGATGTTGTTCTCCAGGAATCTTTGAAGAGAAAAGATGTAGAAGGACCTTCTGCCACTCGTCATAAGAAGAAAAAGAAGACAAGTAAACCCGCTGAAACTATCATTGTTTATGATTATGTCAATGTATCCACATCTGCTGAACCCTCCCAAACCTTAGGAGATATAGATGTTGATATTGACCTGACCTTACCATCTGACTCCCTTGCTGACAACCCTCATAAAAATCAAGTTTTATCAGATTTGAGTGATTTTGACTCTGATGAACACTCTGACACCCAATTAGAACCCTCACACTCAGAACCCCCTGAACCATCTGTTTTTCAACCCATTCCTACTGGACGTTTTTCAAGACCTCCTCCCAGACCTCTATCACCCAGACCCACTGGATGGTATGATGCTGGCTCTTGGAGAATTCCAGGGATAAATGAACCTCTGGGCACTATAAAGCCTCCTTTCAACTTACCATCTGAAAACATTTTTGCTATGAATCGACCACATCCTCAGAACCCCATTCCCACTCCTGATAATACAATAATAATTTCACCTGATGTCACTCCACCTACTTCACCATAATACACAACACCAAACTCACCTACACTCTCACCCCCTCATATTCCAGAACAACAACCTTTTGAACAACCTGAAATTGCTGAATCATTCGAACCTCATGAACTATCAGCACCCCCTAACTTTGTTGACCAACCTGATCTTTTAGCCACTCCTGAACCTACCAAAAATCCTGAACCTGCTAGCTTTTTAAGAACTGTAGTGGATTATGAATCTCTACAATTCTTGAAAAACAAAACTTTCAAGAAGGTTGTCCCAAAACCTGTTCAGCCAGATGTGAATACATTGTTTCAGAATTTTCAAACAGATGTTCAAGCATGGTTGAATCTGCTGAAAGAAGATTGCTCCAAAAGCGTGAACACAGATGCAACGGATCTTCTATGGGAAACCTTTAGAAGAACTTTTAATGCTGAGTCACTGAAGCTACAGGACTTATGCCACTTTCAGGTGCTGGACAATTTTTCCTAACATCTGCATGCTTTCAAGATAGAAGCTGCTGACATTTGGAATAAGAAGTCTTCGTTAATGATTGCTGATACACCAGCTGATACGATGGACATATCAGAAGATGAATATGAAGAATCCTCTGAAGATTCAAACCCTTTGGCTATTGTTCTATTGAATCAACCTTCTGTTAAGGCTGAACCTGAACCAGTGCCAACTCTTGCAATAGATCTGGGCACAATGCTTTCAACCTTCATGCATTCTGACTCAACGGTTGCTGCTTCTAAGCCTGTTTCTACTGAAGCTTCGTCATCCTCTGTTCCTACCTCACTTATCATGGACACTCTGAAAGAGCTCAAGAGGGAGAATGAAGTCATACATGAACGCTTGGATAAGCAAGACCAAACAAATCAAGAAATCAAGAACTGGATGGTGAAACAAGAAGAATCTGCCTCTGAGATCAAGAATCTTCTAATGGCTCTTGTTACTAAGAAATCCTAGTGTCTTTTTGTTTCTTGTCTTTCGTTTGTTGATTATGCTCTTTAATTCTTTTTACACTTTTTGATTATGCCAAAAATGGGGAGAAAATGTGTATTCTTGAACTAATCACTGTTTAACAGTTATGGGACTAAGTCTCCGACATTCTAACAAAATACAAAATTTCTTCTTGTGCAAAAGAATTTTTTTTTGCAGGTATCACTTTAACTCTGATAGAGTATTCCAACTGAACATTATCTTCTTAAAGAAGTTCTGAAGAAATCCAAGAAGATTTTTTTTGCTCTGATAAATAATCTCAAAAATTTTATATATATAAATATTCATTTCAGGGGGAGATTCTTATCTCTTATCATATTTCATTTCTATATCTGAATAATTTTTGTCATCATCAAAAAGGGGGAGATTGTTAGAAAAAGATTAGTTCTGATCTATCTCGAGTTTTGATGATAACAGTAAATTATATTTTAGATAATTTATAATCTGATGAACGTATTTGACTATTTCAGATAATGTTCTGGCAAGAAGCATTCTGATGTGATAAGCAAAATATTATGAAGAAGTTCTTTAATGAAAGAACCTTTTTGTTTTAAGCGCACCTTCTGACTCTGGTAAGACATTTTATTTTAAATATATCTTCTAACATTTAGCAGGTTTCCTTGCTCAGAGGTTTACTTGAAAGCAATTGCTGATCAAGTTCTTAGCAAACAAAGCAATGCCTAGAAGATGAAGTAAATCATGTTCTGAAATCAAGACGTTGAAGCATGTTCTGATACAAACGAACTTGTCTTGTCAAGCATAGGAAACATGTTCTTACAAGTTGTCATTTACTCACTGTTGTACCCCAAAATTTGCCCTCCCATGTCTCAATGATTTCTCATCACAAAACCTTTGATACCCAAGATCCAGTTAGGGTTTCATCTGCTCAAGACTTCTCCTTGCACTGTTGACCCAAATTAGGGTTTGTGTTTGCACCAAGATGTTTTGACCTAAAATGCCTAAGATGACTTTCATGCTTCATATTGGACCCCCAAGTTTATCCTCATCAAGTTTCAAGTCTTGATTCCAAGTTTTGCCCAGTCAATTGGACAGTTGACCTAGAAATCAACTGTATTGGGGAAAAAGTCAACTGTGGCCAATTGACAGTCAAACCTCATGAAAATTGATCCACATCAACATTATAAACTTCCATGAACCATTTGGTCAAGTTTGGATCACAATTCCACAAGAAATTTGATCAGATCACCAAAAGGGCAAAATGGTCATTTTTAGGGTTTTGACTGCACAAAGGCAATTTTTGACTGTTTGACCCAACCAATGGCAAACCAAGCTCATATATGGACTCAAGGACCCCATGGAATTGTCTTGACATTCTCAACAAGTTCAAAAGATCCCAAGTACACAAGATTGACAGTTGAATTTCCCAGTCAATTGATCAATTTTGACTGTATACTGAAAAGTCAAACTTTGACTTTTTGGTCAAAATCAAGAGTCAAGATTCATTTTTCATCAAAACATGCCAAATCATGAAACTTGTTCACCAAGAAATCACAAAATGCAAATTAGGGTTAGAAATTAGAATTTTTCATAACTTAGAATTTTTCTCAGTTATAAAAAACCCTAATTTTTTCCCAACTTTGCCCCACTTTTTCACCAAGATCCATTTGGATTCAAACAAAAGTCAAAACATGAAAGTTGTAGCTTGTTGCATAATCTACAACTTTGATTCACAAAGTTTTCCCATTTGAGGCTTGTATCTCAAGTTACAAATTTTTGAATAAGGGCACTAAACCATTCTTAACTTAGTGGAATTTTAACCTATTTTGACAAGGTTTTCTACCCCACTTCAAGGCCATTTTCCATACACTTCCACTTGGAATTTCAATTTGCATTTCAAATATGGGTTGTAGTACACATTCCAAGCTTTCCAAAATGTCCAAGAACTTCTCAAACAACCTCATAACTTGATAGAATCGAATTTCACAATATGGCAAAAACTCACTTTTGGATTGATCATGAACATGTTCATAACTTAAGCCATTTTCAAGTCAGCATAGTTTGTGCTAAATTACAGGTCCTAAAACCCTTTGACACTTAATAATTCAATGCAAAACCTTTGTGCCAAGGCCTTGTTTCATGAGTTCAAGCATTGCCTAAAGGATTAATCCCAAAATAGATAAAGCATTTCTTCCATTTTTGCAAAAGTTAACTTTATGTCCAATTGAAAATCCAAGCAGTACAAATGAGATCTAATTGGTACAAGATTATGAGCAAAACACTCTGATCAAGGAGGGATTATGCAGCTCATTAGGGGGCCTCTACTGACCTAGAACACAACTTGGGCATTTGTTACTTAAAGTGTAAGTAACTTGGCATATTGTAACACAACTCTCATATCAGCTTGAAAACACTTAAGTGAACTTGTGAAACACACTCAAGACATCCCAACCAAGCTAGTGCACGACCCAAACATCTCTCATACACTCCCAATCTCAGAATCATCTTCAAACTGCAAAAACAGGGTCAGGCCTGCAGTTTGAGTGCCATCTTCCATTTCCCTCAAGCTCTCTTGCCCAAACCAGTTCACATACATTCCCCAGCATCTATGCAAGCTAACCATGACTTGAAACACGACCTGTAATCCCTCTAACCAATTCCACCATTTTCAGTTTCTTGTTTTGCAGGTGAAGTGCTCTAGCACGATTCAAAAGCTTTCAAGACAAAGTAAACATTGAAATAGCATCCCTGGACCTCAAGGAAGCTTTTCCAATCATCACCTTGCACTGAAAGCACCCTCATTGCCAGATAGAATTTCAACTGAACAGGTATTTTGGTGAACTTCTATCTCTCTTATTAAGCATCATTAGCTCTAAGTTTGTGAATAAACAATGTTCTACTCATGCCACTGAACATGTACATGTTTTTACTTTTCATTTCTTTTGCTTGAGCTGTGAGAATTTAAGGTTTGAAAATGGCAGAAAATCTAGGTTAGGATTTGGGGGAGAAGAAATTCTCCCTCATCTTAGAGAGTTAGATCAAGTTCTGCATATGGTTGGATTCGTCTCTTGATGCTGAACATTTTTTATGTTATGAGTTTTCATTAATAAGCCAGGAATCAGGAGTTAGAAGATTGAGAAGAAGGGCGCGCGTTTTTGAACTGGTTTTGTCTGAAGGTTGAAGACAATGTCTTCTTGGGCTGGGCCTGAGTGATTTTCTTGTTCACACCACCTTTTTGGTTTTACACCCCCTGAGCCCATTTGCTTTATTTTTGATGTTTTTTGACTTTTTCTTTTTTTAATTGACTCATTTATTTTTTCTCAGCATATTAAAAATATAAAAATATTTTTTCTCATCATTTTTGAATTTATTAGGTATTTCTTTGATTTTTTCTTTTAGTTTGTACATAAATAAATAAATGTATACTTTTTGTTTAAAATATTAAAATAGCACAAATATATTTTATACATTTTTATCTTATTTTTACTTCCTGAAAATATTTTATAGAAAAATACTTTTTTTATTTTAATATTAAATATTGTTAATTAATATATATAATACATGTCTTGTAAATAATATAAATATACATATATATATTAATACATTTAGGGTAAAAATATCAAAAATATACATATTTATATTTTTATTAATATTTAGCACTAAAAAGACATTTTTATAAATATACTATATTTTATTTTATTTTTGTATGTAAATAGTAAATATTATATGAATTAATTGATTAATATCCCTTTTTGATTAAAAATTAGGGTTTTGCCCTAAATTTGAAAATACTCCAAAAAATAATACCTTTTTATTTCTCTTTTTATTTTCCCATAAATAATATTCTTTTTTTTCATACACATAAAAATTCTTTTTACATTTTGCATGTTTATTTCAATTTCCATTTAATTATACAATTATTTGTCTTGTAAATATTCAAAGAAAATGATGTAATAGTTAGGTTTAAATTCTTGTCTAAATATACCCCATTTGAAACATTGTACCCCCCTCCCCATATTATTGTGTTGTAATAGTATAGGAATTTAAATTTTGCACTTTATCGCTTTCTAAATATACTATGCTAGAGTTAGGGTTTGCATGCGAATAAAACGAACAAAAAGTAGTTTGACCTAATACAAGACAAGAAAGCATGAAAAATGGACAACACATTCCACACTTGCACCCCTAGGGTATTCCACTTTGTTGCCTTCAAATAATTGGGCCATATTGCATGTTGAATTTCTTTGGGTAAAACAAACAATCAAATGATCATAGTCCCTCAAATTGTTGCCTAAATGAATGATCAAGTCCCTTTTAAAGAAAAAATTGCCCAAAGACATTTAACACTATTGCAATTATGGTCTAAACGATGACCCGCGCCCGTCCCTTTCACCTCCTAATACAAGATTGTCCACCAAATACAATGGTGGAACAAAATTGTCAAAAGGTTTAAAACATAACAAAAATCTTTTGAGAAAACTTTAGGGTAGATAACTCTTAAGTACTTGTCAATTTGCCAAGAAAACACTTGCCTAATTTCAAACCACACTTCACAAACACTTTCAAAACAAACTTTCAAAAACCTTGAAACATCTTTTCAAAAGACAAACACCTCTTGTAAGACATTCGAGTAAAGAATTGTTACAAGGGTAGCCTATACAAGGCATATTTTCAAAACATTTTCAAAACCATACACCAAACACCATTTCAAACAAATTGAAAACCAAGGCAAGTTGATCTAAGCAAGTACCTAAGAGCCCATGGATAACCATGGATAGAAAGGGTGCTAATACCTTCCCTTTCTATAATCTACTCCCCGAACCCAAGAAAAATCTCAAAGGTTTTTGCTGTGCTTTTTAAACCTTTCCTTAGGATAAAATAAAAAGTCGGTGGCGACTCTTGCTCAACCGAAACATTTGCAAAAACAAACGCAAAACCCTAGTCAGTTCTCCCACCGTATCACAGAACTGGCGACTCTGCTGGGGAGAATTTTAAAAGTGGAGTAACCTTAGGGCTTAGATCACCCTCTTGCATGACTAATTGTTTGATTTGTTTGCTTTATGCTTTGGCTCTATTGTTTGGGTTTGCAATCCTACACCCGGATTTTGGGAAACATTCATAGATAGCAATACGTTGTGGAAACTGTGCGGGGTATACCGACACGGTCTAAGCAATAGCTATATTAGTGCGACATATTTGTGAGTATCGGTAACCCTTGAGTTCAATCAAGGAGAGTACGGGGCCGCTGAGTGATGTCACTAAGCACTAATGACCTAGAACCTTAATTGACCATCTTGGCCTTTTATTAGGGGTAGTGAGATGACCGACTTTGGTGCAGTCCGAAGTTGGTAGATACTCGATACTACACTCATTGAGGTTTGTTTTCTTGGAATATTTTGGTCGCTAGTTAAGTGGCTAAACCAAAACCATGAACAATGAAAACAATCCAGTGATATTGAGCTCCTTAGAACCCGGTTACTATTTATAGGACAGGTTTTTTAGCCAACTACACTCAAGAGGGTACTTACCTATGAAACCCCATGCAAGCCTGAAACTAGGGTTTGGTGTGATTTGCTTGTACATATGTTTTGTGCATACATCATAAACATCATAAAACATTATATGCATTCACTAACCATTTCAAGGGTTTGGATCTTCATCTTTGTTCCTGTTTTGTAGGTCATGGAAGTTCCTCGCAGAAATACCATTCAAGTCAACCTTGTGAGAATCTCTCCTCAACTCAAGGAGCTCACCTCAAGAATTCCGGAAAATTCATCCTTCAGTGAAAGACATGGTAGACTGCTCAGCCTAGTCAACACCAACATTGAAGAAGACATGATGAAAGTGCTATTCCAGTTTTTTGACCCTCTTCACCACTGTTTCACCTTCCCTGATTATCAGTTGGTACCCACTTTGGAGGAGTTTTCTCAACTCCTGAGAATTCCTATCCTTAATCAACTACCCTTCAACGGTACGGAAAAGGAACCAAAGCCGGAAGATGTTGCTCAAGCATTACATCTACAACCATCCGACATCAAGGGGCATTGGGAAACCAGAAGCAACATCAAGGGATTCTTAGCAAAATTCTTGTTTGAGAAGGCACAAGAATGTTGGAATTCATTGGACCTACAAGCCTTTGAAGAGATTGTGGCACTCCTTATCTATGGGTTGGTCTTGTTCCCAAATCCTGACCAATTGGTAGATGTCAACACCGTCAAAATCTTTTTGTCCAGAAATCCAATACCAACATTGCTTGGGGACATCCTTCACTCATTTTACACACGAACAATGAGAAAGAGAGGTGTTCTCATGTGTTGTACTCCTATCCTTGCAAGGTGGTTTATTTCGCACCTTCCGCAATCTGTCTTGAAGAATGACCAAGGTACAAGGTGGTCCCAACGGTTTATGACTCTTACTCATTCTGATGTGCATTGGTGTTCTCGGTCCAGAGAAAATGTCATCATTGTCGATCATTGTGGAGAGTTTCCTAATGTTCCTTTACTTGGAATCAGGGGAGGTATCACCTACAACCCTTGCCTAGCTTTGAGGTAATTTGGATATGCACGGAGGGATGGCCCTCATGACATGTTGATTCCTAACCTAGTTTTTGACTTCGACAACGATGCGCAAGGACTTCGCCAAAGATTCATCAGAGCTTGGGGAAAACTCAACAAGGTTAATAGCAAGACTCTGGGACACAAGAACTCCATCCCTCTTGAGCCCTATCTCAAGTGGGTACGAGCCCGAGCCCAAAGTCTAATGATGCCTTATCCTCATGTACTCCCAGTGATTAAAGAGCCCGTCAATGAAGGAGAGGTCCCCTACACCATCCTACATCCAGACATGCCTACATCGTGGGAGGAAATGCAGAAAAGTTGGATTCAGCTCAAGGAGGAACGGAATACTTTTGAAGCTAGCTACTACGCCAGTGAAAAGAAGGTTCTAGAGCTTACCCGCCGACTCCACGAGCAAGAGGCCCTCAACACCTACATCGCACCAAAGAGGATGCGCAATGTATTTCTGCCTTAAGAAGTTTATTTTGTAATATTTGCCCCATGGGGCATTTATGTACTAACAAATTTCTTCTTATTAATATGACGTGCGTTCTTCTTTGTCTAAAACAATTTTGAATGTTCTAAATCCTTGAATGCATTGCATACATAAGCATACCATTCATCATGTGCATAAGCAGGTCTCACTCCAGGTTTCCTTATTTGTCTGCTGTTTATTTCAGTAGAATGGATCTCGAGCAAACAGTCAAAGACCTACAGGCTCAGAATGCACAATTCCAGCAACTCCTGATGACCTTGGCTAAGGGTCAGGAGGATATCAAGACTCAGTTGGGGAATAAGGACCCAGTAAAAAATAAGAAAAAGAGGATTGGGGTGGCTACTTTGGGGAGAAGATTTGACGGAGAAGCTCGGAGAGTGCTTGAATTTCCTCCTACTTCTGATGAAGGGACTAGTAAAAGGGATGGAGTTGCGGTGCCTTCCGAGTCTGATGCGGAGGAAGAAGAGGTTGAAGAGGATGAAGATTATTCTGACCAGCAATACCCTCCAGCTGATGATAAATACAAGGGTTTAGAAGACAGATTGGCCGCCATGGAACTACAAAGAGTACCGGGTTTGGATTTTGAAGACTTGGGCTTGGTGGCCGGGATTGTGATTCCCCCAAAATTCAAAGTGCCAGTGTTTGTGAGGTATGATGGGCTGTCCTGCCCCAAAATGCATCTCAGGTCCTACGTGAGAAAGATTCAACCCTATACGGCAGATAAAAATCTCTGGATTCATTTCTTTCAAGACAGCCTTTCGGGAGCTCAGTTGGAGTGGTTTTATCAGCTAGAAGGAACCAGTGTCAGAAATTGGGAAGATTTGGCCATCGCTTTCTACAAACAATACCAGTATAATTCTGATCTTGCTCCTACTCGTACCCAACTTCAGGGTATGTCACTAGGAATAAGCGAGGGATTCAAAGAATATGCACAATAATGGAGGGATTTGGCTGGCAGGGTGCAGCCTCCTTTAACCGATCGTGAGCTCGTTGATATGTTTCTTGGGACCCTATCTGGGCCATTTTTCAATCATCTAATTGGTAACTCTTCCGCGGGGTTTACCGATTTGATCTTAACAGGAGAAAGAATAGAAGCTGGCATCAAGTCAGGAAAGATTCAGAAGGGTGTTGCTGCAAGTGTTGAGAAGAAGCCTTTTAAGAAGGAAACAGCTGTGGTATATTCTCAGAGAAGAGCAGGGAAGACGGAGCGTCGGCCAACTGTGGGGGCCGTAATGATTCAAAACACTCCAAGCGAGCAGCCTCGCTATAACCAGTCTAGACCAAATCAACAACGGGTGGAACGGCCACAACGGCAGTTCACCCGTATTAACATGACTCCAGCGCAAGTGCTTCCCCATCTATTGAAGTTGAATCTCGCCACCATCAAGGAGGCACCAAAGAATGTGAATACGTCCTCTTCGCATTATCATGCCAATGCTAAATGCGCCTACCATCCAGACAGTGTTGGACACGACACCAATGATTGCTGGGCACTCAAGCATAAAATCCAAGACCTGATAGAGGCTAAGGAGGTAGAGTTTGATGCTCCAGAGAAGCCTAATGTGATATCTGCACCCATGCCGAAGCACGGCCGAAATGTCAACGCCATTGAAGAATATTTGTATGTTGCTGATGTCAGTGATCTGACTACTCCGCTGCTAACCATTAAGTTGAATCTGTTAAGGGCCGGGATCTTCCCGGGATGTAAAGAAGACTGCTATTGTTGTTACTCTCTGCCATTTGATTGTCCGTTATTGAAGAAAGGCATCCAAGGCCTTATGGATAGTCGACAAATTTTGTTTGAAAAAGTTTCTGCTGTTCCAGTTCATACTGAAGATGTCTCAATCATAACCATTCACGCCAATCTTTCCAAGGCCGTCAAAAAGCCTGTTAAGATTACACCAGCTGTGAAATCTGTTCCTTTGAAGATAACAATGCCAGGGCCTGTTCCCTATGTTTCTGAGAAGTCGATACCTTGGAACTATGGCGGTGACATCTACTACCATGGTATCAAGCAAATCGAGGTAATTGAAGAAAGTTCGGATGATGAAGAAGCCAGCATTAGTAACATTGCGGGCACCAGCAAAATCACCAGAAGCGGGATAATATTTTCTCCAGAGATTTCCCCTCCAAGAGCAGTCTTTGGACCCTCATCAGCTAACGAGGTCATCCCTGCACCAATAAAACTCTCTGCTAGAACTCCTCTGATTGAAGACATTGCTGTTCCTAGTACTGTCTCTCCTACCGCTGCTGACAAAGGTAAGGGAATCCAAGATGAGCCCGTCAGGACGAGGGCTCAACCCTTGGTAATCCCGGAAACCTCCAAGAAGGAAATGGACGAGATTTTGAGAATAATCAAAAGAAGTGATTACGATGTGGTAGAACAGTTGGGGCAAACCCCCTCCAAGATCTCCATGTTGGCACTACTACTTTGCTCAGAAGCGCACGCTAAAGCTCTGATAAAATTCCTGAAGGCAGCTCATGTGCCCCAGGAAACCTCTGCGGATCAATTTCAGAATTGCGTGGCTAGCCTGACTACAGACAATGGATTAGGTTTTTCTGATGCCGACCTAACTCCTAAAGGTAGAAACCACAATGATGCTTTGCACATTTCGGTCGAGTGTCGAGGAACTACTCTCGCACATGTCTTGGTTGATACTGGTTCGTCGCTGAATGTTTTGCCTAAGAAGGCCTTGGACCGACTAGATTGTGAAGGATTGGAATTGAAGCCAAGTGATATTGTTGTCAGAGCTTTCGATGGTTCGAAGAGAATGGTCCATGGAGAGGTTGAAATTCCCATCAAGATAGGCACCGAGGTGTTTAAATCCACTTTCTATGTGATGGACATCCGTCCATCATATTCTTGCCTGCTGGGTAGACCTTGGATACACCATGCTGGGGCAGTCACCTCCTCCTTACATCAGATGTTGAAGTATCCTGTTAAGGGAAAGATCATTACCGTCCATGGCGAAGAAGAGTACATGATTAGCCACTTAAATTCTTTCCGGTATGTGGAGGTTGAAGGAGAATTCATCGAGACACCGTTTCAACATTTCGAAGAAGTCCTTCCTGAAATAGCAGTAGCGAAGTTGACAGCTGAGACACCGAGGCAGATGGCCAGGATGGCATCTCTGGAGGATGCAAGGGCTGCAATAAAAGAAGGGAAGAATTCAGCATGGGGGCAGTTACCCGACTTTCCGCATAAGACTGACAAGTTTGGGTTAGGGTTCACAGCCGCCGGCCAGAAAGCCATGCGCCGTGCGAAGATTGAAAGGGCGCCAGTCAAAATTTCTCCCTACGGAATCAACGCCCTGGAAGATGAAGACAAGGAGAGCAACATTGAAGAGTGGATTTATCCAACTGTCAAAGGAGGATTGAGCAACTAGGAGGCAAAAGACTTTGTCCCTATCACTTTTATTCATGAGTAATGTATCTGTTAAACATTTCTTATTTGGTCTGTAATATTTACTTTCAAACAATCCGTACACTATCTTTTCACCTCCTGCCTTGCCCGGGGCATGTAGGTCTACTTGTAAGGGTTTTGATTATTTTTCATATTCATATGCCATGTTTAATGATTCATTGGACGTTTTTCATTTGATAAACTGCTTATGTTCATTTTCTTTCCTTTTGCATTTTTTGTTTAAGGATGGCTATCCCTTACACACACCCACACTCACCAATGCAGGTATATCTTTCAATAACTCTGAAGATCTGGTCAATCTAGCCGAGTATGAAGAGGACGAAGGTTGTGAAGTACCCGGGGAACTAGCCAGACTTCTGCAACAAGAGGAAAGGGCCATCTTACCGCATGAAGAATCATTAGAAACTGTCAACTTAGGGACCGAGGAAGACCGGAAGGAGGTACAAGTGGGTGCCAATTTGAAACCGAATGTCAAGGAAAGCCTGATACAGTTGTTGAATGAGTATGTTGAAATCTTTGCCTGGTCTTATGAAGATATGCCGGGTTTAGACACAGACATCGTGGTCCACCGTCTCCCCACAAGAGAGGATTGTCCACCGATCAAGCAAAAGGTTCGCCGAATGAGGTCTGGCATGTCTGAAAAGATCAAAGCAGAAGTAATGAAACAATTCGATGCTGGCTTTCTGGCTGTTACGTCCTATCCTCAATGGGTCGCTAACATTGTGCCAGTACCTAAGAAAGATGGCAAAGTCGGGATGTGTGTGGACTACCGGGATTTGAATAGGGCTAGCCCTAAGGATGATTTCCCGCTACCTCATTTTGACATCTTGATCGACAATACAGCTCAGCATAAAGTGTTTTCCTTCATGGATGGATTCTCGGGCTACAATCAAATCAAAATGGCTCCCGAGGATATGGAGAAAACGACTTTTGTCACACAATGGGGCACTTTCTGTTACAAGGTGATGCCGTTCGGGCTGAAGAACGCAGGGGCAACTTATCAACGCGCCATGGTAGCTTTATTTCATGATATGATACATCATGAGATTGAGGTTTACGTAGACGATATGATAGCTCGGTCATAAACAGAGGAAGAGCACCTTGAACATCTGGAGAAGTTGTTTGCCAGGTTAAAAGAATACAAGCTCAGGCTGAATCCAAGTAAATGCATTTTTGGAGTTAGGTCTGGTAAGCTCCTGGGATTCATTGTAAGCAACAAAGGCATTGAAGTCGATCCGGAAAAAGTAAAAGCAATACAAGAGATGCCCGCTCCCCGTACTGAGAAGGAAGTTAGGGGATTCCTGGGGCGCTTAAACTATATTGCCAGATTCATCTCACATCTGACTTCTACCTGTGAACCAATTTTCAAACTCTTGAAAAAAGATCAGGTAGTCGAATGGAACGATGATTGTCAAGCTGCTTTTGATAGAATCAAGGAGTATTTGCTAGAACCTCCTATTCTGATGCCACCCGTCGAAGGAAGACCATTGATCATGTATTTGACCGTCTTGGATAACTCAATGGGGTGTGTTTTGGGTCAGCATGACGAGTCTGGTCGAAAAGAGCATGCTATTTATTACCTTAGCAAAAAGTTTACCCACTGTGAGACTCGCTAATCACTGCTCGAGAAAACTTGCTGCGCTTTGGTATGGGCTGCTCGCCGACTAAGACAGTATATGTTGACTCATACTACCTTGTTGATTTCCAAAATGGATCTTATCAAGTATATCTTCGAAAAGCCCGCTTTATCTGGAAGGATAGCTAGATGGCAAATGATCTTAACTGAGTATGACATCCAGTACACCACCCAAAAAGCTATAAAAGGGAGTGTATTAGCTGACCATCTGGCTCATCAGGCTATCGAAGACTATCAACCCATGAGATTTGACTTCCCAGACGAGGACATCATGAATTTGGACAACGTTGAAGGTGACGGACCATATGACGGACCCGAAAAGGGATCCCGATGGACCCTGTACTTTGATGGTGCTTCAAATGCACTTGGAAATGGTATCGGCGCAGTACTCATTTCTCCGGAAGGTTGTC
Organism: Vicia faba; assembly: GCA_948472305.1. NCBI lineage: Eukaryota > Viridiplantae > Streptophyta > Magnoliopsida > Fabales > Fabaceae > Vicia > Vicia faba. The sequence continues at coordinate 364,270,592 of OX451740.1, read as the reverse complement.
TGTTGTACCCCAAAATTTGCCCTCCCATATTCTTCAAGAAATTGCCAAGTCAAGCTACAAAATTCCCCAAGGGTTGCACAGTATAAGAGCCTCCTAAACAGTCAAGATTAGGGTTTGTGTTCTGATCAAGAAAATGAAGTTTACAAAGGTCCAATCAAGTCTCACATGCCTACAAATATGGTCAAGCATCCTCATATCAAGTTTCAAGACATTCAGCTCAAAATTGCACAGTCAAAACCCTAATTGCACTACAGTTAACTGTAGGGGCAAAATGGTCATTTGACAGTCAAAAGTTCAAATTTTTGGTCAACATATCATTTTGAAGCCACAAACATCATTTGATCAATGCTTGATCATGATTCTCAAAGCTTGGCTCAAAAATCATCAAGATGCAAAAGTTTCCTTATTTGGACAGCTGAAAAAGTCAACTGAAATTGACCAGGGCATAACTTTCACATGGATTATCAGAAAAAATTCCATCCAAAGCTCATTTTGAAGAGAAAGACATTTCCTACAACTCATCTTCATACTTCAAGGCCAAGAAATGCTTTCACAAAAAGTTATCAATTTCAACATTATAGGTCATTTTCAAAAGTCAACAAAAAGGGACTTTAAGTCAAAGGCCATAACTTGAGATTGGTAAATCAAAATGACATGGGACCAAGGGCATTGGTTAGAGGACTCAAAGACCTTTCCAAAATGTCCAAGAACATGAGAAAATCTTAAAAATTGAGCAAGTTATGCCTTGTGGAAGTTGGGAAATTTTTGGATATTTTGAAAAGTCAACATTGGTTCAAATGACTTAAAATTGTTAATGGGCCCATTTTTCTTCCATGATTCATCATCCATGACATGTGCACGACCACTTGGCCCAAAGGGAAGTATTTTTTCATTTTTTATTTATTTATGTGAATTTTTATTTATATTAATTCATTTAAATCAAAATAAATACATGGAAAATACTTAACCTAAAGTTTTAAATCTTTTTGTGCATGTTTTATACTCAAGATTTCGTGTACAACTAAATAGGGAAAGATTTGGACTGATTGATCATGATTTGATACAAGAACACATGGAAAAGATTGAAAAAGATCCTTAAAAATCAAATTTCCAAAAACCATGAATGCATTGGATTTGTTCTACTTTTCTTAACCTAATCTATTCAATACATAAGCCTGAATGAAAACCTAATGCATTGGACAATTGAAGCTGCGCAGAAGAGCATAATCAAACTTGAAATTTTTCTCAAAAAAGTCAATTCTGAAAACTCACTTCCAGGGCGATTCAAAGCAGAATTCTTGTTTCAATAGCTTGCTCAAGCATCACTGGACATATTCCAATCAAAGACAACCATCAAAACTCAAGGAATCGGTATACAGAATTCAAGATATTTGATGAAAAACTCATAATCGTACTTTGAAATCTATGCATTTTTATGGCATTTCAATTATTGATTCTTATTCCTTGAATGATTCTGAAGCTAACCAACATATTTAATTGTATTTTTATGCACCACACGCGATTCCACCATTGTTGTTTTCTAGGGTTACCAAGCTTTCGATTTAGGCGTTTTTACATGCTGTAAAATTGGGAGTCCTCAGTACCATGGACGAAACCAGCTCGCTTGGACGAAAATAATGGCATGCTCGCGCTGAATTTATATGCCAAGGGGACCTATTCGCTATTTTCCCAAAACATGCCTAAGAGAGCATATAAAAAACTGTTGCTTATGTTGTTTGTATTTCAGGAATGTGGAGAAGACGATATCGTGGCAAACGGTGATAGGTTGATTCAAAAATTCGCGCGCGTTGGTGGCCACTAACCAATTTTTATTTTTATTATTTATTCGTTATTATATATACAAAGTGCGCATTTGGATCAGATGGCAAGCGTGAGGGTTGGCAAAGCACATGACCTGGGTTCGAGCCTCAGGTCTTCCATGTTTCCATATTATTTTTCAATTAACCATCACATGCAGCTTCGCTTACTGAAGATCATGATACGCCTCCTCATCAGGCCAGCCACGCGTACGTTTAAAGCAATCCAAGGGTGCAGATTGGAGGAACAGCATAGGGTCCAGTCAACGCTGCAGCACACTACCTGGAAAGTCAAACGGATCAATGCCTTATTGGGCCTGGATTTCTAAAGAATACCTCCTAATTTGGGATCTGAACCCCCTTTGGTTTGCAATTCTTCCTACTCTCTTTATTTTTTCTATTTTCTATTTTTCTTTTTAATTGTTGTTTTAGTAATTAATTTTATTATTTTCACAAAATATAAAATACCAATAAAAATCAGAAAAAAAGGAAAAATACAATAAATAATTTTAGTAGTTTCTTAAATAAATTTGCATGTAATTGAATGTAATTTTAAATTAGGTTTGCAATTTTAATTCTTTTAATAAAAAAACATAAAAAATATAGAATTAGGTTTAATTAATGTTTTTATTCCTTTTTTTTTTCTCTTTTATAATAATATTATTTATTTTATTTATTTTTATAATTAAATTTGTATATAAACATTAGGTTTAATTTAGGTTAAATTCTAATCTTTTCTTAATAAACTAAAAACAACTAGAGTTAAGGTTAGCATTTTATTTTAATTAATTTTTTTTCATTAAAATCATAAAATACAAAAGTACCAAAAAGACAATTTCTTTTCCTTTTAACTTTAATTAATTTAATAATCGTTTAATTTAGTTTCATTAAAAAGGGTCCAACGCCCTCGTTCTTAATTCTTATTTAATTCGCGTGTTTATTTCTTTTTTCGTATAATATTTATGTATCTCTCCCAAGGCCATGTAATATTTATCTTTCGCATTTTTAATTCTTTATTTTCTGTCAAAATCGGGTTCTGGAAATTTTGGCGATGTGGACCCGCGCCTTTTGTAATAGCTTAGAACTTTACTTTTCTCACACTTTTAAATGTTAATCAAGGCATGCAAGAATGAATGACAAAAATAAAAACAAACGCGTAGCTCACCAATAACATGACAAGACAAAATAAATGAACATGACACACAAATCACACACCACCCCTAGGGTACGCCTCACTGTTGCCTTGCCCTTCGAAAGGTGATCGTCGAGTAGAGGATGTCTTAGTAAGTCCTCATGATCCGGGAACTTGGCATGAGGGTAGCTTCTAAGGTGTCTTCCTATTGCTCTGGTGATCACCATGTCCCGAACCTCGAATTGACCCGAACAACTCCAATGGTAGTGCTACCTACCTCTCAATGGTGGGATAGCATTACTTTAAAGGACATTTACACAGACGAATTCCTTAGGGTAGGTAGGTTCTCATAGATACTTGCTCTAAATTCAAAACAAATTCAAAAATACTTTTCACACCAACACATTTTCAAAAAGCTTTCGAAAGCATTTTTTCAAACACTCTTGAGGACCGATACAAGAGTCGAACTGAAATTTTCAAAGAAACTTTTTAAAACCCACAATTGAAAAGCAAACAAACCATTTTTGAAAACACAAATGAGCAAGTATCTAAGAGCCCATGGATAACCATGGATGGAAAGGGTGCTAATACCTTCCCTTTCTATAACCTACCTCCCGAACCGAGAGCAATCTCTTTAAGGAATTTTTCTGTGCTTTTGTCCTTTCCAATTGGAGAAAATAAAAGACGGTGGCGACTCTTGCTTCCGCGACATTTCACGAACCAGCGTTAAACAGTCAGTTCCAGATCCACCGATCACAGAACTGGCGACTCTGCTGGGGATATTCTTAAAGTGAGGTGTACCTTAGGATTAAGATCACTGTGTTTTCAATTGTCTTCTTTGCTTGCTTTATTATTGTGGGTTGCTTGGGAGTTCTATAGATCCTAACCCGGACCTGGGGGATACCTTCTTAGAAAGTAGCAACAAGGCTGTGAGGGAACTGTGCGGGGTATACCGACATGGTTGAAACAGTCTGCTACGTTGATGTGGCACTTTGGTGTGTACCGGTAACCCTTGAGTTCAGTCAAGGAGAGTACGGGGCCTCCGCGTGGTGTCGTGAAGCATCAACAGACCTTAGGAACCTTAATTGAACTATCTTGGCCTCTTTAGGGTAGTGAGATAACTGACTTTGGTGCAGTCCGAGGTTGGTTGATACTCGATACTACACTCAATTGAGGGTTGCTTTCCTGGAATATTTCGGTCGCCAGTTCAGTGGCTAAATCGAAACGATGAACAATGAAAGTAATCCCGTGATATTGGGAACCTTAGAACCCGGTTACTTTGATTAGGACAGGTTGAACCCACCAACTTCAAGAGGGTACTACCCAGACCCCATGCTGGCCTTAAACCCTAAGGACTTGTCTTGTGTGCCTTGTGTGCCTTACATGTTTGTCTTTGTAAATATTTGTGGTGTGTTTAATCATAGCATCATGACATCATCCAGCATCATATGCATTGACTAACCATTTCAGGGGTTCGAATTTTCATCTTTGTTCTTGTTTTGTATGACATGGAAACTGTTCGTAGAAAGACAATTCAAGTCAGTCTTGTAAGGATCCCACCTCAGCTTAAGGAGCTTATATCCAGGATTCTCGAGAACTCTTCATTCAGTAAAAGACATGGAAGCCTTATCAGCTTGGTCAATACCAACATTGAGGAAGATATGATAAAGGTCCTATTCCAGTTCTTTGATCCTCTGCATCACTGTTTCACCTTCTTGGACTATCAGTTGGTACCTACATTGGAGGAGTTCTCCCGGCTCCTGAAGATCCCTATCCTTGATCAGCTACCCTTCAACGGTACAGAAAAGGAACCTAAGCTTGAAGAGATTGCTAAAGCCTTGCACCTACAGTCATCTGACCTCAAGGGACATTGGGAAGTTAGAAGTGGTATCAAAGGGTTCTTAGCCAGATTTCTGTTTGAAAAGGCCCATGAATGTTGGAACTCCCTTGATTTGCAAGCTTTTGAAGAAGTTGTGGCCCTCCTTGTCTATGGTTTGGTGTTGTTCCCTAACCCAGATCAGCTTATTGATGTCAGTGCTGTCCAGATCTTTATGTCCAGGAATCCTATACCTACGTTGCTGGGGGACATCCTTCACTCATGTTACACTCGAACCATGAGAAAAAGAGGTGTCCTTATGTGTTGCACTCCTCTCCTGGGAAGGTGGTTTATTTCGCACCTTCCACAATCAGTCTTGAAGAATGAGCGGGGTTTGAGATGGTCACAACGGTTGATGACTCTTACACATGCAGATATACATTGGTGCCCTAGGTCCAGAGAAGATGTCACTATCATTGATCGTTGCGGGGAGTACCCTAATGTTCCTTTACTTGGAATCAGAGGAGGCATTACTTATAGCCCATGCCTGGCTTGGAGACAGTTTGGTTATGCTCGGAGGGATGGTCCTCATGACATGTTAATTCCTGACATAGTTTTTGACTTCGACAATGATACTCAAGGACTTCGCCAGAGATTTATCAGAGCCTGGAGGATGCCCAGTAGGATAGACAGCAAGACACTGGGGCACAGGAATTCCATCCCGTTGGAACCTTATCTCAAGTGGGTACGAGCCCGCTCCCAAAAGTTAGTGATGCCCTATCCTCATATGCTCCCTGTAATCAAAGAACCAGTCTTGGAAGGAGAAGTGTCCTACACTATTCAGCACCCTGATAAGCCCACATCCTGGGAAGAGATGCAGAAGAGCTGGATCCAACTTAAGGAAGAACGGAATTCTCTCGAGACTAGTCTACATGCCAGTGAAAAGAAGGTCTTGGAGCTCACCTGCCTGTTGCATGAGGAGAGGAATCTCAACACTTACATAGCTCCAAAGAGGATGCGCAGCATATTTTGGGATTGATTTGATTTTTGTACTTTTGCCCATGAGGCTTTGATGTACTAAACAATTATTTCCTTAATGATAACGTGTGTTCCTTTTTGTCTACAACAAAGTTGAATTTTCGAACCCTTGAATGCATTGCATAAACACATCTCATTCATCATGTGCATAGCAGGTTTTTCCTCTTTTCAGGTTGCTTACAGTTCTTCGCTGTTTATTTCAGCATCATGAATCCCGACTCCGCATCAACTGAGACCTCCATCAAGGCTCTTCAGGCGCAGAATGCGCAGTTTCAGGAATTAATCAAGGGTTTGGCTCAAGGCCAAGAAGAGCTGAAGGCTATGCTCCTGAAGAAGGAGAAGAAGAAGAAGAGAAGAACTGTTCTGTTCAACTCGGGCCGAAGGTTTGGCAATGCTCTGCAGCAGGAAGAGGCTGGTTCTTCTGTTGGCAAGAATAGTCCTCAGGCAGAAGCAAGGGTTCCTAGTCCGGTAGTCTCTGACAACGAGACTGATTTTGATGAAGAGCAGTACCCTCCTGCAGAAGACAAATACAAGCAACTGGAGGATAGGTTGAAGGCTATGGAGATTCAACAGGTACCTGGGCTGGATTTCGGAGATCTGGGTTTGTCTACTGGTGTGATTATCCCTCACAAGTTCAAAGCACCATCCTTTTCTAAGTATGACGGGGCGTCTTGTCCCAAGCTGCATCTAAGGTCCTATGTTCGTAAAATTCAACCGTACTCTGCGGATAAGAATTTGTGGATCCACTTCTTCCAGGAGAGTCTTTCAGGGACTCATCTCGAATGGTTCTATCAGCTGGATGGGACCAAGGTTCGTAACTGGGAGGAGTTGGCTACTGCTTTCTATAAGCAGTATCAATATAATACCGACCTTGCCCCTACACGTACTCAACTCCAGGGTATGTCGTTAGGTGCAAGTGAAGGTTTTAAAGAGTACGCTCAGAAGTGGAGAGACCTGGCTGGCAGGGTGCAGCCGCCATTGACTGATCGGGAGTTGGTAGACATGTTCTTGGGGACCCTATCTGGGCCATTCTTCAACCATCTCATCAGGAATTTGTCTGCAGGGTTCACTGATCTGATTCTAACTGGAGAGAGAATTGAGGCTGGGTTAAAGTCTGGGAAGATTCCGAAGGGTGCATCATCTAGTTCTGAAAAGAAACCCTTCAAGAAGGAGTCTAGTGTCGTGTATGGTTCCAAGAGATCAGAGAGACCTGAGCGCCGCCAATCTGTCAGTGCGGTAATGATTGCTAAGCCTGCTGCCGCTCCTCGGCCGACTAATCCTCAAAGGGCTGAAAGACCCCGGAGGGAGTTTACCCGGTTAAGCATGACCCTATCGCAGATCCTGCCACAGTTGCTATCCACCAATTTGGTGACTGTCAGAGAGGCTCCAAAGTTTCCAAATACTACATCCCCTAAGTACAACCCGAATGCTCGTTGTGCTTATCATTCTGATAGCCCGGGGCATGCCACTGATGACTGTTGGGCATTAAGGAACAAGCTGCAGGACCTTATTGACGCCAAGGAGGTACAGTTTGAGGCATCTGAGAAGCCTAATGTAGTGATGGCACCCCTGCCTGCTCATGGAGTGAATGCTATTGGGGACGAAGACGAAGTGGATGAAGCGGAATTCAATAGCTGGATCTATCCAACGACTGAAGGCGGATTGACTAATTGGATTGCTAAGGACCATACTCCTGTTACCTTTGTGACGCAGTAATAAATTTCTTTGTTTCTTTATTTTGTAATAAACAATAATAAACTCTTTGGCCCGGTGTCTTACCCGAGGCACCGTGGTATCATTTGTGAGGGCATATAAATTGTCATTTCATATATCATGAATGAAAATCTTGGACGTATTTTCGCATTGCAAATTTTATGCTCCTTTTCTGTCTTTCTTTCCTTTACATATATTTCAAAACAGTTGTATTTACACACACACTCACTCATACAGGTTTCAATCCACTTTGGATCTTACTGGTAACGACTCTGCTACTGCCAGTTATGACTTCGAAAATCCGATCAACTTAGCCGAAGACGAAGGTGAAGATGATTGCGAAGTGCCTGGAGAGCTTGCAAGACTGTTGCTTCAGGAAGAGAGGGCAATTCAACCCCATGAAGATCCAGTGGAAACAATAAACTTGGGTACTGAAGCAGATAGGAGAGAGGTAAAGATTGGTGCCAACCTAGAGCTCAGCGTGAAGCAACGGTTGACTCAGATGTTACATGACTATATGGAGATCTTTGCCTGGTCCTACGAAGACATGCCCGGGTTGGATACCGATATTATGGTCCATCACTTGCCAACTAGGGAAGACTGCCCTCCAATTAAGCAAAAGGTCCGTCGGATGCGTCCAGAGTTGTCTGAGAAGATTAAAGCCGAGGTCATGAAACAGTTTGATGTCGGGTTCCTTGCAGTGACTTCTTACCCTCAGTGGGTTGCTAATGTGGTGTCGGTACCTAAGAAGGACGGTAAGGTCAGAATGTGTGTCGATTACAGGGATCTGAACAGGGCCAGCCCCAAAGATGACTTCCCCTACCTCACATTGATGTCCTTGTTGATAATACAGCTCAGCATAAGGTGTTCTCTTTCATGGATGGTTTCTCAGGTTACAATCAGATCAAGATGGCACCTGAAGACATGGAGAAGACTACCTTTGTTACTCAGTGGGGCACCTTCTGTTACAAGGTCATGCCTTTTGGATTAAAGAACGCTGGGGCAACCTACCAACGTGCCATGGTTGCCTTATTTCATGATATGATCCATCATGAGATAGAAGTGTATGTGGATGACATGATCGCAAGGTCTCAGACTGAGGAAGAGCACCTAGATCATCTGCAGAAGTTGTTTGACCGGTTGAAACTATACAAGCTGAGGTTGAACCCGAACAAATGCACCTTCGGGGTAAGATCTGGGAAGTTGCTAGGCTTCGTGGTCAGTGATAAAGGTATTCAAGTGGACCCTGCTAAGGTCAAAGCTATTCAAGAGATGCCAGTTCCCAAGACAGAGAAGGAAGTCATAGGCTTTTTAGGACGCCTGAATTACATTGCTCGGTTCATCTCACATCTGACTGCTACCTGTGAGCCAATCTTCAAGCTGCTGAAGAAAGATCAGGTAGTACGTTGGAACGATGAATGTCAGGCTGCTTTCGACAGAATAAAAGAGTATCTCCTAGAACCACCCATCCTTATGCCACCGGTTGAAGGGAGACCTCTGATACTATACCTGACAGTGCTTGACAACTCAATGGGGTGTGTGCTGGGGCAGCATGACGAGTCTGGCCGAAAAGAGCATGCCATTTATTACCTTAGCAAAAAGTTTACCGACTGTGAGACCCGATACTCACTGCTTGAGAAAACTTGCTACGCTTTGGTATGGGCTGCTCGCCGGCTGAGACAGTATATGCTGACTCACACTACCTTGTTGATCTCAAAAATGGATCCTATAAAGTACATATTCGAAAAGCCCGCTCTGTCTGGGAGAATTGCAAGATGGCAAATGATCTTGACGGAATACGATATTCAGTACACAACCCAGAAAGCCATCAAGGGGAGTGTATTGGCAGACCACTTGGCACATCAAAGCTTAGATGACTATCAATCAATGAACTTCGAGTTTCCGGACGAAAGCATCATGATAGTGACTGATTGTGAAGTACCTGGACCGGATGAAGGACCTGAACCAGGATCTCGATGGTCTATGCACTTTGACGGAGCCTCCAATGCTTTGGGTAATGGTATCGGCGCCATAATCATATCTCCACAAGGTACTCATACTCCACTCACGGCCCGACTATGTTTCAACTGTACCAACAACATGGCGGAATATGAGGCGTGCATCATGGGTCTTCAAGCTGCGATCGACCTAAGGATCAAGTTTCTGAGTGTCTTCAGGGATTCCGCTCTTGTGATCAATCAGATCAAAGGAGAGTGGGATATGAAACATCCGAACCTGATTCCTTACAGAGAATGTGTGTTGACCCTGATCCCCCACTTCATAGAGATAACCTTTGAGCACTTTCCAAGAGAAGAGAATCAGTTGGCGGACGCGTTAGCTACAATGTCTTCTATGTTCAAGGTCAAATGGGATAATGAGGCTCCCCGGATCATCATCTGGAAACTGGACGAACCTGCATACTGTTGCGATCTCGAGACTGAATTGGTGACTGAGAAGCCTTGGTACCATGAGGTGAAGAGATATCTGGAAACCCAGGAATACCCGGAAGGTGCCTCTGTCAATGATAAGAAATTCCTGAGGAGGTTCGCAGCAAAGTTCTTCCTTAGCAACGACATTTTGTACAAGCGAAACCATGATTCAACCCTACTGCGTTGTGTGGATAAGACTGAAGCAGAAAGGATCATGGAAGAGCTACATGAAGGGACCTTTGGTACACATTCCAGTGGGCACACTATGGCTAAGAAAATCCTACGGGCAGGATATTACTGGTCCACAATGGAAGCTGACTGCTACCAACATTCCAGGACATGCCATAAGTGCCAGATTTATGCAGACAAGGTGCATGTTCCTCCAGTTCCTCTGAATGTTCTGACTGCACCTTGGCCGTTTTCAATGTGGGGCATAGACATGATTGGTGAGATTAAACCTACAGCATCTAATGGGCATCGCTTCATCCTAGTAGCGATTGATTATTTTACGAAGTGGGTTGAAGCAGCTTTCTATGCTACGGTAACCAAGACTGTTGTGGCACGGTTCATTCGGCACCACCTGATCTGTCGGTACGGCGTCCCTGAGCGGATTATTACAGACAACGGTACCAATTTGAATAACAAGATGATCGCTGAGCTCTGCGAACAGTTCAAGATACAGCACCACAATTCTTCTCCTTACAGACCGAAGATGAATGGGGCTGTAGAAGCAGCAAATAAGAACATCAAGAAAATCGTGCAGAAAATGACAGTGACCTATAAAGATTGGCACGAGATGTTACCATTCTCTCTACATGGGTACCGTACCTCAGCTAGGACGTCAACCGGGGCAACTCCTTTCTCTCTGGTTTATGGTATGGAGGCAATCTTACCGATCGAAGTACAAATACCCTCTCTCCGGATAATGAAGGATGCAAATCTGAACGAAGATGATTGGATCCAGACACGACTTGATCAGCTCAACCTCATTGATGAAAAGAGACTTGCTGCTATCTTTCATGGTCAGACGTATCAGAAACGGATGATTAGGGCATTTAACAAAAAGGTCAGACCACAGGAATATCAAGTTGGGGATCTGGTAATCAAGAGAATCATCCTTCCTCAGAGTGATCCAAGGGGCAAATGGACCCCTACATACGAAGGGCCATTTGTGGTTAAGCATGTGTTCTCAGGAGGAGCAATGATATTGACCAACATGGATGGTGACGACCTTCCTCACCCCGCCAATGCAGACATAGTAAAAAGATACTACGCATGAAAAAAGACCCGCTAGGCTGACATGCCTAGGCAAAAATTAGGGCTTCCCGTCGAACTAAAAGGGTTCGGGCAAAATGAAGGGATGAAATGAAAAAATCTGTACACCTGGCAAGTCGAAAACCTGAAAAGGCGGCTTGGGCAAAAATGGGTATCCCGGTGGACTGAAAACCCGAAAGGGCGGTCCAGGCAAAAATTAGGGATAAAGCGTAATACCATGTCTCATTGATCACTTTGCATCCAGAATCCGGTATCTACATCAAGTTCAGACGGCATCGATCAATCAGCTTCACCTTCAACCAAGGTCATCAAGTGATGAGACGCTCAGAGTTATAAAGGCAATAGCAGAGTTGAAACCCAGTGGGATCATTTATTTCACACAGCTGTTTTATTTTCTCTTGTACAAAATTTGTATAAACTCTTTTGCTCGGCGGCGTTCTCTTACTAGGACGTCGGCCTCTTGTACACAAAACGCCTATTTTCAGGCCATTCAAAATCAATACAAATATATTTTCAGTTAAACGTGCCAAGTGTTTTTCTTTTTCTGTTTTGTTTTGCAAAGAACGTCCAAGGTTCAATTTGTGATATATGCATTGACAATAGTTTGCTAACTCATAAATATTTGCATACGAAACAAAGGATTTTATTACAGGTGACACTAGAAACAGGGGCAATAAAAGAGTTGTCTAAATAATCCAATTGTTCTATCCTCCAAGGCACCAAGGTAGGTTCAACTAAAGAATATGAACAGTACATATTAATTCCCCAGAGAGTGATTCAGCAAAACAGTGCATTCTTCTCCAGGCAGAGTTATCAAGTCTCAAGGAAATTGGGTATCCTCCAGCAGATCCCAACATTCCCCAGCAGTATACATATATTCTTAACAAGCATCCCCGGCAGTCTCGCTCTAAAGATTGTTCCCCGGCGGCGTATCAACATTCAAAGGAATCACTTCTTTCCCAGCATATCAAAACTTCCCCAAAAGAGTCCAGTCCAATCCAGTTCCCCAGGAAAGATGGAATTCATATCCCCAAGCAATAAGCTTATCCCCAGTAGATTCTGGAAGCTTATCCCCTCGCAGAGCACGAATGCGTCGTCCGGCTTGATTTAAAGAGTTATTTCCTTAACAGGATATAACTGGGTTATCCTCAGCCAAAAGCCACAGAAAGAGCGTCCTCGACAAAGTCTTCTTATCCCAGCAAAGTCCATCAACACTTCCAACAACAAGGGTATCCCCAGCAAATTATTATCAACACTCAGCAAAAGTATCTCTCTCCCCACAGAGTATCACTCCCCAGCATGGTCGCTGGAGTATTTTTCTCCCCGCAGAATCTTCCACCTGCCAAGTTTATTCCGCAACGGAGTCATCTTCTCCTACCGGTATTCTTGCAGTTATCATCCCCAGCGGAAGCAAAATCTACTCTTCAACATCAGCCCAGGATATGACTTCCCGGCACCCGTCAAGGATTTACTTTCCTAGACGAAAACATACGTTCATAAAACATCACATACATCATTATAGCATGCATAGACGCATTATGTCATACAAATCTCATTTATGTTGAGAACATCATTGCTTGATCCATATCATGCATTGCATATGACTGACCTTTACCTTTCAGGAAAGATGCAGTCGAAATTCTCAATCATATTTCAAGACCTAGACCGGTTCAGTTAATCGACTCCAAAGATTTCTTATCCAGTCCCAGGCCTTCTCTAGTCCAGCTAAATCGACCCCTAACAGATTTTTCTGATAAAGACTCAGTAGAAGTTATCAGATTATAAATTCCTATGGTTCCCTCTCCGACGGTGAGTGAGGTGATAATTCCTTTTTCTATGGTTCCCTCTCTGACGGTGAGTGAGGTGATAATTCCTATTCCTATGGTTCCCTCTCCAACGGTGAGTGAGGTGATAATTCCTTTTCCTATGGTTCCCTCTCCGACGGTGAGTGAGGTGATAATTCCTTTTCAGATGGTTCCCTCTCCGACGGTGAGTGAGGTGATAATTCCTTTTCAGATGGTTCCCTCTCCGACGGTGAGTGAGGTGATAATTCCTTTTCCTATGGTTCCCTCTCTGACGGTGAGTGAGGTGATAATTCCTTTTCAGATGGTTCCCTCTCCGACGGTGAGTGAGGTGATAATTCCTTTTCAGATGGTTCCCTCTCCGACGGTGTGTGAGGTGATAATTCCTTTTCAGATTATAATTTCCTATGGTTCCCTCTCCGACGGTGAGTGAGGTGATAATTCCCTTTCAGATTATAATTGCCTATGGTTCTCTCCCCGACGGTGCGTGAGATGTAATTCCCTTTCAGATTATAATTGCCTATGGTTCTCGTCCCGATCCTGCGAAGATGGTAATTCCCACCAAGATTTTCTCAGCGAGCGTTGTTGAAGTTAAAGTCACCCAAGGTTCTCCTACCGTTCATACTAAGGTAGTAACCATCCCTGGTTCATTCATCATCTTGTGAAGGTCCAGACTCAGCTCCCGTAACCAGTCAGGACATATCTATGCCAAACATCTGAAACCAGCTCCTGCAACATGTCAGGTACTCTTTTTTTCTTTTGCAGGTATGCAGGTTCTCGCTAAGGAATCTCTTATGCGATCAATATCCAGATGGAATCTATAAGCCCATCATCCTATTCATCAACCTCTAAATGGCATCTGTAAGCCCATTTCCACCATCACTGCTACTATGTGAGCGCAAATTTCTGGGCACTCTAGTGTTCAATCATCTTCCACCTTCGGATTACGAAAGGCACGTCAGCCAATCTGCATCCTCAGGTCTAAGAAGATTGAACAGGGACAACTGTTGTACCCCAAAATTTGCCCTCCCATATTCTTCAAGAAATTGCCAAGTCAAGCTACAAAATTCCCCAAGGGTTGCACAATATAAGAGCCTCCTAAACAGTCAAGATTAGGGTTTGTGTTCTGATCAAGAAAATGAAGTTTCCAAAGGTCCAATCAAGTCTCACATGCCTACAAATATGGTCAAGCATCCTCATATCAAGTTTCAAGACATTCAGCTCAAAATTGCACAGTCAAAACCCTAATTGCACTACAGTCAACTGTAGGGGCAAAATGGTCATTTGACAGTCAAAAGTTCAAATTTTTGGTCAACATATAATTTTGAAGCCACAAACATCATTTGATCAATGCTTGATCATGATTCTCAAAGCTTGGCTCAAAAATCATCAAGATGCAAAAGTTTCCTTATTTGGACAACTGAAAAAGTCAACTGAAATTGACCAGGGCATAACTTTCACATGGATTATCAGAAAAAATTTCATCCAAAGCTCATTTTGAAGAGAAAGAAATTTCCTACAACTCATCTTCATACTTCAAGGCCAAGAAATGCTTTCACAAAAAGTTATCAATTTCAACATTATAGGTCATTTTCAAAAGTCAACAAAAAGGGACTTTAAGTAAAAGGCCATAACTTGAGATTGGTAAATCAAAATGACATGGGACCAAGGGCATTGGTTAGAGGACTCAAAGACCTTTCCAAAATGTCCAAGAACATGAGAAAAGCTTAAATATTGAGCAAGTTATGCCTTGTGGAAGTTGGGAAAGTTTTGGATATTTTGAAAAGACAACATTGGTTCAAATGACTTAAAATTGCTAATGGGCCCATTTTTCTTCCATGATTCATCATCCATGACATGTGCACGACCACTTGGCCCAAAGGGAAGTATTTTTTCATTTTTTATTTATTTATGTGAATTTTTATTTATATTAATTCATTTAAATCAAAATAAATACATGGAAAATACTTAACCTAAAGTTTTAAATCTTTTTGTGCATGTTTTATACTCAAGATTTCGTGTACAACTAAATAGGGAAAGATTTGGACTGATTGATCATGATTTGATACAAGAACACATGGAAAAGATTGAAAAAGATCCTTAAAAATCAAATTTCCAAAAACCATGAATGCATTGGATTTGTTCTACTTTTCTTAACCTAATCTATTCAATACATAAGCCTGAATGAAAACCTAATGCATTGGACAATTGAAGCTGCGTAGAAGAGCATAATCAAACTTGAAATTTTTCTCAAAAAAGTCAATTCTGAAAACTCACTTCCAGGGCGATTCAAAGCAGAATTCTTGTTTCAATAGCTTGCTCAAGCATCACTGGACATATTCCAATCAAAGACAACCATCAAAACTCAAGGAATCGGTATACAGAATTCAAGATATTTCATGAAAAACTCATAATCGTACTTTGAAATCGATGCATTTTTATGGCATTTCAATTATTGATTCTTATTCCTTGAATGATTCTGAAGCTAACCAACATATTTAATTGTATTTTTATGCACCACACGCGATTCCACCATTGTTGTTTTCTAGGGTTACCAAGCTTTCGATTTAGGCGTTTTTACATGCTGTAAAATTGGGAGTCCTCAGTACCATGGACGAAACCAGCTCGCTTGGACAAAAATAATGGCATGCTCGCGCTGAATTTATATGCCAAGGGGACCTATTCGCTATTTTCCCAAAACATGCCTAAGAGAGCATATAAAAAACCGTTGCTTATGTTGTTTGTATTTCAGGAATGTGGAGAAGACGATATCGTGGCAAACGGTGATAGGTTGATTCAAAAATTCGCGCGCGTTGGTGGCCACTAACCAATTTTTATTTTTATTATTTATTCGTTATTATATATACAAAGTGCGCATTTGGATCAGATGGCAAGCGTGAGGGTTGGCAAAGCACATGACCTGGGTTCGAGCCCCAGGTCTTCCATGTTTCCATATTATTTTTCAATTAACCATCACATGCAGCTTCGCTTACTGAAGATCATGATACGCCTCCTCATCAGGCCAGCCACGCGTACGTTTAAAGCAATCCAAGGGTGCAGATTGGAGGAACAGCATAGGGTCCAGTCAACGCTGCAGCACACTACCTGGAAAGTCAAACGGATCAATGCCTTATTGGGCCTGGATTTCTAAAGAATACCTCCTAATTTGGGATCTGAACCCCCTTTGGTTTGCAATTCTTCCTACTCTCTTTATTTTTTCTATTTTCTATTTTTCTTTTTAATTGTTGTTTTAGTAATTAATTTTATTATTTTCACAAAATATAAAATACCAATAAAAATCAGAAAAAAAGGAAAAATACAATAAATAATTTTAGTAGTTTCTTAAATAAATTTGCATGTAATTGAATGTAATTTTAAATTAGGTTTGCAATTTTAATTCTTTTAATAAAAAAACATAAAAAACATAGAATTAGGTTTAATTAATGTTTTTATTCCTTTTTTTTTCTCTTTTATAATAATATTATTTATTTTATTTATTTTTATAATTAAATTTGTATATAAAAATTAGGTTTAATTTAGGTTAAATTCTAATCTTTTCTTAATAACCTAAAAACAACTAGAGTTAAGGTTAGCATTTTATTTTAATTAATTTTTTTTCATTAAAATCATAAAATACAAAAGTACCAAAAAGACAATTTCTTTTCCTTTTAACTTTAATTAATTTAATAATCGTTTAATTTAGTTTCATTAAAAAGGGTCCAACGCCCTCGTTCTTAATTCTTATTTAATTCGCGTGTTTATTTCTTTTTTCGTATAATATTTATGTATCTCTCCCAAGGCCATGTAATATTTATCTTTCGCATTTTTAATTCTTTATTTTCTGTCAAAATCGGGTTCTGGAAATTTTGGCGATGTGGACCCGCGCCTTTTGTAATAGCTTAGAACTTTACTTTTCTCGCACTTTTAAATGTTAATCAAGGCATGCAAGAATGAATGACAAAAATAAAAACAAACGCGTAGCTCACCAATAACATGACAAGACAAAATAAATGAACATGACACACAAATCACACACCACCCCTAGGGTACGCCTCACTGTTGCCTTGCCCTTCGAAATGTGATCGTCGAGTAGAGGATGTCTTAGTAAGTCCTCATGATCCGGGAACCTGGCATGAGGGTAGCTTCTAAGGTGTCTTCCTATTGCTCTGGTGATCACCATGTCCCGAACCTCGAATTGACCCGAACAACTCCAATGGTAGTGCTACCTGCCTCTCAATGGTGGGATAGCATTACTTTAAAGGACATTTACACAGACGAATTCCTTAGGGTAGGTAGGTTCTCATAGATACTTGCTCTAAATTCAAAACAAATTCAAAAATACTTTTCACACCAACACATTTTCAAAAAGCTTTCGAAAGCATTTTTTCAAACACTCTTGAGGACCGATACAAGAGTCGAACTGAAATTTTCAAAGAAACTTTTTAAAACCCACAATTGAAAAGCAAACAAACCATTTTTGAAAACACAAATGAGCAAGTATCTAAGAGCCCATGGATAACCATGGATGGAAAGGGTGCTAATACCTTCCCTTTCTATAACCTACCTCCCGAACCGAGAGCAATCTCTTTAAGGAATTTTTCTGTGCTTTTGTCCTTTCCAATTGGAGAAAATAAAAGACGGTGGCAACTCTTGCTTCCGCGACATTTCGCGAACCAGCGTTAAACAGTCAGTTCCAGATCCACCGATCACATTGTCACACTCCTTTCACGGCCCGACTTTGCTTCAGCTGCACAAACAACATGGCTGAGTATGAAGCTTGCATCTTTGGTCTCAAGGATGCTATAGACTTGGGGATCAAATCTTTGATCGTATTCGGGGACTCGGCTTTGGTTATCAGTCAAATCAAAGGAGAGTGGGATACCAAGCATCCTAATCTTATCCCATACAAAGAACATGTCCTGACATTGTTGCCTCATTTCAAGCAAATTACCTTCGAGCATTTCCCGTGAGAAGAGAATCAACTAGCAGATGCTCTGGCCACAATGTCCTCCATGTTTAAACTCAACTGGGATAACGAGGCTCCCCAAATCACCATCGAGCGAATGGATGAACCGGCACATTGCCACGATATTAATACCGAAGAAGTAGTGGAACAACCTTGGTTCCATGAAATCAAAAGGTATCTCGAGACCCGAGATTATCCTGAAGGAGCTTCCGTGAATGATAAGAAGTTCTTAAGGAAATTTGCTGCTAAGTTCTTCCTGAGCAACGACATCCTTTACAAACGAAGCCATGATTATGTATTACTCCGATGCGTGGATAAAGCTGAAGCAGAGTTGATCATGACTGATATACACAGCGGCACATTTGGCACTCACTTGAGCGGGCATACAATGGCTAAGAAGATCCTGAGGGCAGGCTATTACTGGTCTACTATGGAGGCTGACTGCCATCAACATTCCCGTACTTGCCACAAGTGTCAAGTCTATGCTGACAAAGTTCATATTCCTCCGGTTCCTCTCAACGTCCTGACTGCTCCGTGGCCCTTTGCAATGTGGGGCATTGATATGATTGGAGAGATCAAGCCCACGGATTCCAACGGACATCGCTTCATCCTGGTTTCCATTGACTATTTCACCAAATGGGTCGAAGCAGCTTCCTTCGCCTCTGTGACTAAAAATGTGGTTGCCCGCTTTATCAAGCAAAATCTCATATGTCGGTATGGTGTTCCAGACAGGATCATCACAGACAACGGTACAAATCTGAATAACACGATGATCACTGCATTGTGCGAACAGTTCAAGATTTATCATCACAATTCATCTCCCTATCGGCAGAAGATGAACGGTGCTGTTGAAGATGCGAACAAAAACATTAAGAAGATCATTCAGAAAATGACAGTCACTTACAAAGACTGGCATGAGATGTTACTGTTTGCTCTACATGGATACCGTACGACGGTACGTACTTCAACCGGGGAAACCCCATTTTCTTTGGTTTATGGCATGGAAGCTGTTTTGCCTATGGAAGTCCAGATCCCTTCTCCAAGGATTATGAAGGATGCAGGTTTGAATGAAGATGATTGGATGAAAACCCGACTTGATCAACTCAATCTGATCGACGAAAAGCGACTTGCTGCTATATGCCATGGTCAGACGTATCAAAAGCGAATGATCAAGGCCTTCAATAAGAAAGTCAGACGTCAAGTGTATCAAGTCGGAGACCTCGTAATCAAGCGGATTATCTTGCCGCAAAATGATCCCAGGGGCAAATGGACTCCTACATATGAAGGACCATTTGTGATCAAGAGCATATTTTCTGGTGGTGCAATGATTCTGACCACCATGGACGGCAACGATTTGCCGCACCCTGCGAATGCAGACATAGTCAAAAGATACTACACATAAAATAACCCGACAAGTCGAAAACCCAAAAGGGCGGCTTGGGCAAAAATGGGCATCCCGGTGGATCGAAAACCCGAAAGGGCGATTCAGGCAAAAATTAGGGATAAAAAAACAAAAAAATCTGTACACCCGGCAAGTTGAAAACCCGAAAGGGCGGCTTGGGCAAAAAGGGGTTTCCCGGTGGATCGAAAACCCAAAAGGGCGATTCAGGCAAAAGTTAGGGAATTAAAGCGTATGGCTATGTCTCGTCGGATCACTTCAAACACAATCTCTTCATCAACCGGTTCCAGGCTTCTGATCAATCCAGTCATCGTCAAACGAAGCATTGAATGGACAGATATTCAGGGTTGTGAAAGCTATAGCGGAATAGAATCCCATGGAATTATTGCACATAGCCATCCTTATTTTGTGTAAACCTTTCAAATACTTACGACAAAATCCTCTTACTAGGATGATTGTCTCCTTTGTACAAATATACTCATAAAAAATCAATACAAATACTTTTCCCAGAAATTTTGTGTCATTTCCTTTTTCTTTTCTCTTGCACTATTTATTTTATTTTGAGAAACGTCCAATGTTTTGTTAAATAGGCATATGCATTTGAAACATAATCATTTTCTTATGAGTCGGGAAAGAGGATTACTGATAAATCGAAGGTACCGTTGGATAACCTGATACCCTTTTAAAGGAAACCCCCGGGAGATTTGGAATCCATATCCCTAGCAAGTCTTGAAGCTCATCCCCAGTAGATTCTGGAAGCTTATCCCCGCAGAGAACGGACGTCTCTCCCGAGTTTTATTCAAAGTTATTCCTCACAAGGCCTTATAACTGGGTTATCCTCAGCTAACAACCACGGAAGATCCAACTCGCCAAAATTCTTCCTATCCCCAGCGGAGTTCATCAAAGTTCCCCAGCAGTAACTTATCTTTACAATCCCCCAGCCAGAGGATCCTCAGGAATCCAATTTCCCTCAGAACTTAAGTTTCAATATCCCCAGCGAAGCCAGACTAATGCACCTTCTCCCCACAGAGTTTTAGGAGAGCAAATCTTGAGTTCCCCGGTAAGGTCGCCAGAGATGCTTCCCTCCAAACTGAAGATTCTCAGTCTTGCATCCCCAGTAGAAGTCATCAGGAATTCCCCAGAGGTTTGGTATACAACCCAAGCTCCTTATTCCCCAGTCACAGCCAAGGAATTATTCTTCCCGGCAGTAGTCAGGATGTTTTTATCTTCAGCCATCCAGGATTCATCTATCCCCAGCAAGACAGCTCATCAGCTTACATGCGCATTCATTACATTCATATCATAAACATTGATATAACATATATTGCATCATACATTTCATGCAACATAATTTTGTGTCTAGCTAACATTTTGTCCTTTTCAGGATAAGAATAAAAAGCTATCCTTAACAATTTCAGATGCAGTTTTACACGGACTCATCATCAAGCAACCCTATACCGGTTCCTGTTCAAATTCAAGATTTCTGAAAACAGTTTACGGGTTCTCCAAGTAACGGATGTTAACCTATCGCTTGTTCAGTTTCTTCTCCAGACTTCTGAAAACAGTCTATGGATTCTTCCCAACAACGGATGTCAACCTATCACTTGTTCAGATGCAACCTTTTGAAAACAGTTTACGGACGCTTCCCAACAACGGATGCTGCTCTATTGCTTATTCAACTTCAAGATTTTTGAAAACAGTTTACGGGTTCTCCAAGTAACGGATGTTAACCTATCGCTTGTTCAATTTCTTCTCCAGACTTCTGAAAACAGTATATGGATTCTTCCCAACAACGGATGTCAATCTATCACTTGTTCAGATGCAACCTTTTGAAAACAGTTTACAGACGCTTCCCAACAACGGATGCTGCTCTATTGCTTATTCAACTTCAAGATTTCTGAAAACAGTTTACGGGTTCTCCAAGTAACGGATGTTAACCTATCGCTTGTTCAGTTTCTTCTCCAGACTTCTGAAAACAGTCTATGGATTCTTCCCAACAACGGATGTCAATCTATCACTTGTTCAGATGCAACCTTTTGAAAACAGTTTACGGACGCTTCCCAACAACGGATGCTGCTCTATTGCTTATTCAACTTCAAGATTTCTGAAAACAGTTTACGGGTTCTCCAAGTAACGGATGTTAACCTATCGCTTGTTCAGTTTCTTCTCCAGACTTCTGAAAACAGTCTACGGATTCCTCCCAACAACGGATGCTGCTCCATTGCTTATTCAACTTCAAGATTTCTGAAAACAGTTCACGGGTTCTCCAAGTAACGGATGTTAACCTATCGCTTGTTCAGACTCTTCTCAAACTTTTGAAAACAGTTTATGGATTCCTCCCAACAACGGATGCCAATCTATTGCTTATTCATATCCCCAGTTCAGAGATGGTCCAAAGCATGGACACCTTCCTGATACTCATTCCAGATGGCATCTCTAAGCCCATCCCCAACAAGTCTCTGTCACTCTTCCAGATGGCATCATTAATCCCATCTCCAAATGGCATCTCTAAGCCCATTCCCGCATCCATTGCTTTGACGAGGGCAAATTTCCGGGCACTCTAGTTTCCAATCTCCTTTTACCCTCGAGTCACGAAAGGCAAACTTGCCAATCTAACTCTTCGGATTCAAGAAGATTGAACAGGGGCAACTGTTGTACCCCAAAATTTTCCCTCCCATGTCTCAATGATTTCTCATCACAAAACCTTTGATACCCAAGATCCAGTTAGGGTTTCATCTGCTCAAGACTTCTCCTTGCACTGTTGACCCAAATTAGGGTTTGTGTTTGCACCAAGATGTTTTGACCTAAAATGCCTAAGATGACTTTCATGCTTCATATTGGACCCCCAAGTTTATCCTCATCAAGTTTCAAGTCTTGATTCCAAGTTTTGCCCAGTCAATTGGACAGTTGACCTAAAAATCAACTGTATTGGGGAAAAAGTCAACTGTGGCCAATTGACAGTCAAACCTCATGAAAATTGATCCACATCAACATTATAAACTTCCATGAACCATTTGGTCAAGTTTGGATCACAATTCCACAAGAAATTTGATCAGATCACCAAAAGGGAAAAATGGTCATTTTTAGGGTTTTGACTGCACAAAGGCAATTTTTGACTGTTTGACCCAACCAATGGCAAACCAAGCTCATATATGGACTCAAGGACCCCATGGAATTGTCTTGAAATTCTCAACAAGTTCAAAAGATCCCAAGTACACAAGATTGACAGTTGAATTTCCCAGTCAATTGATCAATTTTGACTGTATACTGAAAAGTCAAACTTTGACTTTTTGGTCAAAATCAAGAGTCAAGATTCATTTTTCATCAAAACATGCCAAATCATGAAACTTGTTCACCAAGAAATCACAAAATGCAAATTAGGGTTAGAAATTAGAATTTTTCATAACTTAGAATTTTTCTAAGTTATAAAAAACCCTAATTTTTCCCCAACTTTGCCCCACTTTTTCACCAAGATCCATTTGGATTAAAACAAAAGTTAAAACATGAAAGTTGTAGCTTGTTGCATAATCTACAACTTTGATTCACAAAGTTTTCCCATTTGAGGCTTGTATCTCAAGTTACAAATTTTTGAATAAGGGCACTAAACCATTCTTAACTTAGTGGAATTTTAACCTATTTTGACAAGGTTTTCTACCCCACTTCAAGGCCATTTTCCATACACTTCCACTTGGAATTTCAATTTGCAATTCAAAGATGGATTGTAGTACACATTCCAAGATTTCCAAAATGTCCAAGAACTTCTCAAACAACCTCATAACTTGAGAGAATCGAATTTCACAATATGGCAAAAACTCACTTTTGGATTGATCATGAACATGTTCATAACTTAAGCCATTTTCAAGTCAGCATAGTTTGTGCTAAATTACAGGTCCTAAAACCCTTTGACACTCAATAATTCAATGCAAAACCTTTGTGCCAAGGCCTTGTTTCATGAGTTCAAGCATTTCCTAAAGGATTAATCCCAAAATAGATAAAGCATTTCTTCCATTTTTGCAAAAGTTAACTTTATGTCCAATTGAAAATCCAAGCAGTACAAATGAGATCTAATTGGCACAAGATTATGAGCAAAACACTCTGATCAAGGAGGGATTATGCAGCTCATTAGGGGGCCTCTACTGACCTAGAACACAACTTGGGCATTTGTTGCTTAAAGTGTAAGTAACTTGGCATATTGTAACACAACTCTCATATCAGCTTGAAAACACTTAAGTGAACTTGTGAAACACACTCAAGACATCCCAACCAAGCTAGTGCACGATCCAAACATCTCTCATACACTCCCAATCTCAGAATCATCTTCAAACTGCAAAAACAGGGCCAGGCCTGCAGTTTGAGTGCCATCTTCCATTTCCCTCAAGCTCTCTTGCCCAAACCAGTTCACATACATTCCCCAGCATCTATGCAAGCTAACCATGACTTGAAACACGACCTGTAATCCCTCTAACCAGTTCCACCATTTTCAGTTTCTTGTTTTGCAGGTGAAGTGATCTAGCACGATTCAAAAGCTTTCAAGACAAAGTAAACATTGGAATAGCATCCCTGGACCTCAAGGAAGCTTTTCCAATCATCACCTTGCATTGAAAGCTCCCTCATTGCCAGATAGAACTTCAACTGAACAGGTATTTTGGTGAACTTCTATCTCTCTTATTAAGCATCATTAGCTCTAAGTTTGTGAATAAACAATGTTCTACTCATGCCACTGAACATGTACATGTTTTTACTTTTCTTTTTTTTTTGCTTGAGCTGTGAGAATTTAAGGTTTGAAAATGGCAGAAAATCTAGGTTAGGATTTGGGGGAGAAGAAATTCTCCCTCATCTTAGAGAGTTAGATCAAGTTCTGCATATGGTTGGATTCGTCTCTTGATGCTGAATATTTTTTATGTTATGAGTTTTCATTAATAAGCCAGGAATCAGGAGTTAGAAGATTGAGAAGAAGGGCGCGCGTTTTTGAACTGGTTTTGTTTGAAGGTTGAAGACAATGTCTTCTTGGGCTGGGCCTGAGTGATTTTCTTGTTCACACCACCTTTTTGGTTTTACACCCCCTGAGCCCATTTGCTTTATTTTTGATGTTTTTTGACTTTTTCTTTTTTTAATTGACTCATTTATTTTTTCTCAGCATATTAAAAATATAAAAATATTTTTTCTCATCATTTTTGAATTTATTAGGTATTTCTTTGATTTTTTCTTTTAGTTTGTACATAAATAAATAAATGTATACTTTTTGTTTAAAATATTAAAATAGCACAAATATATTTTATACACTTTTATCTTATTTTTACTTCCTGAAAATATTTTATAGAAAAATACTTTTTTATTTTAATATTAAATATTGTTAATTAATATATATAATACATGTCTTGTAAATAATATAAATATACATATATATATATATATATTAATACATTTAGGGTAAAAATATCAAAAATATACATGTTTATATTTTTATTAATATTTAGCACTAAAAAGACATTTTTATAAATATACTATATTTTATTTTATTTTTGTATGTAAATAGTAAATATTATATGAATTAATTGATTAATATCCCTTTTTGATTAAAAATTAGGGTTTTGCCCTAAATTTGAAAATACTCCAAAAAATAATACCTTTTTATTTCTCTTTTTATTTTCACATAAATAATATTCTTTTTTTTCATACACATAAAAATTCTTTTTACATTTTGCATGTTTATTTCAATTTCCATTTAATTATACAATTATTTGTCTTGTAAATATTAAAAGAAAATGATGTAATAGTTAGGTTTAAATTCTTGTCTAAATATACCCCATTTGAAACATTGTACCCCCCTCCCCATATTATTGTGTTGTAATAGTGTAGGAATTTAAATTTCGCACTTTATCGCTTTCTAAATATACTATGCTAGAGTTAGGGTTTGCATGCGAATAAAACGAACAAAAAGTAGTTTGACCTAATACAAGACAAGAAAGCATGAAAAATGGACAACACATTCCACACTTGCACCCCTAGGGTATTCCACTTTGTTGCCTTCAAATAATTGGGCCATATTGCATGTTGAATTTCTTTGGGTAAAACAAACAATCAAATGATCATAGTCCCTCAAATTGTTGCCTAAATGAATGATCAAGTCCCTTTTAAAGAAAACATTTCCCAAAGACATTTAACACTATTGCAATTATGGTCTAAACGATGACCCGCGCCCGTCCCTTTCACCTCCTAATACAAGATTGTCCACCAAATACAATGGTGGAACAAAATTGTCAAAAGGTTTAAAACATAACAAAAATCTTTTGAGAAAACTTTAGGGTAGATAACTCTTAAGTACTTGTCAATTTGCCAAGAAAACACTTGCCTAATTTCAAACCACACTTCACAAACACTTTCAAAACAAACTTTCAAAAACCTTGAAACATCTTTTCAAAAGACAAACACCTCTTGTAAGACATTCGAGTAAAGAATTGTTACAAGGGTAGCCTATACAAGGCATCTTTTCAAAACATTTTCAAAACCATACACCAAACACCATTTCAAACAAATTGAAAACCAAGGCAAGTTGATCTAAGCAAGTACCTAAGAGCCCATGGATAACCATGGATAGAAAGGGTGCTAATACCTTCCCTTTCTATAATCTACTCCCCGAACCCAAGAAAAATCTCAAAGGTTTTTGCTGTGCTTTTTAAACCTTTCCTTAGGATAAAATAAAAAGTCGGTGGCGACTCTTGCTCAACCGAAACATTTGCGAAAACAAACGCAAAACCCTAGTCAATTCTCCTACCGTATCACACTCACTAATGCAAAAACGGCGTCAAGCACTCAAGTGCCTAAAGCTAGTTTCTTGGAAAATGGAATAGTGCAAAGAAACACGCAAGCATTTAATGCTCTCCACTTTTCTGAAGGCAGCAACGGTCATTTTGTTCTTACTATAAATAGAAGGACATTTATTGCAAGCCCACAATGAATTACATTTCAAAAAGAAGCAAGAAACTGCGTGAAAGATACTGGGCTCACAAACTCTTTGATTCATACACTCTGCAATTTATTCTAAGTGAAAAATCACAGTTGTGATATAGCTTGATTAGAAGCAAATTTTATTTCACTATCTGTAAAGATTAAACTTTTGTAATTGGTCCTTGTGAGACCAAGTTTGGTCAAATTTCTCAAGCAGACTGGGACTAGATTTAAGTCTTAGTGGTGTTAGTCACTTGTAAGATTACTTGTGCATTGTTAGTCACAACAGTTGTTGTGTGTTTGTAATCAGTTGATTATAGTGGATTAAGTCCTTGTTGAGAAAGGCGAAATCACCTTGACGGATGGACTGGAGTAGTTTGAGTTTAAACGAACCAGGATAAAAATAACCTTGTTATTCCATTATTGTTGAGCTTTGTTTTGAAAAGAAGAAGAGTCACTTATTCAATCCCCCTTCTAAGTGTTTTCTTACCCCTTCAATTTTCTGCTTCCGCAGTGGTGTTCTGTGTCACCTACGGAGTTGGTTGTTTGCATTCATAATTATAAGCTTTGCATGGCATCTTAGGGCCAAAAATAGGGTTTGTTTTGTATTAAAGTATCTTCAATTGCGTCGAGACAAAGATTTTAACGTCCATATCTCCAGATAGAAGACACTTAAATAAGGGCAGTTGTTATACCCCTAATTTTCCCCCTAAGATCTCTCATCATCTCATATTATCAATACATCAAGATCACACATTAAGGTTGTTTCTTCCTTTCTACTTCATCCTGTCTTTAAGTTTTCTCTTGAGGGATCACCAAGCACCTTGAATTGTGCATCCTATACATGTGTTTTTAGTTGGATTATCCTTTAACTAACATCAAAATATGTATGTATGTATGTATGTTTCTTTGGATGTTCATATTGTAGGTGATGATACAACTACATCTATCTCACCCTCTAACCTAGGGTTTTAAGGGATAATCCTCAATCAAATGATTCTTCAATTGATCGAAAAAGATTAAGCTTCAAGGCTATGTCTATGATATCAATTTTTTTTGGTATAAGAGCTCTCTTACATTATTTTAGGTCATGTTTTCCTCAAGGTTGGTGGTGGCATTCATCAACAAGATCCATAGGTTCATGTGTTTATTTCCATGTCTTCTTCAACAAGTTTCATTGAGATTCTTAAAAAAATCATTTGAACTTCTAAAATATCAAAAAAACTATTGATTTTTCTCTTTTTGATTTTTATTTTATCACAATTTTAATTTGTGATTTGGTATTTTTTTAATGATTTTTCACTTTATTTGACTTGTTTTAATTGTTTAAAAATACTTTTCTTGATTTTAAAACTCTAAAAAAATTATGGAAGGATCCAATGACCTCTTGACAAATATTGGTGACCTCATTTTATTTTTATTTTTTATTTTACTATTTGTCACATATTTTGGTTCATTTTTCTTATTTCTTTATATTTTAAAAATAGTTTCTGACTTTAAAAAATTTTAAATTTTTTTGTCAACACTTGATGACTCATGTTTGGCCACTGCTATTTTTTTAGGATTTTTATTTGGTGTTTTAATATATGTTGTGTATTTTACCAATTATTTCCTTTTTAAATCATCTTAATTTTGTTTTGTATTAAATATATTTTTTATTGGTCTTGATTTGGAGACACTTGAGTGTTATTTTGGGACAAATTCCTCAACCTCATTGGATCTTGGCTGCTGATAGGTTGAAAAACTAAATCCACCAAAATGAATGAATAATGTTGATAATATTTGAAACATTAATTTCATATGACGCACTGGTTATACTATCATTCCCCTCCCTCTTCATCTTATCCCTTTCTTGTTTTTACTTGTGCTACATGTTTTTGGAGAATAATATACCTATCATTTCTCTAACATTTTGGTACATAGATTGATAATGACCGCCCTCAAAATAGGTTTGGCTTCTACATAAGTCTACTTATGATTGCTTAACATAGCGTTACATTTGTCCTGATTCAAAAAATGATCATTTATGGCTTAAACCTATGTTTGCAAGCCCAAGTTAGTTTAATTTTAAACTTTGGATCCAATAACTTTGAAGTTCATTGTTAGGAGGCTTTGATTCTATCAATCCGCTAATGAAATTCATGAATTTTGGTCTAAGTGAATCATTTGAACATCGTTGATCATAAGTGGTTGCTTTGAGCACTTGAAATGAATGATGTACTTGACAAAAAGCAAATGAAACTTGTTGTTGAGAGGCTTTGATTTTATCAATCTTATAATGAGTTTTCAAAAGCAAGCTTCAAGATGGTCATTTAACTAACCTTTTAACTTCTTATTCACTAACAATTAACTTTACTTTATGCCTTTATTTTGTGTCTTTACTTTTATGTACCATTTATTTTAGTATTTATATCTCATGTTATTTTTCTTTTGTTCACTTGAGAATTTATTTTTATGTCATTTTATCTTTGCTCACTTGAGCTTTATTTTCATTTAAATACACTTAATAATCAACTTGAACATTAAAAGCTTTAAGGTTACTTTGATTATTGGTTACTATCCTTGGCAATATGGAGTTGTAGATCTCTCAGACTTAGGATTAGAAGCCTTGATACTTGGGGACCTTGTTGCTCTGTTTTTATTCTGTCTCAAATCCTTGGGGTTTACTCCAAGGCATTGGTTTGAATTTTTTCTATGTACATGTTATTCTAATTTTCATGCTTTTTCTGTGATTGAGAATTCCTCTATACATAGTTATTACTCTGTCCAATTTTTATGAAGACTTAATTCATCTGAAGCTTGGTATTCCTTATAGGTTTAGTATTGTGGCTTTTTTGGTTTTAATCCAAAGGATGAGAATTCTACATTGACTTCTTCATGTCAAGTGTTGGCTTATTGATTGTTTAGACCTTCCTTTACCTTAACTTTTACCTTGTGCTTTAGGATAGTCCCTTCATCTCCTCCTATCTTCTTTAAAATCAAAAATCTTCTCACTCCTTTTCAAAACTCTTCTTGTTTTCTAACTCAAACCACTTTCATAATAAACTTGTACTTAGGTCCATGCGTTTTCAAAAATATTTTCTTAATCAAACTTTAATCAATTAAATCATACTTTCATATCTTTCTCAATACTAAAAGTCATTAACCTCATTCAAACCATTTTTCGATTTTGATTTTTACTCTAAAACTTTTTCTCAAAATATTAGACTCTTGTCGATTCTTGTAGTGGTGTGAACTATTATACTTTTACGATATATAGTGAAGTGGTTTATTTTCCACTTGGGTATTGAGTGAGGCTTTTGTTGATTTTAAAATTCAAGCTATATTCTCCACTTTGAGATGATGCAAATGCTCTTTTTTCATAATTGTGGGTAGTAAGTATGTTTTTCACTCGGATATGATGAGATGTTTCTTCTCTTAAAATTAACCAACACACATGTGTTTTAAATTTATTGAGGTGAAATACGAGTACCCTGATCCCCTATTGCACATAAAGTGGTACATAGGTACTAAAGGTTTGCAACCAAGACGAGTGCAAAGTTGTAAAAAAATACTTCTTTTAGTATGCCTTAAATTCAAGTTGATACCCGGATGCGAGCGGATAACCACTTAATTCCTTCTGAAGCCTGGAACACGACCAGATAAGAATTGAGAAATTGCAAAGCCTGGAGTACGACCAGATAGCAAGTGTAATCTCATCTCCCCAGTAAGTCATTGTAAAACCTAGAGCACGACCAGATAGCAGTCAGTCTTATTATCCTCAGCAAATCATTGTAAGGCCTGGAGCACGACCAGATAGCAGTTCACTTTCACCTTCTCGACTAAGAGATGACTCCCTAGTAGAGTAACGAACAACTGAAGCTCCTAAAATTCCATTTCTCCCAAGATAGAGACCAACATTCCTCAACAGATTCCTCCTCAACGACAGGAACAGAAATTCTCATCAAAGGAATATCTCGGGAAATCAACATCCTCTAGATGGCAACTTTAAGCCCATATACGGCGATTCTCCTCAAAATTGCATCTGTAAGCCCATTTCCAATACTACCTACACAGTTCAGCACCATCTCAGACGAGTGTAAATTTCTGGGCACTCTAGTGTTCAATCATCTTTCACCTTCAGATTACGAAAGGCAGACTCTCTCCTAAGGCAATGTATCTCAAACTAGGATTTCCATTTTCATCAAGATGGTTGAAGTCCAAGGGTCACAAATGCCTTCCATGGTCACAATACATTCTCAAGATCATCCATGTCAAGTTTCATGCCTTACACAAGAAGTTTGCTCAGTCAATTACCCAAATGCCTGAAAATCAACTATACTAGGTCAAAAGTTAACTGTGGCTCACATACAGTCAAACTTCAAGATTTTTGGTCAACATCAACATTTTGAATTTATATCCATCATTTTATCAAGGTTTGATCGTGATTCCTCAAGGAATGCCCCAAATTCTTCAAAACCCAAAAGTTGCTAAATTAGGGATTCTTAGGAAAAGTCAACCAAACTTTGACCAAGCATAACTTCTTCATACTTTATCAGAAATTTTCAATTCAAGTATCATTTTGAAGAGGATGCAATTCCCTACAACTCATCTTCATCCCACAAGTTAAAAATATGCACTCATCAAAAGATATGAATTTCTACATTATAGGTCCTTTTGAAAAGTTAACAAAAACACCTTTTGGGTCAAAGCTTCTTACATGAACATGGAAGACCCAATTGAGATGTAACCAAAAGGGTTGTTTAGGGGACATCCTAAGATTTATAAAAAGTCCAAGAACACCTCTCTAGGATTAAAACTAGAGGAAATATGCATTGTCAAAGTTGACAATTTTTGCAAAATTGCCAAAAGTCAAATGTGCTCAAAAATACATTTTTTGTCAAATGGGCCTAGCATTTCATGATTGCATCTTGTTAGAGACATGGTCCACGACCCAAATCAGCATCCACACTTTATTTGCTTCATTATTTATTTTATTTTGATTTTTTATTATTTAAAATTCAAATTAAATCAAATAAATGGCAAAATATACAAAAGATTTAATTTGATTTGATTTTTTTGTAGGAATCAAATCAAATCAACCTAGCATGACCAAATAAAATCATGCAAGTGATGATTGAAGCAAAATTGGCATGATTATTCTTGTTTTGGAAAGATATAATACAAGAGCAAAATCAAATCCAATTTCCATGATTCATAAAGATTTAGTTTGTTTTTGTTAACCTAATTTGTTCTACTACATATATAGAACATACACAAGCCAAAAGAAGAAGGATTGCAGGTCGTGAGAGCTGGAAACAAAACAGGAAAAATTGACAAATAGTGGTGAATCGTTTCCCAACCTAGAGGGTAATTCAAATCATTTCAACAATCCCAATCGTTTCTTGGACCTTCTCAGAAGCTAGCACGATCAATTACAAGCTTCCGCAAGCCAGAATTATCACATAACACCCACGCGGTTTGCTTCCTTTTTCAAATTCGATTACAATAATTCTTGCATCATAAACATGTTCTAATGATATATTTGTGTTCATTGACATATTTGCAGCGCGTGTGAATCGTTTAATTGATTTTTTGATGCTTGTATTCATAATTGTCATTGTTAGGGTTTACCTTGCCGTTTTAGGGTTTTTCCATACAGGTTAAATTGGCCCAAGAAAAGGATACCATGATGCTCGTGGCATCAAGAAGAATCGATCCATGTGCTTAGAATTAATTTATCATGCTTGCTGTTGATTTTTGAAACTTGCAGTGCTATAGCCATGGAAGTTTGTCCGTAGGTAAAAGTTTCAAACCTAAAACGACGAACATGGGAAGAAGAAGCTAACGTGTCTAACCATCATTGGTCTATTTGAATAATGGGCGCGCGTTTTTTTATTTCAGTTATCCACTTGGTTTTATATATAATATATTGTTATTATTATATTAAAAATTGAACATTATAGCCCCGTTGGTTAAGCGCGTGTGGTATTGAGTGGGAGGACCTAGGTTCGATCCCAGGTCCCAGCATTTTATTATTTTCTTAACATTTGAATGCAGATCTTGTACTTTACACAGCCAAGCGCATTCCATGCACTCCAACCATCCAGCCAATGGATCATTGCTTAGCCAGATCCAATTCCCATCAAGGGATGACCATGGTTCACCATCAGAAAGAGAGGGCACTGAATCTAGCGCAGGGAGTGGGCTCAGCATTCTTGGGCCTAGATGTTTCAACATCACACCCTCCCTTTCAGCAAATACAGGCCCAATTTAATTCTTTTCTGTTTATTTGCTTATTTTTATTATTTATTATTTATTTTCCTTTTTTACAAAATAACAAAAAATCATTTTTTATCATAAAATCAAAAACCACAAAAAACATAAAAATCATTTTTTTCATAAATAAATATTTTATTTCCTTAATTAATTAGATTAATTATTTAGGGAAATTTAATCCTTTTTTTATATAATTCAAATCAATTAGAAATTGGGGTTTAATTTGTACATAACCTAATTAATTTTTTCTCAAAAACTAACCTAAATTTTTTTTCAACTAAATTTTTAGGTTTTGTAATTATTCTCGCATTTAATTCGCCGCGCGCATTTTTTTAATTTCCTTTTATTATTATTGTAACTGCTCCGAGTTTGTAATAGTAATTAGGGTTTCAATTCCGCATCTTTATTTTCAGTCGAATATAATCATGTATCTGCAAAAGCCTTGTAATAGCTAGGACTTTAACTTTCTCGCTTTAATTTCCGCAAACTATAAACTGTTTAGATGAATGTTAATAGAATTGTATGGAAAGACTAACTGAAAATTAATACTGTAGAAAACCCTAAATGTGCAAAGATAAATTAACTGAAAATTAGACTCACACATGCTCACTCCTAGGGTTTACTCCATTATGGTTGCCTTTGGTAAACGGTCATGAAGTATAGGGTTTGTTAGTGGTTGTCCTCTAGCCCCGAAATACCTAAAATGACCCATTCAGATGTTGCCTCGGAAAAATATCTTTAAGGCTTTAGGATGATTACTAACATTTCCTAACATTGCTTTTGTGATCATATTTGTCCCTTCGAATGTCCCTAAAAAACTCCAACGACGGTGCTACCTATTCCTCAATAATGGGATAGCATTGTCTTAAAGGAAAACGAACAGTCTTTTTCGAGTAAGAAGATTAGTTCTTAAGTACTTGCTCAAACAAACAAATATTTTTCACACCGACACTTTTCAAACAAAGTTTTCAAAAAGAACTTCGTAACACTCTTGAGGACAGATACAAGGGTTAACACGAAGTAAAACAAAACTTTTCAAATACATACACAAGCAGTTTTCAAAATGAGCAAGTACCTAAGAGCCCATGGAAAACCATGGATAGAAAGGGTGCTAACACCTTCCCTTTCTATAATCTACCCCCCGTACCCAGAAACATCTCGAAAAAGGTTTTTTCTGTTCTTTTTCCTTTTCCTGATTGGATAAAATAAAAGTCGGTGGCGACTCTTGCTTACTGCGACATTTTGCAAACAAAAAACACAAACTAGTAT
The DNA here is from genome assembly GCA_948472305.1 of Vicia faba. Lineage (NCBI taxonomy): Eukaryota > Viridiplantae > Streptophyta > Magnoliopsida > Fabales > Fabaceae > Vicia > Vicia faba. The sequence continues at coordinate 364,236,730 of OX451740.1, read as the reverse complement.
TAACAGTCGATTCTGCCACCGTATCACAAAACTGGCGACTAAGTTGGGGACTAAAATATAAAGTGGGGTAAACCTTAGGATCTAGGTCATATTCAATTGCTTTCTCTTGTTTGTCTTGCTTGCTTTATATTTATGGGTATTGTTTGGTTTATTTGATCCTACACCCAGATCGGGAAACACCTTTAAGGTAAGTAGCAATAAACTGTGATGGAGTTGTGCTGGGGTATACCGACACGGTTGAAGCAATAGCTACGTTGATGTGGCACTTTGATTGGCACCCGTAACCCTTGAATCAATCAAGGAGATGTACGGGGACGCTGTGTGGTGTCATAAAGAATCAACTAACCTTAGAACCTTTAATTGCACAACTTGGCCAGTAGGACGTAGCGAGATGGCCGACTTTGATGTATGCCCAAGGTCGACAGATACTCGATGCTACACTCATTGAGGTTTGACTCTTGATTTTTGTTTGGTTGCGAGTAAATCACCTATTGAACGAAGCCGGGGAAAAATCAGTGATATTGAGATCCTTTAGAACTCGGTTACTATTTATAGGACAGGTTGAACTAATCCAGCTTCAAGAGGGTATGACCTTAAGACCCATGCAAGCCTAAACCTAAGGTTGTTTACTGACTTGTGTGCTTTCAACTTGAACTACTTGCAGAGTTTTATTACCTGACAACATGAGTTCCTTGCAGGTTTTGTTTACAGTTATTATCCAATAACTTGGATTTCTTGCAGGGTTTGATTGCTTACATCACTTCGCACCTTTGCTTAAAAGCATAGCATACACATCATCACATCATGCCTTAACATTTCATTAACCATTTCAAGGATCTCGAGGGCCTGTGATGCAGGTTATGATAAATCAAACGTCTAGCAAGGGGCAAAGGGATTTATTTTCCTCTAGCCAATGTTGTCAGAAGATCAAAACTCAACAACTTGAGTCAGGGGCTATGACCCACTTGATATGGCGAGCTTGACTCTCGTAGAAAGACTCTCAACGATACAAAGTTCTTCAATCAAAGCTGCAAAATTCAACTTCTGACGTTTTCTTGTTTACCCCACGAGATTCTTGAAAACATTGCATACATATCATACACATCATTGCATAACAGGATTCATAACAGGTTTCTCATCTCCTCCGCTGTTTATTTCAGCAATGGATCTTGAACAAACTATGAAAGATCTTCAGACTCAGAACACGAAGTTCTAGCAAATGATTATGGCTCTGGCCAAAGGACAAGAAGAGCTGAAGGCTCTGATTGTTAAGAAGAACACTAAGAAGACCAAGAGGATAGCCGGTGTGGCACATATGAGAAGAAGGTTCAGAGGGCCGCCAAGACGGGTTGTTGATTTAGCTTCTTCATATAAAGAGGGAGAGAATCAAGAGGGTGAAGCCAGAGAAGAGGACCCTAGTCCTAAAGAGCCTGAAAATGAAACTGATTATAATGAGGAGCAGTACCCTCTGGCTGATGAAAAGTATAAGCAGTTAGAAGAGCGTCTGAGTGCTATGGAAATCCAGAAGGTTCCTAGGATGGATTTTAAAGAGTTGGGTCTGGTCTCTGGGGTTGCCATCCCCCTAAAATTCAAGGCACCGGTATTTACTAAGTATGATGGGGTCTCTTGTCATAAAATGCATCTTCGTTCCAATGTGAGGAAGATACAGCCTCATACAACTGACAAAGACTTGTGGGTTCACTTCTCCCAAGACAGTCTGTCTGGAACACAACTGGATTGGTTCTATCACCTGGAAAGAGCCAATGTTCGTAATTGGGAAGACCTTGCTACTACATTTTATAAGAAATATCAGTATAATGCAGACCTCGCTCCCACCCGTACACAACTCCAAAATCTGTCTATGGGTTCGAATGAGGGTTTCAAGGATTATGCTCAGAAGTGGAGAGATTTGGCTGGAAGAGTTCAACCTCACTTGGCTGACAGGGAGCTCGTAGATATGTTTCTGGGAACTTTGACAGGGTCATTCTTCAACCATCTGATTGGAAGTTCATCGGCAGATTTTACTGAACTGATCTTAACAGGAGAGAGAGTGGAAGCTGGAATCCGAAGTGGAAAAATTCAGAAGGATGCCTCTTCTAGTGCTGCAAAGAATCCGTTTGCGGGTAAAAAGGAAGTCAGTACCGTCTATAACCAAAAGAATCAGAATCAAACCGAGCATCGTCTGGCGGTAGGGGCTATTATGATTCCCAAACCTGCATCTGCTCAGCAAAGAAATAATCAACCAAGAGCAGAAAGGCCAGCTAGACAGTTCACTCAGATCAACATGACGTTGTCTCAGGTTTTACCTCATTTGCTGAAGTCCAATATGGTTACTCTGAGGAAAGCTACGAAGAATCCAAACACCACCTATCCCTACTATAAACCGAATGCTCGTTGTGCTTACCATTCGAAAAGTCCAGGCCATGATACCAATGACTGCTGGCTTTTGAAGAACAAAGTACAGGATCTGATTGATGCTAAGGAGATTGAATTCGACCCTCTCGAGACTCCCAACGTGATTATTGCACCCCTTCCGAAACATGGCTAGGATTGAAAGCATTTTTGTTCATTTGAATTCTCAATTTGTATTTTCTTTTCTTATTTGAGCAATTATTGTCATGTCAAAACTTTGTTATTTCATTAATGCGTTATACATGTTTGTCTTGAATTAATCTATTTTCAATATTCTTAAACTTCTCTATACTTCCTTTTTGTGATATTCGACTCTTGATTAAACTCTAAGCCTTAGAGGGAGGATGACGAAAATGATACCATAATCTCTACAATATGCTTTTGAATAGACCCTGCTGACGATGTACAAGTGTTGTTTCAAATCCTAAACAGTGGAGTTATAAGGAAGATAATCCCTAGTCAACCTCATCGAGCCAAAGAAGTAGGAATTTTTCTTTTCACACAAATTAAAACTCTTAATCATAAATTGGGGCAGGGTAGTTTTCTCAGTTAATTCAGAGGCGCATTCAGTCACAATCTGCCACTTCGTACATAATGAATGGCATCGAAGGCGTCCTTCCAAAACAAAAGACGGTGATGGTTCTGTATAATCGTCAAGACAGACAGTCATTATCTCTCGAAATAAAAGCCCATTAAGTCAACACCTATGAAGGAGACTTAAGAGAAAAATTGGGGCATCCCGCTGAATGTAATCACAAAAGAAACAGTTCAAGCAAAAGAAGGGACAACGAAAGCCAAAAAAAGAGGTTACTACAAATCCTCGACAAAAAGAAGATTACAAAAATGACTGCCTTTTCAAAACAAATGTTCAATTTATGAATCATCACCAAGTATCAGAGCAAAGATTCCAGACTTAATCAGGATCTAAACGCGCAATTAACTGAGCATAGGACTGAAGAACATCACGAAGAGCAGGTTAGGTACAAATAAAGTTTGAGTCTTTATCCTTTGTTTCTTGAACCGTGAACCAAGCCACATTATAACCCTTAAAAGTCCTAGCTGAAGCATGAGTTAGTTAGAGAGCACACTGTTACAAAGGTATCCTGACTCTTGTAGGTGTTGTTACGAATCCTGAGTTGATAACACATTCTTGCAAATATCGTTTTACTACACAAAACACATTTTCAAAAAAAATTCAAGACAGACATGAGTTTTGCATTCTTTAAATGACATTGTTTGCATATGACTAATTGTTTGACAACAAAGAAATCCGCACAATGGATATTCAATGAACAGATATCCTCTCAATGAACAGACATCCTCTCAATGGACAGAATCACCTCAGCGGGAAAGGCAGATCCAATAACAGGTCTTTCATAAGCAAGGGGCATGACATGATGTCTAAACACACCTGGGGCAGTCTCTCCAAAAGTTCCAAATAACCAGGGGCAGATCTCCATCTGAATCGCTTGGGGCATTACACACGCATTCCAGCAACGAATCATATGCCATCAAGAAAACATTTTTGACAGTACTACAACACAACACTATGGACAGTGACAACGCTCTACATCCTGAAAGCTTGGACATAGTCGGAAAATACTACGCATGAAAAAAAAAGACTCGCTAGGTTGACACACCTAGGCAAAAATAAGGGAATCCCGGCGAACCAAAAGGGTTCAGGAAAAAGTTAGGGATATACATTAAAAAAAAATTGTACACCCGACAAGTCGAAAACATGAAAAGGCGGCTTGGGCAAAAAGGTATCCCGGTGGACTGAAAACCCGAAAGGGCGGTCCACGAAAAAAGTTAGGGATCTAAAACATACGACTATGTCCCGTCACCTGTCTATCAATGGAAGACTTATACCTTGATCAGCGTTCAGCAAGAACTAGAATCGAGATACATTTCAGATACGCTCCAGATACAGATGACATTCTTATACTCATTCAGATTCAACTTTCAGATACAATTCATATACGGATACCATTATGATACTCATTCAGGTTCAACTTTCCGATACAGTTCAGATACGCTCAAGATACGAATGCCATTCTGATACTCATTCAGGTTCAGCTTTCCGATATAGTTCAGATACGCTCCAAATATGGATGCCATTCTGATACTCATTCAGATTCAGCTTTCAGATACAGTTCAGATACACTCCAGATACGGAGGCCATTCTGATACTCATTCAGGTTCAGCTTTCCAATACAGTTCAGATATGCTCCAGATACGGATGCCATTTTGATACTCATTCAGGTTCAGCTTTCAGATACAGTTCAGATACGATCCAGAGACGGATGTCATTCTGACACTTATCCAACACATGTTTCAAATACAGTTCAGATACGATCCAGAGACAGATGCCATTCTGACATTCATTCAACACATGTTTCAAGTACAGTTCAGATATGATCCAGAGGCGGATGTCATTCTGACACTTATCCAACACATGTTTCAAATACAGTTCAGATACGATCCAGAGACAGATGTCATTCTAACACTCATTCAACACATGTTTCAAGTACAGTTCAGATACGATCCAGAGACGGATGTCATCCTGACACTCATTAAATACATGTTCAAGTACAATCACGACATAGATCCATCCACAAAATCTCCGCATGTACTTTTTCCAGCATGGTACCAGGGGCAGAGACAGTTGGAAGCAAAGTCGCTATCACATACAAGCTAGTGATACATATATTCCCCTCAGAGCCGTGACAACCAAGGTCCGACCTCAGTATCCCCAAGCAGGAATTCCTTCCCCAGCAGGCTCTTTCAGAAAGCTAATATCTGCATTCCCCAGCCGAGTTTTATAACCATGAGCAGTTTATAAAGTCATCTCCCGAGCAGAGTTTATTTCTCTGACAGTGGAAGCTCAATCTCCAACAGAGCTCTTCTCTCCAGCAATGGAAGTTCATCCCCAGCTGAGTTTATTTCTCCAAATTAGCAGATCTTCCAACAGAGTATCTCCCTTCCCCGCAGAGTCATTCCTCCGCAGGATTGTTCTCAGACAGAGTCTCTCCCGGCAGAATATTCTCAAGCAGAATGGATGCAAATCTCCAACTAATCATCTTCGGTCACTTTCCCCAGCGAAAACAAAGAACTCAACTCCTTATACTCTCCAGCAGCAATCCAGGATTTATATCCCCCAGCCTGAGAATATCACAATAGCATTGCATATCCATACATCATGGCATGCGCATACATATTATACAGCACAATCTCATTTATTTTGAGAACATCATTACTCAATACATTTCATACATCATGACATTACATACGACTAACTATTTACCTTTCAGGGAAAGATGCAATGAAGTTCTCACAAGTTCTCTCTGGTTCAGTCAAACCGACACCAAGGTTTCTATTCCAGTTAAAGATACTCCAACACTTTCTCTGGTTCAGTTAAACCGACACTAAGGTTTATATTCTAGTTGAAGATGTTCTAAGACTTTCGTATGGGTCAGTCGAATCGCCGCTAAGATTCCCCTGATTTCTATGCCAGTCAAAGTTAATTTGAGACCTCTCCCGGGATCAGTCAAATCAATACTAAGATTTCTCTCCCAGTTGAAGTTCTCACAAGTCCTCTCTGGTTCAGTCAAACTGACACCAAGGTTTCTATTCCAGTTGAAGATGTTCTAAGACTTTCGTCTGGGTCAGCTGAATCGCCGCTAAGATTCCCGTGATTTCTATGCCAGTTAAAGTTAATCTGAGACCTCTCCTGGGTTCAGTCAAATAGATATTAAGATTTCTCTCCCAGTTGAAGACAACTCGAGACCTTTCCCTGGTTCAGTCAAATCGATACTAAGATTTCTATTCCAGTTAAAAAAGCTATGAATCCCGGAAACTGACCGGATAATAGTCAACAAACAATACATCATACTGTGAAGCCTGGGACACGACCGGATAACAGTACAAAATACTATGAAACCTGGAGTCGACCAGATAGTGGTATATCTCAAATTCAACCTATGAAGCCCGGAAATCGACCGGATAATATCTTAATTTCTACGAAATACTATGAAGCCTAGAGTCGACCAGATAGTGGTATATCTCAAATTCAAGCTATGAAGCCCGGAAATCGACCGGATAATATCTTAATTTCTCCAAATTACTGAAGCCTGGGACACGACCAGATAATGGCATAAGACACCGTGAAGCCTGGAGCACCACCAGATAACGGTATAAGACGCTGTGAAATCTGGAGCACAACCAAATAGCGGCAAGAGACACTGAAACCTGGAGCACGACTAGATAACATTATGAGGTACTGCGAAGCTTGTAATTTGACCAGATAGCAGTTTACTCGGCCAATTACTACGAAGCCTGGAAACGACCGGATGTTAGTATGCCTTAAATTCAAGTTGAAACCCGGATGCGACCGGATAACCACTTAATTCCTTCGGAAGCCTGGAACACGACCAAATAAGAATTGAGAAATTGCAAAGCCTGGAGTACGACCAGATAGCAAGTGTAATCTCATCTCCCCAGTAAGTCACTATAAAACCTAGAGCATGACCAGATAGCAGTCAGTCTTATTATCCTCAGCAAATCATTATAAGGCCTGGAGCACGACCAAATAGCAGTTCACTTTCACCCCCTCGACTAAGAGATGATTCCCCAGTAGAGTAACAGATAACTTAAGCTCCTAAAATTCCATTTCTCCCAAGACAGAGACCGATATTCCTCAGCAGATTCCTCCTCAACGACATGAACAGGAATTCTCATCAAAGGCATATCTCGGGAAATCAACATCCTCTATATGGCATCTTTAAGCCCATCTACGATGATTCTCCTCCAAATGGCATCTGTAAGCCCATTTCCGATACTACCTACACAGTCCAGCACCATCTCAGACGAGTGCAAATTTCTGGGCACTCTAGTGTTCAATCATCTTCCACCTTCAGATTACGAAAGGCAGACATCCAATCTACATCCTCAAGTTTAAGAAGATTGAACAGGGGAAGCTGTTGTACCCCAAAATTTTCCCTCTTATTTTACTCAACACATGCCCACTGAGGTCCTTAACTTGCTCAAGGATGCCCAAGAGTTGACCGGACAAACTCTCTCCTAAGGCAATGTATCTCAAATTAGGGTTTCTATTTTCATCAAGATGGTTGAAGTCCAAGGGTACCAAATGCCTTCCATGGTCCCAATACGTTCTCAAGATCATCCATGTCGGGTTTCATGCCTTGCACAAGAAGTTTGCTCAGTCAATTGCCCAGATGCCTGAAAATCAATTGTACTAGGTCAAAAGTTAATTGTGGCCCACACACAGTCAAACTTCAAGCTTTTTGGTCAACATCAACATTTTGAAGTGATATCCATCATTTGATCAAGGTTTGATCGTGAGTCCTCAAGGAATGCCCCAAATTCATCAAAACCCAAAAGTTGCTAAATTAGGGTTTCTTAGGAAAAGTCAACCAAACTTTGACCAAGCATAACTTCTTCATACTTTATCAGACATTTTCCATTGAAGTGTCATTTTGAAGAGGATGCAATTCCCTACAACTCATCTTCATCTCACAAGTTCAAAATATGCACTCATCAAAATATATGAATTTCTATATCATAGGTCCTTTTGAAAAGTCAACAAAAAGACCTTTTGGGTCAAAGCTTCTTACATGAACATGGAAGACCCAATTGAGATGAAACCAAAAGGGTTGTTTAGGGGACATCCTAAGCTTTATAAAAAGTCCAAGAACACCTCTCTAGGGTTAAAAATGGAGGAGATATGCATTATCAAAGTTGACCATTTTTGCAAAATTGCCAAAAGTCAAATGTGCTCAAAATACATTTTTTTGTCAAATGGGCCTAGCTTTTCTTGATTGCATCTTGTTAGAGACATGGTCCACGACCCAAATCAGCATACACACTTTATTTGCTTCATTATTTATTTTATTTTGATTTTTTATTATTTAAAATTCAAATTAAATCAAATAAATGGCAAAAATACTAAAGATTGAATTTTATTTGATTTTTTTGTAGGAATCAAATCAAATAAACCTAGCATGACCAAATAAAATCGTGCAAGGGATGATTGAAGAAAAATTGGCATGATTATGCTTGTTTTGGAAAGATAAAATACAAGAGCAAAATCAAATCTAATTTCCATGATTCACAAAGATTTAGTTTGTTTTTGTTAACCTAATTTGTTCTACTACATATATAGAACATACACAAGCCAAAAGAAGAAGGATTGCAGGTCGTGAGAGCTGGAAACAAAATTGAAAAAATTGACAAAAAGTGGTGAATCGTTTCCCAACCTAAAGGGCAATTCAAAGAATTTCAACAATCCCAATCGTTTCCTGGACCTTCCCAGAAGCTAGCACGATCAATTACAAGCTTCAACAAGCCCAGAATTGTCACATAACACCCACGCGGTTTGCTTCCTATTTCAAATTCGATTACAATATTTCTTGCAACATAAACATGTTCTAATGATATATTTGTGTTCTTTGAAATATTTGCAGCGTGTGTGAAAGGTTTAATTGATGTTAAGATGCATGTATTCATAATTGCCATTGTTAGGGTTTACCTTGCCATTGTTAGGGTTTTTCCATACAGGTTAAATTGGCCCAAGAAAGGGATACCATGATGCTCGTGGCATCAAGATGAATCAATCCATGTGCTTAGAATTAATTTATCATGCTTGCTATTGATTTTTCAAACTTGCAGTGCTATAGCCATGGAAGTTTGTCTGTAGGTAAAAGTTTCAAACCTAAAACGACGGACAGGGGAAGAAGAAGCTTACATGTCTAACCATCATTGGTCTATTTGAATAATGGGCGTGCATTTTTTTTTCAGTTAACCACTTGGTTTTATATATAATATATTGTTATTATTATATTAACAATTGAACATTGTAGCCCAGTTGGTTAAGCGCGTGTGGTATTGAGTGGGAGGACCTGGGTTTGATCCCGGGTCCCAGCATTTAATTATTTTCTTAACATTTGAATCTAGATCTTGTACTTTACACAGCCAAGCGCCTTCCATGCACTCCAACCATCCAGCAAATGGATCATTGCCTAGCCAGATCCAACGCCCATCAAGGGATGACCATGGTGCTCCATCAAAAAGAGAGGGCACTGAATCTAGCGCAGGGAGTGGGCTCCGCATTCTTGGGCCTAGATGTTTCAACATCACACCCTCCATTTCACCAAATATAGGCCCAATTTAATTCTTTTCTCTTTATTGTCTTATTTTTATTATTTATTAATTATTTTCCTTTTTTACAAAATAAGAAAAAATCATTTTTTATCATAAAATCAAAAATCACAAAAAACATAAAAATCATTTTTTTCATAAAAAAATATTTTATTTCCTTAATTAATTAGATTAATTATTTAGGGCAATTTAATCCTTTTTTTTATATAATTTAAATCAATTAGAAATTGGGGTTTAATTTGTACATAACCTAATTAATTTTTTCTCAAAAACTAACCTAAATATTTTTTCAACTAAATTTTTAGGTTTTCTAATTATTCTCGCATTTAATTCGCTGCGCGCATTTTTTTATTTTCCTTTTATTATTATTGTAACTGCTCTGAGTTTGTAATAGTAATTAGGGTTTCAATTCCGCATCTTTATTTTCAGTCCAAGATAATTATGTATCTTCAAAAGCCTTGTTTTAATTTCCGCAAACTATAAACTGTTTAGATGAATGTTAATAGGATTGTATGGAAAGACTAACTGAAAATTAATAAGGTAGAAAACCCTAAATATGCAAAGATAAATTAACTGAAAATTACACTCGCACATGCTCACTCCAAGGGTTTACTCCACTCTGTTTGCCTTCGGTAAACGGTCATGAAGTATAGGGTTTGTTAGTGGTTGTCCTCTAGCCCCGAAAGATCTAAAATGACCGATTCGGATGTTGCCTCGAAAAAAGATCTTTAAGGCTTTAGGATGATTACTAACATTTCCTAACATTGCTTTTTCAATTGTATTTGTCCCTTCGAATGCCCCTAAAAAACTCCAACGATGGTGCTACCTATTCCTCAATAATGGGATAACATTGTCTAAAAGGAAAACAATTAGTCTTTTTCGAGTAGGAAGATTAGTTCTTAAGTACTTGCTCAAACAAACAAATCTTTTTCACACCGATACTTTTCAAACAAAGTTTTCAAAAAGAACTTCGTAACACTCTTGAGGATAGAAACAAGGGTTAACACGAAGTAAAACAAAACTTTTCAAACACATACACAAGCAGTTTTCAAAATGAGCAAGTACCTACCCCCCGTACCCAGAAACATCTCGAAAAAGACTTTTTCTATTCCTTTTCCTTTTCCTTCTTGGAAAAAATAAAAATTGATGGTGACTCTTGCTTACTGCAACATTTTGCGAATAAAAAATGCAAACCAATATTAACAGTCAGTTCTGCCGCGGTATCACACTTAGGAAGCTTATATCTAATAAGGTCCTTGAAATCATTGCATACATATATCATACATATCATTGCATAAGCAGTTTTCATAGTAGGTTTCTCATCTTCTTCATTGTTTATTTCAGCAGTAAAGAAATGGCTCTCGAACAAACAGTGAAGGATATACAAACTCAAAATGCTCAGTTTCAACAGATGATCACGGCTCTGGCCAAGGGGCAGGAGGAACTGAAAGCCCTAATTGTCAAAGAGAAGACCAAGAAGCCAAAGAAGCCAGCTGGTGTGGTGTATTTGGGAAGGAGGTTCAGAGGACCGTTAAGGCAGGTTATAGAACTAGCATCTTCATCAAAAGAAGGAGATAATCAAGAAGGGGAAACAAGAGAGGAGGACCCCAGTTCAAGGGAATCTGATAATGAGACTGACTACAATGAGGATCAGTATCCTCCGGCCAATGAAAAATACAAACAGCTAGAGGATCGTCTGAATGTAATGGAAATCCAGAAGGTACCTGGTCTGGATTTCGAAGAGCTGGATTTGGTTTCTGGAATTGTTATCCCGTAGAAGTTCAAGGTTTCAGTGTTCGCTAAATATGATGGGGTCCCATGTCCCAAGATGCATCTCCTATCTTATGTGAGGAAGATTCAGCCTCACACTGCTGACAATGACTTATGGGTCCACTTCCTTCAAGACAGTCTATCCGGGACTCAACTAGAGTTGTTCTACCGGCTGGAGGGGACCAATATTCGTAACTGGGAAGACCTGGCTACTGCTTTCTATAAGAAGTATCAGTATAATGCAGACCTTGCTCCAACCCGTACGCAACTCCAAAGTATGTCTATGGGTTCGAGCGAGGGTTTTAAAGACTATGCTCAGAAGTGGAGGGACTTAGCAGGGAGTTAGTGGATATGTTTTTGGGTACCCTATCTGGTCTATTTTTTAATCATCTGATTGGAAGATCCTCAGCCGGCTTTACTTAGTTTGTTTTGACAGGAGAAAGAGTGGAAGCTGGGATTAGAAGTGGCAAGATTAAGAAGGATGCCTCTTAAAGTGCAGGAAAGAGACCTTTCGTAGGAAAAAAAGAGGTCAGTGTTGCTTAGAATCAATGAAATCAGGGCAGCTCTGAGCACCGTCCAACGGTAAGGGCTGTTATGATATCTAAGCCTGCAACTACTCATCAACGAAATAATCAGCCTAGAGTAGAAAGACCTGTAAGGAAATTCACCTGGATAAATATGACTTTGTCTCAAGTTTTACCTCACCTACCGAAATCCAATATGGTTACCCTGAGGGAAGCTCCCAAGAATCCCAACACCACATCTCCTCGCTACAACCCAAATGCTCGTTGTGCTTATTATTCAGAAAGTCCAAGCCACGATACAAACGACTGTTGGGCTTTGAAAAACAAGGTGCAAGACCTTATTGAGGCGAAGGAGATTGAATTTGACGCTCCCGAGATTCCCAATGTTATAACTGCTCCCATGCCCAAGCACGGTCGTGGTATTAATATTATTGACGATGATACGTTTGTTACTTCTGTTGAGGAACTTGTTACTCCTCTCATGACTGTTAAGTGGAATTTGTTGCAAGCCGGTTTATTTCCGGGCTGTGGTAAAGATTTTCACTTATGTTTATCTCTACCGACTGGTTGTTATTTGTTGAAAGCAAGTGTTCAGCGTCTAATGGATGATAAAAAGATCCTATTTGAGAAGACTCCTGTCACAACTGTTTCTTGTAAGGATGTTTCGATTATAACCATTTCCGCCAATCCTCCCAGGGTCTCCACCAAAAGTCCCGTCAGGATTATATATGCTCCAAAGTTGGCTCCCCTGATCATCACTATGCCAGGGACAATCCCATACTCCTCGGACAAAGTTGTTCCCTAGAACTATGGGGCTGGCGTCTATTACCATGACGTCAAACAAGACTTGCTGGCTGCTGAAGACCAAGTTTCTGGAAATACTGATCATGACATTGGAAACATCGTTGGGACCAGCAAAATAACAAGAAGTGGAAAAGTATTCTCCCCTGAGATTTCTCCTCCAAAAGTCGTTACTATCCCTGTGATCATTCCTACTGTTGATCCTGCTGATACTACCACCACAATTCCTATGATTACCCCATTTGCCACCCCTATCACCGAGTCGGCCGAGACTCGGGGCAAATACATATTGATTGAGCTTGTCTAGACGAAGGAACATTCAGAATCCATTCCAGAGGATTCCAAGAAGGAAATGGAAGAAATCTTAAAGATAATAAAAAAGAGCGACTACAATGTGGTCGAACAGCTAGGGCAGACCCCTTCTAAGATTTCAATTTTAGCCCTACTATTATGCTCTGAAGCTCATGCAAAAGTTTTGCTGAAATTCCTCAAAACTGCCCATGTGCCACAAGAAACCTCCGCTAACCAATTTGAAGATTGCGTGGCCAGTTTAATAGCTGATAACGATTTGGGTTTTTCTGATGCTGATCAAACACCGAGAGGAAGAAAACACAATGATGTGCTGCATGTCTCCAGCGAATGCAGGGGCACTACTTTGGCCCATGTTCTAGTAGATACTAGTTCATCATTGAACGTGCTACCCAAGAAGGCTCTGGACAGATTAGACTACGAAGGTTTGACCTTGAAACCCAACAACATTGTAGTGAGGGATTTTGATGGTTCGAAAAGAATGGTGCACGGGGAGGTAGACATCCCCAACAAAGTTGGTTCTCAGACCTTTGACTCCACCTTCTACGTGATGGATATCAGACCATCTTATTCTTGTTTGTTGGGTCGCCCTTGGATCCATGGGGATGGAGCTGTTACATCCACTCTGCATTAGATGATGAAGTACCCGGTGAAAGGAAAGATTTTCACGATGCATAGTGAAAAGGAATACATGGTAAGTCACCTGAACTCTTTCAGGTATGTGGAAATGGATGGCGAGTTCATCGAGACTCCTTGTCAGAACTTTGAAGAGGTGACTCAGACCATGGCTGCAACTGAGACTGTTACCAATATGCCAAAGATCACAAGACCTCCCTTGAAAATGGATTCTCTCAAGGACGCCAAAGCAGTTATTGAAGAATGTAGGTGTATAATTTTTGGCCAACTCCCTGACATTCCATACAAATCTAATAAGTTTTGTTTGGGTTTCTCTTCAGGGGCTCAAAGGGTTGTTCTTCGTGCTCGTGCTGGAGGACCTCCCCTACGCATCAGTAATCATGGGGTCAACTCTTTGGAAGACATTGATGGTGACTATGACATGGATAGCTGGATCTTCCCTACTACCAACGGTGGATCCAGTAACTGGACGGTAAAGGACTTTGTACCAATTACTTTTATTCAGAAGTAATTGTCTTTCTTGTTTTCGGATATGTAATAATTCAACAATATAAACTCTATGGCCATGTGTCTTACCCGGGTCACAATGGTTTGTTTGTGAGGTTTATCATGTTTCAATCTCATATGTCATTAATAAAGCATTGGACGTTTTGCATATAAATTTTGCACTCTCTGTTTTTCTTTTCTGCTTTTTACTTTGTCAATACAGTTATGCTCTTACACATACTCACATATCAAACTGCAAATCCATATCCACTCTGGATCCCTTTGATAACGGTTCTGCTATTTCCAGTTATGACTTTGAAAATTCGATCAACCAAGTCGAGGACGAAGGTGAGGACGGTTTTGAGGTGCCCAGAGAACTTGCCAGACTGTTACAGCAGGAAGAAAGGGCTATACAGCCTCATGAAGGGCCAGCTGAGAGAGTGAATTTAGGCACAAAAAAAGATAGAAAAGAAGTCAAGATAGGTGCAAATTTGGAGCTTAGTGTCAAACAGCAGTTGATACAGATGTTGCATGATTATGTCGAGATCTTTGCCTGGTCATATGAAGACATACCGGGGCTAGACACTGATATTGTGGTTCATTGTCTCCCAACTAAAGAAGATTGCCCTCCAGTAAAGCATAAGGTTCGTCGTATGCGCCCTGAAATGTCGGAGAAGATAAAGACAGAGGTCATGAAGCAGTTCAACACCGGATTATTAGTTGTCACCTCCTATCCGCAATGGGTTGCTAACGTAGTTCCGGTGCCTAAGAAGGACGGCAAGGTACGGATGTGTGTGGACTACAAAGATTTGAACAGGGAAAGCCCCAAGGATGACTTCCTGCTTCCCCACATTGACGTTCTAGTTGACAACACCGCACAACATAAAGTTTTTTCCTACATGGATAGTTTCTCTGGCTACAATCAGATCAAGATGGCCCCCGAAGATATGGAGAAGACAACCTTCGTCACGCAATGGGGCACTTTCTGTTACAAAGTGATGTCGTTTGGATTGAAGAACGTTAGGGCAACCTATCAGCGAGCCATGGTAGCTTTGTTCCATGACATGATTCACCATGAGATAGAGGTCTATGTTAATGACATGATAGCCAGGTCTTAAACTGAGGAAGAGAACCTTGATCATTTGCAAAATTTGTTTGATAGGTTGAAGACGTACAAGCTGAGCTTAAATCCGAACAAGTGCACCTTCGGGGTAAGGTCTGGTAAACTCCTAGGTTTCATTGTCAGTGACAAGGGTATTAAGGTAGACCCAGCAAAGGTAAAAGCTATACAAGAGATGCCGGCTCCTCACATTGAGAAGGAGGTTAGAGGTTTCTTGGGACGCCTAAACTACATTGCCAGGTTTATTTCCCATCTAACTGCTACTTGTGAGCCAATCTTCAAACTCCTGAAGAAAGATTAAGTGGAAAAGTGGAATGACGAATACCAGACTGCCTTCGAGAGAATCTAGGAATACCTTCAAGAGCCTCCAATTCTGATGCCTTCAATTGAAGGAAGACCTTTCATAATGTACTTAACAGTGTTAGATAACTCAATGGGGTGTGTGCTGGGGAAGAATGACGAGTCCGTTCGAAAAGAGCATGCAATATACTACCTTAAAAAAAAATTTACCGACTGTGAAACAAGATACTCACTGCTCGAGAAAACTTGTTGCGCTTTGGCATGGGTTGCTCTCCGACTGAGATAGTATATGTTAACCCACACTACTTTGTTGATATCTAAGATGGATCCGATCAAGTACATCTTCGAGAAGCCCGCTCTCTCCGGAAGAATAGCAAGATGGTAAATGATCCTGGCCGAATACGACATCCAATACACGACCCAGAAAGAAATCAAGGGAAGTGTATTAGATAACCATTTGGCTCATCAGGTTGTGGATGACTACCAATCCATGAACTTTGAAGCCCTAGGTAAGAATATCATGTTAGTGACTGACTGTGAAGAACCTGGACCGGATGAAGGACCTGAGGAAGATCTCGATGGACTGTGGTTTTTGATGGAACCTCCAACGCACTCGACAATGGCATCGGTGTTATAATTATATCTCCCAAGAACTGTCATACTCCTTTCACTGCTAGATTATGTTTCAATTGTACCAACAATATGGCTGAGTATGAAGCATGGATCATGGGTCTCAAAGCTGCTATTGACCTAAGGATCAAGTTCTTGAGCATTTTCGAGGATTCAGCCTTGGTAATAAGTCAAATCAAAGGGGAGTGGGACACAAAGCACCCAAATCTCATCCCTTACTAAAAACATGTGCTGACATTACTTCCACACTTTGAAGAAGTCACCTTTGAACATTTTCCACAAGAACAGAATCAGTTAGCGGACGCGTTAGCTACTATGTCATCTATGTTCAAGGTCAGATGGGACAACGAAGCTCCTCAGATCACTATTGAGAGATTGGATGAACTAGCATACTGCTATGAGATTGATACTGAAGAAGTAACACACAGACCTTGCTTCCATGAAGTGAAAAGGTATCTCGAGGCTCAAGAATATCCTGAGGGAGAATCTGTTAATGATAAGAAGTTTCTGAGAAGGTTCTCCGCAAAGTTCTTCCTCAGTAACTGAATCCTCTACAAGCGCAACCACGACTCTACTTTACTTTGGTGTGTAGACAAGAGTGAGGCAGAGAGGATTATGACAGATTTACACGAAGGTACCTTTGGCACCCATTCTAGTGGACATACCATGGCTAAAAAGATCCTACGGGCAGGATACTATTGGTCCATTATGGAAGCAGACTGTTATCAGCTTTCCCGAACTTGCCACAAATGCCAGATTTATGCTGATAAAGTACATGTACCTCTGGTTCCGTTGAACATCTAGACGACTCCATGGCCCTTTGCAATGTGGGGAATTGACATGATCGGAGAGATTAAACCTACCGCTTCCAATGGGTATCGCTTCTTCTTAGTGGCCATTGATTACTTCATGAAGTGGGTTGAGGTTTCCTCTTTTTCTACGGCTACCGAGAATGTTACGGCGCAGTTCATCAAACATAACCTTATCTATCGGTATGAGGTTCTAGAAAGAATCATCACAGATAATGGTACAAATCTCAACAATACTATGATCACTGAACTCTGTAAACAATTCAAAATACAACATCATACCCCTTACCGGCCGAAGATGAATGGCGTTGTGGAGGCTGCTAACAAGAACATTAAGAAAATCATACAGAAAATGACGGTGACATACAAATACTGGCATGAGATGTTACCATTTGCTCTTCATGGGTATCGCACCTCAGCACGTACGCCAACAGGGGAAACACCTTATTCTCTGGTGTATGGTATGGAGGTTGTCCAACCTATTGAGGTCCAAATCCCTTCTTTGAGAATCATGAAGGATGTAGGTTTGAATGAAGAGGATTGGATCCAAACTCGACTTGACCAACTGAATCTGATTGATGAGAAAATGCTTATTGTTGTCTATCATAGTCAGATGTACCAAAAGCGAATGATCAAGGCTTCAACAAAAAGGTCAGACGTCAGGTATATCAAGTGGGTGATCTAGTAATCAAGCGCATCATACTGCCACAAGGTGATCCCAGGGGCAAGTGGACTCCCATGTACGAAGGGACATTTGTAATCAAAAGCTTATTTTCTGATGGAGCCATGATTCTGACCACCATGGATGGTGACGACCTTCCTCACCCTATGAATGCGGACATAGTGAAAAGATACTATGCATGAATAAAGGCCTGCTAGGTTGACTGGCCTAGGCAAAAATAAGGGAATCCCGACGAACCAAAAGGGTTCGGGAAAAAATTAGGGATAAATACAAAAAAATCTGTACACCTGGCAAGTCGAAAACCTGAGAAGGCGGCTTGGGAAAAGGGTATCCCGGTGGACTAAAAACCCAAAAGGGCGGTCCAGGAAAAATTTAGGGATTTAAAGCATAGGACTAGGTCCCATTGGATCAACTTGCGACCAGACTTCAGTATCAACTATCAAGCTCAAACGGTACCGACCGATCCAGTCAGCTTCAGACAAGTAGAAAAGTGATTAGACACTCAAGGAAATAGGGGAAATAGCAGAATTGAAACTCAATAGGATTATTACACATAGTTGTAGCGGTAGAAATGTTTAAGACTAAGCCATTGGATTGACTAGACTTCATACAAATCAAAATAGAAATCGCCACCCGCGCTTTATTGTTTCCAAAGGAATGGGAAAAGAGTGAATAACCCAAAAATAGGGGGAAAGATTTAAGGTAAGGGGGTTGGTTATGCAAAGGGAAGGTATTAGCACCCTAAACATATATGGTACTCCACAGGAGCCTCTTTGTAAAATCTGTATATTTTGGCTATAAAATGTGTTACATATAAAATGGATGGTGGAGGTGAGAAAAGAAATATATTATTTTTATGATTTTTGCACCCGCTGCGGTTGCGAATCTTTAGTGCCTACGTACCACCTTTCGTGAAATAGGGGATTAGGGTACACGTAGTTCCTCTTTTTAAAATTTGAAACACAAAATGTGTTTGTTGATTTTAAGAGATAAGACATCATCGTCATTGTCCGTATGGAAAACATACTTACTATCCACAATCATGAGAAAGGAGAATTTGCATCATCTCAAAGTGGAGGATCATGGCTTTGATTTTAAAATCAACAATGCCTCACTCAACATCCAAGTGAAAAATATCTCACTTCACTACATATTGTAGAAGTATAGTTGTTTGCATCACTACAAGGATTGACAAGAGCCTTAATCTTTTGAGAAAAGTTTTAAAGATAAAAGCCAAAGTGGCAAAATGGTTTGAAATGAGATTGGTTGACTTTTAGTCTTCTCACAAAAATGTCAATGTATTATTAAATTGATTAGAGTTTATTTATGAAAATATTTTTGAAAATGCATGGACATAAGTCCAAGTTTATTATAAAAGTGGTTTAAGTTCCAAAACAAGAAGACTTTTCAAAAGGAGGGAAAAGATTTTTGAAATTAAAGAAGATGGGAGGAGAAGAAGAGGCTATCCTAAAGCATAAGGTAAAAGCTAAGGATAAGGGCCATCTAACCAACAAGAAGCCAAGGCTTGACATTATGAACCAAGATAAAATTCCCATTCTTTGTATTGAAATCAAGCAAGCAAAGATACTAGACCTCTTCAAGTGTATTAAATCTTCTCAAAAATTGGGCAGAGTAACGGCTGTATGCGGGTGAATTCCAAATTACAAAACAAAGAGTCTAATCACAAAAACCTGCACACAAAAACAAACAAGCAACCCAATGTCTTGAGGTAAACCTCAAGAGCTCCAGACAAAATAATCAGATAAGATCACAAGGTCTCCAAGATAGGCCAAGGTTTCTAATCCTAAGTCCAAAAAAAGTCCACTGCTCCATCATGCCAAGGATAGTAACCAAATAGTCCAAGTACCATTAAGAGTTTTTTAGGGTTTAAGTTGGTTATTAAGTATCTTAGGAAAAGGAAAAAAGAAAAGCTCAAGTGAGCAAAGTAAAATTGACAAGAAAATAAATGCCCAAATGAGCAAAGATGAAAATGGCATGAAATGTAAAAATGCTAAAAGATAAATAATACATAAAGCATAAAAGAATAAAAAGCATAAAATAAAACAAGTTAATAATTAGTGGTTAGTTGGATGACCATCTTGAAACTTGCATTTGGAACTCATTAGAGGATTGGTATAACCAAAGCCTCCACACAACAAGTTGCATTTGCTTTTTCTCAAGTATATCATCCATTTGGAATTCTCATAAGTACCATTTAATGATCAACGATGTTTAAGTGATCCGCGTTGATCAAAGGTGTTGTAGATCCATTAGAGGATTGGTAGAACCAAAGCCTCCATACAATGAATCTCAAGGTTATTGGATCAAAGAGATCAATTAACATACTTGGGCTTGCAATCATAAGTTTGGGCCACGAATGATCATTTATTTGAATCGGGACAAAATTTAGCGTTATGTTAAGCAATCGTAAGTGGGCTTATATAGAAGTCGCACCTATTTTGAGGTCGGTCAATAGCAATCTATGCACCATTTATTTTGAGACATGATATAGAGATCATGCTCCAACAACATTTAGTGCAAGAAGAAGGGAATGGGATGAAAAGGAATTAGGGTAAAAAAGAAAACCACATTTGAATTAATATTTAATCAAACTATTATTAAAATCATTCATCCATTTTTATGGAGTTAGACTCAACACCATAGATCCAATGATGTTAATAAAGCCATGACCAAAAAATCAACCCAAGACAACCAGAAATTATTCACAAAAATGATATAATATTTAATATATATTAAAGGATGAAAAATGTTAAAATAAACTAAAAAATAATGGGGAAAATATCAATAATATTAAAATTAATCAAGAAATGAAAAATAAAACCCTAGAAAAATCAGAAATGGGTCTAAATATTTTTATAAAAATTTTGGGAATTTTTAAAAGTCAGAAACTATTTTTAAAAATTAAAATAAATGGGTAAAATAAACAAAAATGGTAAAAAAAATAGTAAAGTCAGAAACAAAAATAAAATAAAGTCACCAATATTTGTCACAATGTCATTGGATCATTTCATAATTTTTTCAGAATTAAAAAATGTGTAAAAGTATTTTTAAACATTTTAAACAAATCAAATAAGTGTAAAATTCATAAGAAATACCAAAACACAAAAATAAATTGTGAAAAAATAAAAATCAGAAAGAGAATAATCAAAAATATTTTTCATAATTTTTTCATATTTTTTGGACTAAAAATGAATTTTCTATGATTTTTTTGAAATTTAAAACAATTAAAATATAAAAATAAGAAAAAGAAAATAAAAGAAAAAGATGTGGACCATTGAATGAGAGTCAAAACACGTTAGTAATCAAATCCAAAGAATCTGGCACACTGTGCATATCATGGTCTTTACTGAATAATGTACAGAATCATTAAATAAATCAGGATTTAAAAATAACAAATGTCATGCTTTCATTGGTTAGAAGATGACACGTTGGTCATCTTCAACCTCCAGCCCTCACGAATTGCAGGTCTCTCCAACTGTAAAATTAGAAGCTCAGACCTATGCCATTTGCTTCGTCTCTTCAAGACGAAGACAACCAAACCTTCGCGACAAATTTATATAAACTACAACTCAAGCAATTTGGAAAAAAACTTTTGAAAGGGGGTTTGAAAATTCATGGTCAAAACGTGCTTCCAGATGAAAGTAAATGTTGCGACTAGAACCAGGGCAATGAGAGCAACACAATGATACCAAAGTTTTGAAGAATTGATGAAGGAATCTACCTATTGAAGTTGAGTTGCAGAGCTCTGAAACTGGACTTCTATGGAGCAATGTAGGGCACGATTCTTGAATGTAAATGTATGGTTAGGTTCAGGGAAGATCAAGGAAGGTGAATTGATGGAGAAAATGGATTGAAAAGGGCTTGAGAATAGGATTCGAAGTAGATGAATTCGGAGTTGTGAAGCAAGTTTGGCAGGGTGATTCTAGCTATCTAAGCTTGGGAATTTGAATAAGGGATGACCCTCTATTTATAGGGAATCAATGGAATGCTCAAGCGTGTGGAATGATGCAAATTGGAGGGAAATCGTGTGAACCTGATACACGTGTAAAGTGTGATCTGATTTGCGTCAAAACTCATCAAATCCTTGTGTTTCAAGGCTCTAATCCACTCTGGCAACTTGGTTAAACATGTTTAGATCACAAACGCGTGCTAATTTGATGTTTAAAGTCAAAACATGGATTTCAAATTATGACTCGTGGTGAAACTTCAGTTCCAAGTTACCAAGTTCAATCCAATGGCATTTCCACCTCAAGGGGTCTTAGGGGCAAAAATTGGGGTACAAGAATAGTTGTTTTCTCTTTGTACATTATAGTTTTCATTTTTACGGTGGCGTTCTCCTACTAGAACGTCAGTCTCTTTGTACAAAAATGCATGTTATAGGCAAACTTCAAAAATCAATACAAATCATTTCTTTGAAAGTACAAAACTATTTGTTTTTTGTTTTTCTGTTTTGTTTTGCAAAAATGTCAAGTGATTATTTTTTGACATATGCATTTGAATATGATTACTGTTTACAAATACTTGCATAAGAAACAGAAAGACAGTTGCTAATGACTTTAAGAAACGAGGAAAAGCCTAAAAAGTCATTTGTAGTCACAACAGTTACTCTTTCCAGCAGGTACGGGGGCAGAGACATTTTGGGACGAAGTCACCGCTACATCCTTAGTATACGACCCATTGATGTCTATGTTCCCCACAGAGTGGAAACAACCAAAATTTTGATCTCTTCTTCCCCATGCAAGAATTACCTCCTCCAGCAAAATTCCCTCAGAGAACTAAAATCCAAGTCTCCAGCTACATTTTTATAATCTCGAGAAGTTTATAAAGCTGTATCCATGGTAGAGTTTATTTCTCTAGTTGCAGAAGTTTATTTCACAACAGAGTTTATTTCTCTACATCGGCAAAATCTTCCAACATAGCATCTTTCTCTCCACAGAGTCCTTCTCAAGCAGGAGTCCAAAATCCCCATAAAATAATCTTCATTCATTATCCCCAGCGAAAATGAAAGAATCACTTTCCTCATCTACCAAACAGTAGCCAGGGATTCAACTTCCCAGTACTCTCCAGCAGCAGTCATGGATTTATTTTCCCAGACTAAGAAATACCGCAACATCATTCCATATTCATACAACATGGCATGGGCATACATGATGCATACAACATAATCTCATTTACTTGGAGAATGTCATTACACAATGCATTCCATACATCATGACATTGCATATGACTAACTCTTTACCTTTTCAGGAAAGATCAAATCAACAAACACGGTTGACTACTTATATGACCTGGCAGTCTTCTCAAAGGCTACGTCTGACGAAGGGCTATTTCAGCATTTTTCTCATAAAGATATTCTCAAAGGACCTTCCTCTGGTTCAGTTAAATCGATACTAAGATTTTTCTGATTTCTATTCCAGTTGAAGATAACCCAAGACCTTTTTCTGGTTCAGTTAAATCGACACTAAGATTTTTCTGATTTCTATTCTACTTAAAGTTAACTCAAGACCTTTTTCTGGTTCAGTTAAATCAACACTAAGATTTTTCTGATTTTTATTCCAGTTAAAGTTAATTCAAGACCTTCCTCTAGTTCAGTTAAATCAATACAAAGATTTTTCTGATTTCTATTTCAATTGAAGATAATCCAAGACCTTTTTCTAGTTCAGTTAAATCGACACTAAGATTTTTCTGATTTCTATTCCAGTTAAAGTTAACTCAAGACCTTTTTCTGGTTCAGTTAAATCGACACTAAGATTTTTCTGATTTCTATTCCAGTTAAAGTTAATTCAAGACCTTCCCCTGGTTCAGTTAAATTGATACTGATATTTTTTTGATTTCTATTCAAGTTGAAGATGATCCAAGACCTTTTTCTGGTTCAGTTAAATCGACACGAAGATTTTTCTGATTTCTATTCCAGTTAAAGTTAACTCAAGACCTTTTTCTGGTTCAGTTAAATCGACACTAAGATTTTTCTAATTTCTATTCCAGTTAAAGTTTATTCAAGACCTTCCTCTGGTTCAGTTAAATCGATACTAAGATTTTTTTGATTTCTATTCCAGTTGAAGATAATCCAAGACCTTTTTCTGGTTCAGTTAAATCGACACTAAGATTTTTCTTATTTCTATTCCAGTTGAAGATAATTCAAGACTTTTCTCTAGTTCAATTAAATCGACACTAAGATTTTTCTGATTTCTATTCCAGCCAAAGTTAATTCAAGACTGTTCTCTGGTTCAGTTAAATTGATACTAAGATTTCCTGATTCTTACCCAGTTAAAGAAACTGCAAAGCCTGGAGTCCGACCAGATAGCAGTTAATTTCATGTTCCCCCAGTAAGTCGCTATGAAGCCTGGAATACAACCAGATAGCAGTCAGCCTTATTATCCTCAGCAAGTCACTGTGAAGCCTGGATCCTGACAAGATAGCAGTTCAATTTCGTCTCTCTAGTCAAGAGATAATCCCCCAGTAGAGTAATTGACATCTGAAGCTCTTAGACTATATCTCCCAAAACAGAGACCAACATTCCTCAACAGAGTCCTCCTCAACAACAGGAATCCCCACAAAAGAATATCTCATGAAATTAACATTATTCTCTAGATGGCATCTTTAAACCCGTCTCCGACGACTCTCCATCATATTCTCTGGATGGCATCTTTAATACCATCTACGTTGATCATTTGTTATCTTTTCCAAATGGCATCTATAAGCTCATTCCTAATATTATCCACCAACAGTATCACTTCAGACGAGTGCAAATTTTTGGGCACTCTAGTGTTCAATCATCTTCCACCTCCAGATCACGAAAGGCAAACCAGCCAATCTACATCCTCAGGTTTAAGAAGATTAAACAGGGGCAGCTGTTGTACCCTAAAATGTTCCCTCTCATTTTACTCAAGACTTGGCCATTGAGATCCCTAACTTGCCCTAGGATGACTAAGAATTGACCAGACAAATTCTCCTCCTAAGGAAATAAACCTCTAACTAGGGTTTCATTTTTCATCAAGATGTATGAGCTCCAAGGGTCTCAAATGCTTTACATGGCCCTAATATTTCCCCAAGATCATCCATGCCAAATTTCATGCCTTGCGTAACAAGTTTGCTCAATCAACAACTCAAATGTCTGAAAATTAAGTGTACTAGGTTAAAAGTCAATTGTGGCCTATATACAATCAAACTTCAAGATTTTTTGTCAATATCAACATTTTGAAGTGATATCCATCATTTTATCAAGGGTTGATCATGATTCCTCAAGAAATGATCCTAACTCATCAAAAGTCAAGAATGGCAAATTAGGGTTTCTGTAGGAAAAGTCAACCAAACTTTGAACAAGCATAACTTTCTCATACTTTATCATAAATTTTTCCACCAAAGCTCATTTTGAAGAGAATCCAATTCCCTACAACTTCTCTTCAGCCGTCAAGTTCAAGAAATGCCCCAGCTAAAAGATATAAGCTCAGACATTATAGGTCCTTTCAAAAAGTCAACAAAAACATCTTTTGGGTCAAAGCTCCTTACATGAACATGGAAGATCCAATTGAAATGAAACCAAAAGGGTTGTTTAGATGACATCCTAAGTTATCTAAAAAGTCCAAGAACACCCTTATAGGGTTAGAATTAAGAGAGATGTGCATTGCTAAAGTTGACCAATTTTTGGAAAAATGCATGAAGCCAATATTGACCAAACTTGATTTTTTTCCAAATGGGCTCATTTTTTCATGCTTGAAACTTGTTTCTAACATGGCCCATGACCCCTAAGCTCACCCATACATCATTTTATTATTTATGTTATTTATTTTGATATTTTATTCATTAAAATTCAAAATTAATTAAAGAAATAATGGAGATAATGTAAGATTTGATTTCGGATCTTTTTCCATTAACTATTAGGCAAGATTTGCTGATTATGTCAAGGGAAGCTCGTGGAGGGAAGACAAGATTTGATTTAGTCCAAAACAAGTTAAAAATCACATCATTAGAAAGAAAATATTTCTCATTAAAGCATGGATATTCTTCCACATTTGTTGACCTAGTATTGTCTCATATATATGCACAACAATTCGAGACCTAGGTGGCACGCGCAACAGCCTCAAAAGAACCCTAACACTTCTAAAAAAATTTTCAAAGAGTGGTGCAATTCGTGATTCACATTCGCAACCAGCTTTAAATCATTCTAACCATTCCTTGGTGTTCCTGAGGTAAGCTTAGGTAAGTATGGATCATCATCTATAGCCATAACACGTCGAAACTCATTGTACATAACTCATATTTTCATAATTTATTTGTCTATCATATCTTAAATTATAGCTCGTTTCAATTCGTTTTAACCCCATTAACATGATCACATGATGATAAGGAAGAGATCCGGGCAATCATTGATGAGCTTTGATTGCTAAATAGCCATCTTCCATGGCTAGGGCATAATGAACTGCAAGCTTCGTATCTCCCTGTACAGGGACTTTCAGACCAAACAGACACCACAAGTGGATTCGCAGCCCTCGAATTAGGGGGGTAGGGACCATCTTTTGCGTTTAACGTGGCTATTTTGCAGGTTTGATGATTGAAGCCCGTTGGACAAGACAACCGGAGTGTTGACTTCGGCGTCGCAAGGGTTTTGACTCAGGCAAAGGCATATGTGGCACGATCCACTCTTTTAATTGGTCCATTCAAATATTCAGGGCCCACTGGGGCGCATGCGTGTACATCTCAACATCTTTTTGGTGTTTCTAATATATTATTATTTTGTCATTTGTATAAACGATCAACAGGTTGGCTGGGTGGTAAGAGGAATGTGTGCAAAGGGAAAGACCTGGGTTCTATACCCAGGTCTGGAGTTTTGTTTTTCTAACAGGTTTCATACAGATTAAGTGTGCCCAGATCCAAGGCATGCATCATAGGCCATCAAGTTCACACCATCAGATCCCAGTTGGCTTAGATCTAGCGCCTCCAAGTGTTCAACCCCACCATAGACTCTCTAGATGCTTCCTTACCAGATCCAACGCAAGGGAAATGGGCCAACAGATCTGGGCCTTAACAAAAAATTCAGCCAACACCCCCCCAGATTTCTAATGCACTCCAGTCCCATTTCTTTTCATTTTTGTCATCTTTTTAATTTCTTTGTTTTTCTTAATTTTATTTATTTTTAAAATCATTTTTTATTTTAATCATAAAATCATAAATTCACAAAAAAATAGGATTAGGTTTTTTTTATATAATTAAAATTAATTTTGTAAATTAATCTAGTTTAACTACTTTAATATTTTTTAAATTAAAATTAACTAGAAATTAGGATTAAATCTCAAATCTTTTTCATATAAAATACCAAAAATATTTTTAATAAGCAATTATATTTTTAGTCTTTGTCAAACTTATTCCCGTCTCAATTTTTGCGCGTTGTTATTTTTCGTACGATTATTTTTTCAATTATATATCTGCTTCCTGGCTTGTAATAGTTTAATTAGGGTTTAAATTTACGCATCTGATTATGTAATTTCCCCGAGGCCATGTAATAGCTTAGGAATTTTTACTTTTTGCAATTTATTTTCCGCACTATAAACTGCTTAGATGAATGGCTAATAGGATTGCATGAAAAAAAGACTGAAATTAAAACGAATAGATAACCCTAAATGCGCAAGATAATATATCTGAATTAAGCACACTTGCATATGCTCACCCCTAGGATATCTCCCACTTGGTTGCCTTTGAAACGGTCACAATTCTCGAAACATGGAAATTATTAGTGACTGCCCTTTAGTTCAAGAGATCACAAGTTCCTCGATGACCCTCTCGACTGTTGCCTCGGTTAAAAAAGTGATCTTAGAACTTTAGGACAGTTACTAAGGGTTCTTGCCCAGTTGCCTTAGTGACCGTAAACGTCCCTTCGATAGTCCCTCAACATCCAACGATAGGGCTACCTACTCACTAATAGTAGGATAGCATTATCTAAAGGAAAGGAGGAAAAGAACGCCTTTTTCGAGTAGGTAGATAGTTGTTAAGTACTTCCTCAAAACTAATTATTCTTCACACCACACTTTCAAAATTCTTTTCAAAATGCTTTATCACACTCTTGAGGACTGATACAAGAGTTATCATAAAGCAAACAAAAATTTTCAAAACACACAAACACAAAAAGGAATTTTCAAAAATGAGCAAGTACCTAAGAGCCCGTGGAAAACCGTGGATGGAAAGGGTGATAACACCTTCCCTTTTCATAATCTACCCCCCTTACTCAGAAAAATCTCGAAAAAGGTCTTTTTATGTTCTTTTCACCCTTTCCTTTGTTGGATAAAAGAAAAGTAGGTGGCGACTCTTGCTTACCGCACATTTGTGAATACAAAATGCAAACCAGTATAACAGTCGGTTCTGCCACCGTATCATAATAGGTTTATATTTTTTTCAAATATTTCCCATTTACTCTTAAGATTCAACAATCAGACGATAGCTCTTCGATCTCATAAGCATTATTCATAAATGCTTGAGTAATTTGAAATGGTCCTTCCCTGTTAGGTGACCATTTTCCTAAAACTCAATATCTTTGATCCACAGGTAGGATTAGTGTTCTAACATACTCCCCTATTGAAAATGTTTTTTAGCTTTAACTTTCTTATTATATGCTCTGGCAACTTGCTCTTTTTCATGTATAAGTACATCTAATGCATCTGATCTCTCCTCGTCTAAATCCACAATCTCTTCGAACATCATGCTCCAATATTATTCTGACGCAATTTCATTCTGACGTTGTATCCTTATTGATTGCAAACCAATCTCAACTGGAAACACAGTGTTATGACCAAATATCAAACAAAAAGGCGTTGAGTTTGTTGTCTCTTTAGGGGATGTTCGACAAGCCCATAATACTTGGTCTAGTGTCTTATACCAATTTTTTGGTTTTTTGCTAACATGTTTTTTAATCAAACTTATAATGACCTTGTTAGATACTTCGACTTGTACATTGGCTTAAGCGTAATAAGGAGTAGATGTAAGTAATTTGAATCTTGTTTCTAATGCAAACTCCTGTACTTTTTGTCTAGTGAAAACTGAACCTTGATCAGTTGTAATGGTTTCAGGAATTCCAAACCTATAGATGATATGTTTTTGAATAAATTCAATGATTGTTTCTTGATCCACACTCACCAAAGGTATGGACATAATCCACTTTGTAAAACAATCTATTTTGACCAGAATAAACTTTTGTTGTTTTAATGAGGTTGGTCGAATCTCACCTATGATATCCAATACCCATCCTCGAAATGGCTAAGGTTTGATAATTGCATGTAATTCGCTTGCTGGCATATGTTGCATGCTTGTGTGTTTTTGACAATCTTGACACCCTTTGGAAAAATCCTTGCAATCTTTTAGCATGCTTGGCCAATATATTCCATGTTGAAACGACAACCATTTCATTTTGTGACCAGCTTGATGAGCACCGCACGTTCCATTATGAACTTCAAATACTATCAAGTATGCTTTAGTTTCTCCCAAGAATTTCAGCAATATACCTTCAGGAGTCTTTTTGAACAGTTCATTTCCCATACAAATATAGCTCAATGCTCTATATTTTATTTCCTATCAGTATTTCCGACTAAATTTTCTAAATATTTCACAATTGGCTTTCTCCAATCTATATCTAACAAATTGTCAATGGAAAAAATTTCCTCTAGACTTTATGCCCCCCCCCCCACACACACACACAGCTTTTGGGATTGGCATGTTTGAAGACGGTGTCGAGAATACTTTCTCCCTTACTTCGACAAACTCTCCGAGCTTGTCTGTCGAAACTTTATATCCAGATGCAACTTGGGCTCATTCATTAGCTTCTTG
The DNA here is from genome assembly GCA_948472305.1 of Vicia faba. NCBI lineage: Eukaryota > Viridiplantae > Streptophyta > Magnoliopsida > Fabales > Fabaceae > Vicia > Vicia faba. The sequence goes on along the minus strand of OX451740.1, from coordinate 364,207,243 downwards.
ATTCTCTATTCTGGGAACATGTGTAATGCTCACAACTTCAAAGCCTCCCAACAACTGATTCACAATTGTGAAGTGCACCAACAAATGTTCCTTGATGCACTTATACTCGCGTGTGATTTTTTTGATCACCAACTCTGAATCTCCTTTTATTTCGACTTTTTTTGCGCCTAAACCTTGCAAGATTTTGATCCCAGTGATCAAGTCTTCATAATCTGCTTTGTTATTATAACATTTTCCATCCATTCTACATTTGAATTTTGTCGACATTCCTTTCGGAGAAATTATCAAGACTCTGATGCCGGTTCTTTGTGGCTTGACCCATCAAAGTTCAATATCCAACAGTTTGTATCCACCATATTTATGGATGGCTTGACTATTTCATGATCAACAGCAAAGTCTTCCATAATTTGGCTTTTCATGGCCCTCAAAGGCATATATCACAAGGAAAACTTAGTTAATGTAAGTTCCTATTTCCCAATTCGACTATGTAATATGGGTTTAGAAAACATATGTTTGATAACATCTGATATGGACTGGGTATGCACTTACCCATCAGTTGGGAGGCCCAATAGAACATCCTTGTATAAGGCCCAAAGGCAAGCAACCCAAGCTAGGGACCATTGGGAAACTCCTCACGCATCCGTTGGGGAACATGGCCCGCGTGTCCGCATCACTGTCATCTTCACTGCCCTCTGGAAATCACAGGTCCAACACCTATTTTCATGGAGCAGTTGGCCAGGGGGGAGTCCACTTGCTAGACTCCATACACACATAAGCCCTGGCAGTCTTCATTATTGGGCCTCATTGTGGCCCGAAAATAGGGACCTTGGCCCAGCACTGGGGGCTATAAATACCCTCTCATTCGAGAGGGTCAGGTATTCATTCCCATACACATACTCACACTTGCTTTCACTCTCCCTAAAGTTACTTTGACATCGAAGTGTCTTGCAGGTACCCCTCCAACCCATCTTGCTTTCAACCTTAGCTCGACGTAAGGCCTTGACAATCACTCTCGTCAGCTACGATCAGTGGCGTCGTTTGTGGGAAACTAGCTTCCCCGTCTGCATTTACCTAACAAAAAAGCAGCTCTAAATTCTTGATTGTCATGGCCGACCCAACTGCCAACAACATCTTAGACGCTCGTCTCTCTGACCCAAACAACAACGTCATCGACAACATGGGCAACAACAACAATGGAAAAAACAGCGACATGGACGATCTCATGCAAAATTACCGAGACGGCATGACCGCCTCTTCCTCGTCACGCTCTCGACCAAACGAGGGCGCCCATCCACCCAGAACTACGAGCCAAACTCTTTCTAGGAGGTCCCCGTCCCTCCGGACGCTAATGCCACAACAAGGGCCTTGTTCGCGGCAATAAATCAGATGAACTACATGATCTTCTTGCAAGGCGAGCGATTAAGGGTGCTCGAGGACTATCTTCGAGCCCCCAGAAGACATAGAAGGTCTAACACCCCTCCTCCTTGTCACGATGAAGACTGTTTTCAATCTCCCATGTGGAGACACAGATGGGACAGGTCGCGAAGCCCCCTACCTCCTCGTCAGAACGAAGACCGTCTTCAATCTCCCCCGTAGAGACATAGACGGGACAAGTCGTGGAGCCTCTCTCCCTAACGGACTGGAAGACGCCCCGCGCTAGAGAGAAACATGCCTGAGGCTACTGGGAGACACGGTCTTACCCCGTTGCACAGAGAACAATGTTCCCCTGAAAATAGAAACACATCCTGAACTAAGGGATCCTCCTCAAGGCCAAGGACATCGCTATGACCGCCACTACAACCGGTCTCCTTCACACTCCCCCTATAGGAGGGATGAAGATGACCCCCACGGTCCGTTATCACAAGCAATCATAGAGGTGTCCATTCCTAAAGGGATGGAGAATCCTCCCCAACTAAAGGAGTATGATGGTATTGTCGACCCAGTCGACCACATCGACGGGTTCGAAGCAATTCTCCATTATCATAACATCGGGGGACCGATCAAGTGTCGGTTGTTCCCCAGGACATTGAGGAAAACCGCAATGGACTGGTACAAAAATCTCCCCCCAGGGTCGATCACTTCCTGGAGGAACCTGAAGAACCAGTTCATAAGCTCCTTTACAGCGTCTCGTCGACACCCGAAGACTGAGGCCACCCTTGAGGCTATCGTCCAAAGAAGCGAAAAAACCCTCGGGGATTTTATTGATTGGTTTAATCGTGAGGCCATTCATTTCCAGTGCACCGATTACATGAAGAGATACTTGCTTGAAAAAGGACTCCTCCCAGGCACATTGTTCAGGAAGGCTGTTAGCATCGAGCCGCCCAAAACTTTCAATGCTCTCCTCGAGAAAGCTAGGGCCTATATGGACTACGAGGAGAGGGAAGCGGCCAACAGAGCCCGCGATCCAAGGATTCACAGATCGACAAACACTCTGCAACACCAGGACGCATGCCCTCCTCCACGTATGGGAGAGAAGAGGAAGGATGACAAACCACGGGATCCCCGCGAGCAAAGGGGACCCAGATGGAGATTCACTAAATACACTCCACTGACAGCTTCCTACGAGCGCATCTTGGAGGAGTGTGCTAATACCGACTTCAAGGACGGCAACTTCAAACGTCCTTGATCTGCTCCTGCAAAGCTCGGGGATGACAGAAGTAAATACTGTCAGTACCACTGGAGTCACGGGCATCTGACTAAAGATTACGTCCATCTCAAAGACGCCATTGAAACCCTCGTCAAGAGTGGCAGAATAGGGAAATATCGCCACAATGACGCCTCTCACCGGGATGCCTGTGAAACAATAGAGGTCGAGGAAGACACCCGACCATCAGATGAGACAGCCCCCATCCAAATAGCCTTCTCTATTACAAGGCCATGGTACTTCTATGTCCCCGACATACATGAAGAAGAACCTATGTCCATGCACAGTAGGTGTGAAAAATTCCCCTCCGCCATGGTTATAACTGGTGGGGGGGTTCAACGTCATCTCTATAAACTCTGCAAAGAGGAAGCTCGACGATTTGGTCGACACAGTCCCGACTGAAGCGATAACTTTCGAGAAGGTCAAGGGGATATCAGAGTCGATTACATTCTACCTCGAAGAGTTTCCTGGAGGGGACCCTAACTCGAGCATCCCTCTTCTGGTAAGGGCAAGAAAGGCTAATTTCGAAGTTCATCGCATCTTGGTCGATGAAGGGAGTTTCATCGACATTATGTACAACCATCTCTTCTGAACCCTACAGCTCGACACACCCACCTTTCACCATACGTGGGGTCTGACCTGCAGGGATTCAATGGCTCGACCTTCAAACCATGGGGGTATGTGGATCTCTTCGTCCCCTTCGGGGAGGAAACCTCCGCCCGGCAGGTCAATGTGCGATTTCTGGTCATCGACTTCTCGTCTCTCTACAACTGCATTGTAGGGAGACCAACACGGGGCGAATTGACCGTTGTCCCCTCCACCGTCCATCTAAAGATGAAATTCTACACAAAGAAGGGACGCGTTGCCACCATCCTCGGCGATATCTCAGCTGCCCGAAGATGTTTCAACGCAGCTTCAAAGGGACAAAGTACGGTCAATACCGGGGCACGACCTGCTAAGAGAGCTGCTACTTCTTGACCTGAGCCACAAACCATCAAGACAGAGGAACAGAGAGCTCCACCCAAGGTCGAATCCATCTCGCTTGACACCCGCTTTGACAAGGATGAAGAACCCAACGGTGAACAGGAACTCCTCCGACTAATCCCGTACGGAGACTTCGAGTTTGTCCCCCTCGGTGAAGACCCTCACAAAGGCGTGAAGATCACCACCAGACTCCCCGACCTAGAGAGGAAGCAAATCAAAGCTTGCTTGAGGGAGAATGCAGACCTGTTCAAGTGGAACATCCCGGAGATGCCCAGACTCGACCTTGAGGTTGCCTGTCACCACTTGGCCATTGATCCAGCCGCTAGGTAAATAGTACAACATAGACACAATCAGTCTCCCGAGAAAGAAGAGGCTGCTGAAAATGTTGTAAAAGACCTCTTAGAGGCCAATTTTATTTTTGAGGCCCGATATTCAATGTGGCTCTCAAATGTTGTACTTGTTAAGAAAAATAATGGGAAATGGAGAATGTGTGTTGACTATATTGATCTTAACCGGGCATGTCCTAAAGACGTTTTTCCTTTACCTAATATTGACATGTTGGTTGAAAATTTGGCCGGCTATAAAATTTTATCGTTCATGGATGCCTACTCGGGCTACAACCAAATCCCAATAGCGATGAGCGATAAGTATTACACTGCTTTCATGACTAGCTCGGGAAATTACTACTACAAAATAATGCCCTTCGGCCTGAAAAACACAGGGGCAACGTACCAGCGGATGATGAATAAAGTCTTCCGCAACGAGATCGGGGATATGCTCGAGATATACATGGATGACATGATCGTCAAATCTCGAGCAGATACTGACCATGTTGCTTATCTCAAAAAGGTCCTTGCCCAAGCAAGACAATGCAGAATGAGGTTCAACCCTGAGAAATGCACCTTCGGGGTTAAGGCGGGAAAATTCCTTGGTTTCTACCTGACAGAACGGGGAATTGAAGCCAACTCCGACAAGTTCCATACATTCTCCGAGCTCCCTACACCTAGCTCGAAGAAATCCATACAAGTCCTGAACGGCATGCTCACCTTACTCTCCCAATTCGTGGCAAAATCCGCTCAACACGCTCTTCCATTTTTCAAACTCTTGCACAAATAAGCAGCCTTCGAGTGGACCAAGGAATGTGAGTAAGCCATCCTCCATCTCAAGCAAAACCTTTCGCGACTTCCCGTACTACTGGGACCTGCGGACGTGGAAACCTTATTCCTTTACCTAGCCATCTCCGACGATGACATGAGTGCGACCCTCGTCCGTGAGACTCTTGACGGGAAAAAACCAGTGTATTTCACAAGAAAAGAACTTCAGGGACCTGAGGTGAGGTATCGACAGATTGAGAAAGTGGCCTTGGCCCTTGTCAACGTGATGAGGAGGCTTAGACATTACTTCCTGGCACACACAATCATCATACGGATAGATCAACCCGTAAGATAACTCCTATGTCGACCAAACATGGCATGTCGAATGCTAAAATGGTCCTTGGAGCTCTCGGAGTTTGACATCTAGTACGAGAGCAGGAAAGCCCTCAAGGCTCAAGCATTAGCCGAATTCGTCACAGAGATGACCGCCCATGATCCCCCATAGGGAAAAAGCACAAGTGGACCATATTTGTGGATGAAGCTTCCAACTCAACAGGAATTTGTGCCGGAATCCTCCTCGAAAATAAGGAGGGCATCGTAATCGAACACTCCCTCACCCTTTCTTTCCCAACATCGAACAATCAATCCGAATATGAGGCCCTTCTTGCAGGGTTGAGACTGGTCGAGGATTTGGGTGCCTGAGAGATACAAATCTTTACTGACTCCCAACTTGTCGCTTCTCAAGTTCAAGGGGGATACCAGGATAAGAACAACAGCCTCATCGAATATTTAAACCTTGTCAAAGAACATATGAAAAAGTTTGACTGGGAAGAAATCATGTACGTGCCACGCGAACAGAACACGCGGGCCAACATACTTTCAAACTCGGGAGCACAAAGAAGAAAGGTGGTAACAAATCCGTCATCCAAGAATCCCTTTCTCGCCTGAGCATTGAAAAGTCCACTATTCCACCTGTTGTGCCCCAAAATTTTCCCTCTCATCACTCAAGATATTTCTCACGAAGATTTTCAAAAGCTCAAGTTTGCATAAGTACAAAGCAGATCGAAAGGAGTGATTGTAGACAACAATTCAAATTGAAAATCTGGAAAATGGCATCCTTCGATGCAAGCTTGATTCACCAGCTTTCGATTGGGCATCTGGCCTCCTTCAAACTTGCTTCAAATTCCCAAGCTTCAATTGAGGCAATGGCCTCTTGCATGCTTGCTTCGTACAAGCTTCGATTAAACAAATGATTATCTTCATGCTAGCTTCGACTAGGCATTATTTCGCTTTGAAACAACTTCCTTCAATCCAGAAGACAAGGGCCTCCTGTTGGTGTCCTTCGATTCAAAAGTTAGTGGCTTCATACTGGCTTCTTTCGATTAAGAAGGCAATGACCTTCTGAAAGCTTCCTTTGATTCAGAAGGCAATGGCCTTCTGAAGGCTACCTTTGATTCAAAGCAGTGACCTCCTGCATGTAAGCTTAGATTGCACCATTGGCCCCTTACATGTTTGTCTTTGATTCACAAAGCAAGTACCTCCTGCATGCAAGCTTCGATTGCACCATTGGCCTTACATGTTTTCTTTTATTCACAAAGCAGTAGCCTCCTGCACACAAGCTTCAACTCACAAGCATTAGCAGTACTTCCCTCATGCCTGCAAGGAAATTACATCCTGCATGCCAACATGTACAAGGCAAGTGCCTTCTCTGTGTTTGCTTTCGACTCACAAGGAGATGGCTTCTTCTGTGTTTTCCTTCAATGCACAAGGAAATGTCTTCCCTTTATGACTAGCGTCCATAAAGCGTTGGCTATTTTCAAGCTAGCTTCGACTGGGCAATATTTCCTTTGGAAATAGTCTGTTTCGATCACACATAGTTTCTACACTATGGCACACAATGGGTGTCCCATTCGAAAGACATGCCTGGGTGTCCCATTCGAAAGACATGTCTTAATGGCCCATTCAAAGAATTACAAGTGGTGCACACAAGTGATGCATGTGGTCCCTTTGAAAGACACACATATAATCCAATCAAAGGACACATATTTGGCCCCTTCAAAAGATACACATATGATCCATTCGGAGGACACATTTTGGGTGGAAGCAAATATTGTTGTCTGAAGAGAGGTTTTGGTCGAAGGTTGGACCTAAGAGGTCAAAATAAAAGGGTGAAATATTCAAAGATTCTTGCTGGCCAGAATCCTATATACTGCCAAGTCCAAGCCTGCTGCACTGGCCACAACGCTCCAAAACTGCTGCAAAGCAGTCCTGCTATGCTGCTCCCATACTTGCACCAAATTGGCATGCAAAAACTGCACCTCAAAGACTACAAGAACAACTTACCCAATTTGTTCAAATTTCTTTTTTTTTCTCCCCCCAAACCTCACCCAACTTCATCTATAAATAAGAGGTTCCATCACACATCTAAAGGGGGCTTTGGGTGGCTAGAGAGAGATTTAATAACAAGGCAAAGAAAGGAGAAAACATTTCACACACTCTCAACCCCAGAACTAAAGAAACACGACACTTATTTATTTTTTCATTCGATTCCAGAAGAAACACAACACCTGTTTCTTTTCTCTTTTGAATCCAAAACCCATGGAAACACCAACCCAACACTTAGTTCTTTCTTTTGAATCCAACACTAGAAACACCACACTTGTTTCTTTCCTTCGAATTCGGAACCCAGGGAAACACCAACCCAACACTTGGTTCCTTCTTTCGAATCCAGCATTAGAAACACAACACTTGTTTATTCCCTTCGAATCCCAGAGCATCCAGTTCAATCACTCAAGGTCCAGAAGCACCAACTTCATATCCAAGTTTGCATGAATCGAAGCCTTAGGTTTCGCCCCTTACTGCTTCGCAGCTGCAAATAGAAAAAAGAAGGTGATGTGAATCGAAGGTTACAAACTTCGACTCATACTAGTTACAGACCCCAATCTAAAGAAGGCAAAGGAGGGAGAATCGAAAGGCACATCCTTCGATCCAGGATTCCTTTTCTTTCTTTCTTTTTACACTATTTTTGTCTTTATATTTTCTATATTTACATTTTCTTGCTATTCAATATGGTTGTAATAATTAGGACTTTTATTTTTTGCAACCCTCACTTATACGTTTGTATACCCCATCCCCTAAAAACATGTAATAACGTAGGACATTTATTTTCCGCATTTTTATTACTTTCATAAATTTTAGTAATTAGGGTGTATGGCAAGATAAAACCAACAAGTAGCCCACCCTAATCAAAGACTAAATGCATGCAATCAGACACATTATTCACATATATGCACCTCTAGGGTAATCTCACTTATTACCTCGAAAAATAGTCATGTCCCTTGAATATGGGTGTTTTAGCAAAGACCCTCGATAAAAGATCGTAGTCCCTCGATGCCCCTTGATGTTTCCTTTGGTAAACGATCTAGTCCCTATACGAAAATTGCCAAAATGTCTCATAGGTTGCCTTCTATGACTATACAAACGACCCACGCTCGTCCCTTCACATCCAACGATGGGGCTCCTTATCAATCAATGGTAAGATAGCAACATCTAAAGGAGGAGGAAAAGAACAAAGACCTTTCGAGTAGGTAGGACGCTCGTAGTTGCTTGCTTGCTCACAAGTAAAAAAAACATTTTCACACCAACAGTTTCAATTGAAACATTTTCAAAAGTCAAAACACTGTGTACGCATTCTTATAGAGACGAGAATCATTACAAAGGCACTTTTCAAAATCACTTTCAAAAACATCTTCCAAAACAAATATCTCTTTGAACTATTTTTAAAACCAACACTTTGTACACATTCTTATAGAGACGAGAATCATTACAAAGATGTTTTCAAAATATTTTCAAACTCACACCACAAGCACATTTTCAAACAAAAGCAAGTGATCTAGAAAGAAACTAAGAGCCCATGGATAACTAAAAATGGAAAGGGTGCTAATAACTTCCCTTTTCATAACCTACCCCATGAACTCAAGAAAACATCTCTAAAGGTCTTTCCTGTTCTTTTCAACCTTTCCTTTGTTGGATAAAATAAAAGTCGGTGGCGACTCTTGCTTTCCGCAACAATTGCGATCAAACGCAAAACAACCAAGTCAGTTCTCCCACCGTATTTCAGAACTGGCGACTCTGCTGGGGAGAAAATTAAAAGTAGGGTTACCTTAGAGCTAGATCATATTTACTTGCTTTCCTTGTTTGACTTGCTTGCTTTACATTACGGTTCCTTGTTTGGGCTTGTTTTGATCCTCTACCCAGATCTGAGGCACCTTTTAGGTAAGTAGTGATAGATTATGGAAACTGTGCAGGGTATACCGACATGGTTGAAGCGATAGCTGCATAGTGTGATACATTTGTTGGTACCGGTAGCCCTTGAGTAGTCAAGGAGAATACGGGGCCGTTGTGTGGTGTCGTGAAGCACTAACAGGCCTTAGAACCTTTAATTGAACAACTTGGCCATTAGGAAGTAGTGAGATAGCCGACTTTGGTGCAATATGAAGTTGGTTGATACTCGATGCTACACTTATTGAGATCTGACTTTTGGGATATTTCGGTCGCTAATAAAGAGGCTTGCACTGAAACAATGCTCAATGAAGAAAGATCAATGATATTGAGATCCCCTATAACCCGATTACTTTCTAGGATAGGTTGAGCCAATTAAACTTCAAGAGGTTACTTACCTACACACCCCATGCAAGCCTAAACCTAAGGACATGTCTGCTTCGTGTGTATATGATTATTTGTACATAAAGACTTGTTTGCTTTGTTCATCTGTACATAAACATCATGACATCATACCATAGAATTTTCAATAATCATTTCAAGGATCTCGAGGGCCTATGATGCAGGGTCATGTTGAACCATACGTCTATCAAGGGGCAAGAGGATTTATTCTCCTCTAATAAAACATCGTCAAAGACCAAATCATAACTTGAGTCAAGGGCTATGATGCACCTTACATGGTGAGCTTGATTATCGTGGAAGGACATCCACCGATACGAAGTTCTCTAATCAAAGATGTGGCCAAATTTTAACTTCTAACATCTTCTTGTGTTTACCCCGTGAGATCCTTGAAAATATGCATCCATATACCATGCATCATACCACAATAGGTTTTTCCCCACACGGGTTTTACATCCGCTTACTGTTTATTTCAGTAGAGATGGCTCGAGAACAGACTATCAAGGATCTTCAGACTCAAAATGCTCAGCTTCAAGAAATGTTCTTGAACCTATCCAAGGGGCAAGAAGAAGTGAAAGCACTCCTCACTAGGGGCATGACCATGAAGAATCCTAAGGACAACAAGGATGGCCAGTTGGAACGATTACAAACTGAGATAGCCACAATAAAGATCCAGATGATAAGCCAGATGTTGGGTCAGACGGCTCTTATCTAAAACTTGGCTCAGGGACAAGAAGAGCTGAGAGCCCTCGTCAACAAGCTTCATCAATACGAATGCAACCATATGGGGAAACAACTAGAATTGGGGATCGAGTCATTAATCAGACTCCGATGAGTCAAGAAGTTGGCTTGGTGGAGAGTAAACCTCTCCAAATTGCTGCTACGTCACGGGCCCAACAACAACCTCGCCAACAATGACAGTGGAATCAACGTAAGGAGGTCGCACCTAAGAGACCATTCACCATGATCAACACGTCGCTGGCTCAAGCGTTACAACACATGTTGAAGGCAGAGCTAATTATGTTAAAGGCTCATCTCCGGAATATCAATACTTCTGCTCCTAGTTACCACCCCAATGAGAAGTGTGCATACCATTCTGATAGTATTGTACATGATACGAATGTTTGTTGGGCTCTGGAGAACAAAAGTCAAGACCTATGTCATCCCTCAAAGGCACATCATCTGAAGTGACGAAGTTCAGGCAGAGAAATTTTTGGTTATTTAAATTTTCAGTTGTAATTTCTTTGTTTGCTTAAACACTTATCTATATGTCAGACTTTGGTTACTTTCATTAATGCATTGCATATGCTTGTCTTGAATTAATCCATTTATTTTCATTATACTTAAAACCGCGCTTTTACTCCCTTTATGATATTCAACTCTTGTTAAAAATGCAAGCCTTTAGAGAGAGGATGACGAAAACAATGCCATAATCTCATACAATATGCTTTTGGACAAACCTTACTGACGATGTACAGGCGTTGTTTCAATTCTTAAACACTGGAGTTATAAGGAAGACAATCCCTAGTCAACCCCTTTGAGCCAAAGAAGTAGGAGTTTCCTTTTTCACACAAATTGAAACTTTTAATCATAAACCTGGGGCAAGGTAGTCTCTTAGTTAATTCAAATGCGTGTTCCATCGCAAGCTTCCACTTCATACACAATGAATGACAACGAAAAATTCCTTTTGAATCAAAAGACGATGATGGTTCCCTATCAAATAGGCAGTCATTATCTCTCAAAAGAAAAGCCCACTAAGTCAAAACAAGAACGGTCAGGCAAAAACCAGGGATAATAAATCAAAAGGAGGTCACTACAAATCCTCGACATCATGAAAAATGTTGCAAAAATGACTGCCTTCCAACAAATTTAACTTGTCTGAACCATCAACAAAACGTCATTTGGAATTCAAACGCACAATTAACTGAGTTTAGGACTGAAGAACATCATGAAGAGCGGGCTGGTACAAATACACTTTGAGCCTTATCCTTTTTTCTTAAACCGTGAACCAATCCACGATACAACCCTTCAAAAGTCCTAATTGAAGCATGGGTTAGTTCGAAAGCATATTGTTACCAAAGGTATCCTGACTCATGTAAGGCTTAGTGTAAATCTTGAGTTAAATTCATGTTTTTACAAAACTCTTTATTTGTTAAAACTGCATTCTCAAAACTTTAAGACAAGCATAAACTTTACATTGTTTGAATATCGCTGTTTGCATATGGCTAATTATTTGACAGCGGAGAAATTCACACGACGAATATCCAATGAACGAAAATTCTCAATGAACAGAATCACGTCGAATCTCCTATAAGAAAGGGGGATGACATATCATTGTCCAACTCGTATGGGGGCAGTTAAGTCAAGATTCCAAGAAATCTCTCAAGAAATGCTGAATAACCAGGGGCAGGCCTGTATCTGAATCACTTGGGGCATTAAACATGAATTCCAACAAAGGGTTACGTACGGCCAAGCAAACATTTTCTGGAAGTACTACAACACTTACTACTAAGGGCAGTGACAAGTTCCCACAAAGTCCTTTTCATAGGGTGATCCCCGGTCAAGTCCCAAAGTTATCTCTACAAGGTTATCCCCATAGAATAATCTTCACGGATAAGGGTACAAATCCCTCCAGGCCAAATTCATGGATATCCCCACAAAATTGAATCAAAGGCAATCCCCAGCCGGAGTTTCAATCTCTGAAAAACCTTCTTCCCAATAGAGTTGGTCTCAAGAAGAATCCTTGAGGAGTTCTTCCAAAAGAAAACGCCTCTCCAGCAGATTAGCAATAGGTTTTATTTCCCCAACAAACGACAAGATTCCCCAGCTTAAATTTGCCTCTACGGCTACTAAATATCAAGGGACCACCACCCCACTTACCCAGTAAACTTTTCTACAATCCCCAGTGAGTCGCTGCAAAGCCTGAGAAACAACTAGATAACAGTTAACTTCTTTATCCCCAACAAGTTGTTAACTTCCTTTCTCTTCTATCAAGAGATAACTCACCAGTAGAGCAACAGACAACTAAAAATCCTGAACTCTTTTCCACAAGAAGGAATCAACACTCTCCATAGAGTTTCCCTCAAGTAAAATCAACGTCCCCCAGCGGATTTCTCTTCAAATAACAAAATGGGAATCCCCAGTGGAAACATTCTAAACAAGGTGTGAAGATGTGCATACTCTTCATCCCCAGCAGCATTCTGGGATTTGATTTCCCAAGTGTGATACAGTGGGAGAACTGACTTGAAGGTTTTGCGTTTTATTGCAAATGTTGCGGTTAGCAAGAGTCGCCACCGACTTTTCTTTTATCCAAAAAAAAAGGTGAAAAATCACAGGAAAGACCTTTGAGATTATTTCTTGAGTTCGGGGGGTAGATTATGAAAAGGGAATGTATTATCACCCTTTTGATCCATGGTTTTCCATGGGCTCTTAGTTACTTGATAGATCACTTGCTTTTGTTTGAAATTGTGCTTTGTGTGGTTTTGAAAGTATTTTGTAAAGAGGTCTTTGTTTAGGCAAACTTTGTAATGATTATCGTTCTAAGAATGTATACAAAGTGTTGATCTTTTGAAAATGTTTTCAAGTTTTGTAAGATGTTTTGAAAGTGTAAGTGTTTGTTTTGAAAATAGCAAGGATGTTTTGTTTTAAAATTGAGCAAGTAATTAAGAGCATTCTACCTACTCAAAAGTCTTTCTTGTTCATTTTCTTTTCCTTTGACATTTTATCTTACCATTGATTTGGTAAGTAACCCTATCTTTGGATGTAAACGGGACGGACGTGGTTCAGTGTATAACCATTATTAGCAATGTTGCAAGGTATCTTAGAATTCTCTTTTAGGGACTAAGATCATTTGAAAGGTAACATGGATAGCGTCATCGAGGGACTATGATCTTGTATTTTGCTTCTTTTTGCTAAGATACCTCACATGCGTAATATGGCCATTTTGTATAAGTCAACCAAGTGGAATAACCCCAGGGGTGCTTGTGTGCAAGTGTGTTGTTTTCATGTTTGTTTTTGTCTTGAATTTAGGGCTTTCTAAGTATTGGTTTTAGTCTTTCCATACAAACCCTAATTACTAACATGTTACATATAAAAGCGATAAATTGCAGAATTTAAAGTTACTACGCTATTACATTGGTGTACAAATTGAATGGGGATTGCAAGAATTTTAAACCTAATTAGTCCATTACAACCATATTGAATTGGTATCAATGTACAAGGAATTTAAATGGATACAATGTATAAAATGAACAAATGCACAAAAATGTAAAACATAAAGAAAATGGATCTTTGTTTGGTTTTCATGAGAAAAAGGAAATTGTCTTAACCTAATTAATTAAAGAAAATAATTAATTAAACTTAAGTTTATTAAGAAAATATTTTAAATAAAACCCTAGTTCTATTTATTTGATTAAAAGAAAATAAGTTTAAGAAAAGTATTTTTGGTATTTTTGTCTTGAAAATATTTATAGTATTATAAAATATTTTTGGCCTTTTTTAAAAATAAAATATATATATAATTTAATAGGTGTGAGAGAAAATAAATAAAAACATAGTATTTTAATTTAAATTTACAAGACTAGTTAATAAAAATAAATAAAGTATAGTTGAATAAAAATATTTTTTATGAGAAAAATAAAATAAACTAAGTAAAAATGAAAATCTAATTTCTATTATATTTTTAATGATTTTTAATATTAGTAAAAAAAATAATTAAGAAATAAAAATAAATAAAACAAAGAAAACAAAAATAAACTGGGCCAGGGGTGCCATTAGTCAACAGGGTGGTCAGCAACATGAAAAAAACATATAGGCCAAAAGAAAGGCCCATCGCCTGCAAAAATGAAAGTCAGAAATGCAAAATGTGTAAAAAATGCAAAAGGGTATCACTAGGGCTCGAACCCAGGTCCCAAAGGTTACAGGCGCGTGCTTCTACCACTGGGGTGGCTATACATCCGTTAACATAAGCAAAACAATAAATATACAAGGCAAAACGCGCCCTGATGACTTCATCTTCAACCTCCAGCCAGACCAACTTTAACTTGCTCATTTCTCATCAAAAATGAAAATTGAAAACATGAAACTCCTAGCAAATTTACTCACGGTTTCAGAAATGTAAAGCATTAAAACTTTTGATCAAAGATAAGCATGAATTTTAATGGCCCTAATCTGAATCCTAAAAATCTCAGAAATTTCAGTTTCAAAATACTCTAAGCTCAAGCAAAGTTAATGGAAACTATGGACATGGTTAGCTTCAGGGCAATGATATCTACATGTTTTGTTCACAAATAAACTATTGATGATGCATGTATGAAGAGTTCCTAGTTGAGAAAACTTACCTAAAAACTGGAAACCATGTTTTGAGTTTGAGCTTGTTTCAAGTGATGGTGATGATTAGGTTAGCTTCCTTGAGGTCCCAGGAAGTTAATGTAATGATTAGCTTGAACAATGGATGGTTGAAATGGTCTAGAGAAGTCAATGTGCAGAACTGAGTTTTTGAAAATGGAGGATGGTGTTAATGGTGTTACAGTTCTAAAATATGGTGTGGGATCAACTATATATGATGTTTATAAACTTTAGAAACCAAAAGGCCAAAAAACGCACGAGTAGATTATGAATTTCAAGTTTTTTGGTCAATTTGTGTGAAAATGGAAGTGTGAAGTGTGATTCTGAGTTTTAGGTTCTTTCAAGGCTTAAGCATTCGTGTATTTGGTGCAAATAGTTTGTGTATGTATAAACAAAAGTGTTTAAGAGCTTTGGACAATCAGAAGTACAAGTTTCTAGCTTTTGGCTAGGTTACTTGATTTTGAAGAAAAGAGGGAAACAAGTTTCAAGAAGAGGTACAAGCATAGGATGGGTGATTGTAAGTGTTTGAAACACTTCTCATGAGTTATAGGACCTGTTTGATCAGAAGAGAACAAGTGCAAGGCTCAAGAACAAGTTTTGTACAAAAAGTCAATTTATCAAAATGGCAATGTAACCTTTCTTCCAAAAATGGATAAAAAGCATGTCCATGCATTGAATGCTTGAAGTGATGCCTCTAACAGTTGTGTAAACCATTGATTATGGAGTTCCTAACAATTTTGAGGCCTGAAAGTAGTGTTTATGCAGCATGGTTTGAATTTGAATTTAGTTCATCACTAAAATGACATGTAATTAAAGTGATAAAACCCTAACTTCATCTCTTCGATTCTCCCTACTCAAGAATGATCTCGAGGAGTTCTTGGACATTTTGGAAAGATTGCAATGTGCTCTACAACCCATATTTGAATTGCTTTTGTAGATTCCCCTTGGAACTATAGGAAAAAGTGCCATGAATTTGGGTCAAAATCTTGACCAAATTAGGACAAAATTTCACTAAGTATTTTGTTTCATGACCATATGTTCATAAAATTATAACTTGAGATCCAAGCACTTCTGGAAGGAGTTATGTAAAGCAAAGTTGTATATTTCATGGAGATATACAACTTTCATGTTGGAAGTTTCTCTTGAATCATCTTGCATCATGGTGAAAAGTTTGCTCAAAGTTATGAAAAAACATGAAATTTCCAACACTTGGAAAAATTTCTAAGTTTAGAAATTTTGACTTTTCAAAATGAAATCTTGACTTTTTGATTTCTTGATGAATAAGTTTCATATTTTGACATGTTTTGATGAATTATGATCTTTGGCACTTGAATTTGACCAAAAAGTCAAAGTTTGACTTTTCAATATACAGTTGACTTTTGATCAATTGACTGAAAAATTCATCTGTCAATCCAATAGACTTGAGCAATGTTTTAGGCCATGTCATTAGGTCAAAATTATGCAATTTTACTCTTGAGATCATGCCTTAAACCAATTGATCATTTTCTAGGTCAAAAAAAATCAGAAATTGCCCTTTCCCAATCAAAACCCTAATTTTGACCATTTTGCCCTTTTGAAGATTTGATCAAATTTCTTGAGGAGTTGTGGTCCATACTTGATAAAATGATACATATGAGTTTAAAATGTTGATGTGGATAAAAAATTATGAAGTTTGACTGTAAATTGGCCATAGTTGACTTTTTCCCCAATACAGCTGATTTTTAGGTCAACTACTCAATTGACTAAGCCAAAGTGTGATCCAAGGCTTGAAGCTTGACATGAGTGATCTTGGGGGTCCATAATTATATATGGGGCATTGGAAGTTCAAAAATCCTTGTGCATTCTCAAACCCTAATTTTGGTCATAAGTGCATAAAGAGGTGTCTTGAGCTGATCAAACCCTAGTGCAGTCTTGAGCCTAAGGAGATTGTGTGAGAAAATTCTTAATAAGTGAGAGGACAAATTTTGGGGTAAAACAGCTTCCCCTGTTCAATCTTCTTAATCCTGAAGAGTTAGATTGGCAAGTTTTACCATTCGTGACTCAAAGGTGGAAGATGATTGGACACTAGAGTGCCCAGAAATTTGCACTCGGTGATGTGATGGTAGAGGGAATGGGCTTAAAGATGCCATTTGGAGATATGATATAAAGTTGTTGGAGATGGGCTTGTAGATGCCATCTAGAAATAATTGATGAATCGTAAGCTGAAACTGAATGAGTAATCAGAATAGCGTCCGTGTCCGGAGCGTATCTGAACTGTATCTGAAAGTTGAATTTGAATGAGTATCAGAATGGCATCTATGTCTGGAGCATATCTGAATTGTATCTGAAAGATGAATCTGAATGAGTATCAGAATGGCATCCATGTCTAGAGCGTATTTGAACTGTATCTGAGAGTTGAATCTGAATGAGTATCAGAATGGCATCCGTGTCTGGAGCGTATCTGAACTGTATCTAAAAGTTGAATCTGAATGAGTATCAGAATGGCGTCCGTGTCTGGAGCATATCTGAACTGTATCTGAAAGTTGAATCTGAATGAGTATCAGAATGGCATCCGTGTCTGGAGCATATCTGAACTGTATCTGAAAACTGAATCTGAATGAGTATCAGAATGGCATCCATGTCTGAAGCGTATATGAACTGTATCTGTAAACTTTGAACATTGTTAATGGTAGCTGTTAACCTTATCCTGAAAAGGGTAAAATGTTAGCTAAAATGAAAAGTCATGTTGTATGAAATGCATGGTATAGTGTATTCGTGTTCTCAATGTTTATGATATATGGATGCGATGTATGCGTATGTGAGCTAATTTGTTGCACTGTTGTTAGATTGGGGAAAATAAATCCCTGACTGCTGCTGAATATATGGGGTGTAAGTCTTCATCTTGTGAAGTTGAAGTGTTGATGAATTTCCATTTATAGAAATAAACTCTATTGTAAGGGAAATGTCGTGTACCGCTTGTAAAATCCTGTTGGGAAATCCTGAGAAATTGGACGACTTCTACTAGGGATTGATAAGTAAAAGCTTTGTTCCGCTGGGGATGAAACTGCATACTGCGGTTTTTTTCTGGAAATAGCTTAGGGAGATTTCCATACCTCTTAAAGCCATCAGTAATTGTCTTTCTATTTTATTTATTCGTAAACAGTAATCATATACAAATGCATATGTTCAACAATAAATCATTGGACGTTTTTGTAAACAAAACACAAGAGTAAAGAAAAACAGATAGTTTTGCATTTTCAAAGGGATATCTTTGTATTGACTTTGAGTAAGTATTTTTGTATAATGAGACAAACATTCTAGTAAGAGAATGTCGTTGTAAAAAATGAAAATTTTGATACAAAGAAAAGATAGCTATGTGCAATAATCCCATCGGGTTCCCATTCTGCTATAGCCTTCGTATCTCTGAGCATCTTGTCTACTTGTTGCCTTGTCCGAAGTTGATTGAATTGATCAGAACCTCTGATTTTATAGGTTGTCCGTAAGGTGACCCAACGGGACATAGTCATACGCTTTAATTCCCTAACTTTTGCCTGGACCGCCCTTTCGAGTTTTCAGTCCACCGGGATACCCTTTTTTTCCCAAGTCGCCCTTTCATGTTTTCAACTTGTCGGGTGTATAAATATTTTGTTTTATCCCTAATTTTTGCCTGAGACTTTTTGGTTCGCCGGGATGCCCTTGTTTTGCCTAGATGTGTCAACCTAGCGGGTCTCTTATGTGTAGTATCTTTTGACTATGTTTGCGTTCGCAGGGTGCGGAAGGTCGTCGCCATCCATGGTGGTCAAGATCATTGCTCCACCAAAGAATATTCTTTTGATTAAAAATGGTCCTTCGTACGTAGGAGTCCATTTGCCCCTGGGATCACCTTGCGGCAATTTGATGCGTTTGATCACAAAATCCCCGACTTGATACACTTGGTGTCTGACCTTTTTTTTGAAAGCTTTGATCATATGCTTTTCTCATTTATCAAGTTTAGTTGATCAAGTCGAGTCTGGATCCAATCATATTCATTCAGCCCTGCATCCTTCATAATTCTTAGAGAGGGGATCTGGACCTCAATAGGCAACACAACCTCCATGCCGTATACCAGAGAATAGGGTGTTGCCCCGGTTGATATACGAGCTGTGGTACGATACCCGTGGAGAGCGAATGGTAGCATCTCATGCCAGTCTTTGTATGTGACTGTAATTTTCTGTATGATCTTTTTAATGTTCTTATTCGCAGCTTCGACAACACCATTCATATTTGGCCGGTAAGGGGAAGAATTGTGATGTTGGATCTTGAATTGCTCGCACAGGGCGGTAATCATAGTATTGTTATGGTTCGTACCATTGTTTGTAATGATCCTCTCCGGGATACCGTACCGGCAGATGAGATTTTTCTTGATGAACCGGGCGACAATATTCTTGGTAACGGAAGTGAAAGAAGCTGCCTCCATCCACTTTGTAAAATATTCAATGGCCACTAAGATGAAGCGGTGTCCATTGGAGGTTGTTGGGTTGATTTCCCGAATCATATCAATCCCCCACATAGCAAAGGGCCAAGGAGTCGTCAAGACATTCAGAGGGACCGGAGGTACGTGCACCTTGTCAACATAAATCTGACACTTATGGCAAGTTCGAGAGTATTGATAGCAATTTGCTTCCATTGTAGACCAGTAATAGCCTGCCCGTAGGATTTTCTTTGCCATCGTATGCCCACTAGAATGGGTTCCAAAAGTGCCTTCATGTAATTCATTCATGATCCTTTCAGCTTCAACCTTGTCTACGCATCGAAGTAACACAGAGTCATGGTTGCATTTGTAAAGAATGTTGTTACTAAGGAAGAACTTAGCAGAGAATCTCCTTAAGAACTTCTTATCATTGACTGAAGCTCCTTCTGGATATTCTTGAGTTTCGAGATACTTCTTGACTTCGTGAAACCAAGGCTGGTCCACTATTTCTTCAGTATTAATCTCGTGACAGTGTGTTGGTTCATCCATTCGTTCAATGGTGATCTGGGGAGCCTCGTTATCCCATTTAAGTTTAAACATGGATGACATTGTGGCTAGTGCATCTGCTAGCTGATTTTCTTCTCGCAGGAAATGCTCGAAGGTAATCTTCTTTAAATGAGGGAGCAATGTCAACACATGTTCTTTGTAAGGGATAAGGTTAGGGTGTTTAGTGTCCCACTCTCCTTTGATCTGGCTAATAACCAAAGTTGAATCTCCGAATACATTCAAAGATTTGATCCCCAAGTCTATGGCAGCTTTGAGACCAAAGATGCACACTTCATATTCCTCCATGTTATTTATACAATTGAAGAAGAGTCTTGTCATAAAAGGAGTATGACATCCTTCAGGAGATATGAGTACAACACCAATACCATTGTCGAGTGCGTTAGATGCCCCATCAAAAACTAGGGTCCATCGGAATCCTTGTTCAGGTCCATCATATGGCCTGAGTTCTTCACAGTTATTTATCATCATGATGCCTTCATCTGGGAATTCGAACTTCATGGACTGGTATTCTTCTACAGCTTGGTGAGCAAGGTGATCAGCTAGTACACTGCCCTTTATTGCTTTTTGGGTAGTATACTGGATGTCATATTCCGTCAGGATCATCTCCCATCTCGCTATTCTCCCAGAGAGGGTAGGTTTCTCGAAGATGTACTTTATCATATCCATTTTAGATATCAACAAGGTAGTATGGGTCAGCATATACTGTCTTAGCCGGCGAGCAGCCCATGCCAGAGTACAGCAAGTTTTCTCAAGCAGTGAATATCTTGTTTCACAGTCGGTAAACGTTTTGCTCAGGTAATAAATAGCATGCTCTTTTCGGCGAGACTCGTCATGCTTCCCCAGTACACACCCCATTGAATTTTTCAAAACAGTCAGATACATGATCAATGGCCTTCCCTCGACTGGTGGCATCAATATAGGAGGCTCTTGCATGTACTCTTTGATCTTGTCGAAAGTACTTTGGCATTCATCATTCCATTTGACTACTTGATCTTTCTTCAGTAGTATGAAAATTGGCTCACAAGTAGCTGTCAGGTGAGAAATGAATCTGGCAATGTAGTTTAAACTTCCCAAGAATCCTCTGACTTCCTTCTCGGTACGAGGAGCAGGCATCTCTTGTATCACTTTCACCTTGGAAGGATCTACTTCAATACCCTTATTATTGACGACAAATCCTAGGAGCTTACCAGACCTTACTCCAAACGTGCATTTATTTGGGTTCAACCTCAGCTTGTATTTCTTTAGCCTCTCAAACAGTTTCTGTAAATGATCAAGATGCTTTTCTTCTATTTGAGACCTATCTATCATGTCTTCCACATAGACCTCTATTTTGTGATGTATCATGTCGTGAAATAGAGCTACCATGGCACGCTGATAGGTTGCCCCAACATTCTTCAGTCCGAATGGCATAACCTTGTAGCAGAATGTGCCCCACTGTGTGACAAAAGTTGTCTTCTCCATATCCTCAGGCGCCATTTTGATTTGGTTGTAACCTGAGAAACCGTCCATGAAGGAAAACACTTTGTGTTGTGCCGTATTGTCAACTAGAATATCAATGTGGGGAAGTGGGAAATCATCCTTAGGGCTTGCCCTATTCAAATTTCTGTAGTCCATGCACATTCGTACCTTGTCGTCCTTTTTTATCACGGGAACAACATTTGCAACCCATTGCGAATAAGAGGTGACGGCCAAGAATCCAGCGTTGAATTGTTTCATGACTTCTGTTTTAATATTCTCCGACATGTCAGGTCGCATACGACGAACCTTTTGCTTTATTGTAGGACAATCCTCTCTTGTAGGTAGACGATGTACCACGATATCTGCATCAAGTCCTGGTATGTTTTCATACGACCAGGCAAAGACCTCAACATACTCGTGTAGGAACTGAATCAGACGCTCTTTGACACTGGGTTCCGGGTTGGCACCTACCTTGACTTCTCTTTTGTCTTCCTCGGTACCTAGGTTGATTGTATCCGCTGGTTCCTCATAGGGATGAATGGTTCTTTCTTCTTGTTGTAGTAATCTGGAAAGTTCCCCTAGTACTGCATAATCTTCCTCACCTTCGTCTTCGGCTTGATAGATTAGATTTTCAGAGCCACAAAAATCCATAGCAGAATCGTTATCCATGGGATCCCGAATGGATGTAGACCTGCATTGTGAGTGTGAGTGTGTGTAAGGGTATAACTCTTTGAAATAAATGGAAATGTAAAAAGAAAAACACTGAGCATAAAGTTTGTATGCAAAAACGTCCATGATTCATTGATGTCATATGGAAATGAGATAATAACCCTTACAAATGGATCATTATGCCTCGGGTAAGGCACAAGGTTTTAAGAGTCTGAATTGTTTTAATATTACAGATCCAACAAAATGTAAAGACAAATTACTGTGGGATAAAAGTGATCGGGAAGAAATATCTAGCCTCCCAGTTGTTAAGCCCTCCACTGACAGTTGGGAAAATCCAATCCTCTAGGTTGTAGTTGTCTTCATCATCTTCCACCGCATTGACTTCGCGGTTGCTAATCTTCAATGGCGGTCCTCTGGCATGAGCACGGCGTACAACCTTCTGGTCACCTGAAGTGAAACCCAAGCCAAACTTGTCAGATTTGTATGGGATCTCTGGGAGTTGTCCCCAAATAGTGCTCCCACCTTCTTCTATCACTGCCTTGGCATCCTTTAAAGATGACATCCTAAGCGGAGGCCTTGTGATCTTGGGAACTTGAGACACAACCTTGGTTACTTCCACATCTTGCGGGACTTCTTCAAAGTGCTGGAGTGGAGTTTCGATAAATTCACCATCTAATTCCACATGTCTGAAGGAATTGAGATGGTTGCTCATATACTCTTCTTCTCAATGAACGGTGCTGATTTTCCCTTGAATCAGATACTTCAACATTTTGTGTAACATAGAAGTAATAGCGCCAGCATTGTGAATCCATGGTCGGCCTAGCAAGCAGAAATATGAAGGGCGAATATCCATTACATAAAAAGTTGAATCAAATGTTTGGGTTCCCACATTTATGGGGATATTCACTTCCTCATGCACCATCCTTTTTGAGCCGTCAAAGGCTCTCACTACTATGTTGCTTGGTTTCAATGTCAATCCCTCACAGTCAAGCCTATCCAGAGCCTTTTTAGGCAACACATTCAGAGACGACCCGGTATCCACCAAAACATGAGGCAAGGTTTTGCCCCTGCATTCCACTGAGACATGCAATGCCTCATTATGCTTCCTTCCTCTTGGCGTTAAATCAGCATCCAAAAAACCTAGACCATTATTTGCAGTTAAACTGGCTACGCAGTCTTGGAACTGATCGGCAGATGTTTCTTGGGGTACATGGGCAGTTTTCAGGAATTTTACCAAGGCTTTTACATGCGCCTCGGAACATAGTAGTAAAGCCAGCACGTAAATTTTAGATGGAGTTTGCCCCAGTTGCTCAACTACATCGTAGTCGCTTCTTTTTATGATCTTTAGAATTTCCTCCATCTCTTTCCGGGAGGTCTCAGGGATAGCCAATGATTGTTCCTTCGTCCGGACAGGGTCAATCAGAATACTCTTACCTCGAGTTTCAGTTGACTCGGCAGAAGGAATGTCAGTAGGAGTAATAATAGGGGTTGTATCAGCTTTGTCAGTTGGAGTACTAGCAGAGATGATTGTAGGACTGGAAATAACCTTTAGAGGAGAAACAACAATGCGAATGATTACGGGTCTAGAAATTGCTTTTGGGGGAGCAATTTCTAGAGAGAATATCCTTCCGCTTCGGGTAATCTTACTAGTCCCTGCAATATTACTGATGTTGGAGTCGACTTTCTCAGAACTTGAATCCTCAACAGCTGGCCAATCTTGCTTGATACCGTGGTAGTAGATATCTCCTCCATAATTCCATGGTACGGTTTTGTATGACGAATACGGGATTGGTCCAGGCATTGTAATTATCAAAGGGGCTACTTTTGGAATTGGTGTAATTCTAACGGGTCTTTTGGTGGAGACCCTGGAAGAATTGTCGGAAATGGTAACGATGGAAACATCATTATAAGAAACAGTTGGAATAGAAGTCTTCTCGAATAAAATTTCCTTGTTATCTATCAGGTGCTGAACGCCTGCTTTTAACAAAGGACAGCTAGTTGGTAAGGACAAACAGAAATGGCAGCTTTCATCACAACCTGTGAATACACTAGCATTCAATAAATTATTTTTGATAGTTAGGAGTGGGGTCATAAGTTCATCAACTGAAGTAATAAACATATCTTCCTCAATGGCGTTGGTAGCATGGCCATGTTTGGGCATAGGGGCAGAAATGACATTGGGCTTTTCTGGCGCATCAAATTCAATCTCTTTGGCTTCAAGGAGGTCATGTACTTTGTTCTTCAGAGCCCAACAGTTGTTAGTGTCATGGTCGGGACTTTCAGAGTGGTATGCACAACGGGCATTAGGATGATAGTGAGGAGAGGTTGTGTTAGGGTTCTTTGGAGCTTATTTCAAGGTCACTAGGTTGGATCTTAACAAATGCGGCAATACTTGAGATAGTGTCATATTAATTCTGGTGAATTGTCTGACTGGTCTTTCCATTCTTGGTTGGTTATTTCTTTGCTGATCAGGCGCCGGTTTAGGAATCATAACAGCCCCCACCATTGGACGACGTTCATCCCTATCTTGATTTCTCTGAGGATATACAGCAACCACTTCTTTCTTTCCTATGAGTGGCTTCCTTACAGCAGCAGAGGATGCATCTTTTTGAATCTTTCCACTTTTTATCCCGACTTCTACCCTTTCTCTGGTCAATATCAATTCAATGAAACATGCCGATGAACTCCCAATTAAGTGATTGAAGAAGGGACCAGACAAGGTGCCCAAAAACATGTCTACCAACTCTCTTTTAGATAGGAGAGGTTGAACTCTTCCGGCCAAATCCCTCCATTTTTGCGCATAGTCCTTGAAGCCTTCACTTGAAACCATGGCCATACTCTGGAGTTGAGTACGTGTGGGTGTAAGATCAGCGTTGTATTGGTATTGTTTGTAAAAGGATGTAGCAAGGTCTTCCCAGTTATGAACATTTGCTCTTTCTAATTGATAAAATCAGTCAAGTTGAGTTCCAGACAGACTGTCTTGGAAGAAGTGTACCCATAAGTCTTTGTCAGCGGTATGGGGCTGGATTTTCCTCACATAGGACCGGAGATGCATTTTAGGGCATGAAACTCTGTCATATTTGGCGAACACAGGTGCTTTGAAATTTGGAGGAATGACAACTCCCGATACTAACCCCAACTCCTCAAAGTCCAAGCCAAGCACTTTTTGGATTTCCATTTCACTCAACCGCTCTTCTAGATGCTTATACTTGTCGTCGGCTGGAGGGTATTGTTCTTCAGAATAGTCTTCTTCTTCTTCTTCCTCTTCTGACCCTGACTGGACAATTGTTTCCTTACCCTTCCCATCTTGATTGTATTTCTCACTGGATGTCGTTGTAAAGTCTAGGGCCCTTCTTGTCTGCCCTTGGAATCTTCTTCCCATGTTTAGAACTCTGGTTATCTTCTTTGTCTTCTTTTTCTTCTCCTCAGCCAGCAAGGTATTCAACTCTTCTTGTCCTTTGGCTAGAGTTAAGAACAACTGTTGAAACTGTGCATTCTGAGCTTGGAGGTCCTTCACTGTTTGCTCGAGATCCATCTTACTGAAATAAACAGTAGAGAGATTAGGAGACTTGTTGCAAGAAACCTTCTTATGTTATGATGAATGGTAAATGCATATGCAATGATTTCAAGGATTTTAATATTCAAATTTGTTTTAGACAAAAAGGAAATACACGTTATATTAATAAATTAAAGCTTGAGTACATCAGTGCCTACTTGGGCTAAATAATACAAAAACTCTAAGATAAAAAGGTGGTTCACATCCTCTTTAGTGCAATGTAGGCATTTAGAGTCTGCTCCTCTTGAAGTAGCCTAGTCAGTTCCAAAACCTTCTTCTCGCTTGCGTAGAATTGGGCTTCGAAAGTATCTCGCTCCCTCCTTGAGTTGTATCCAATCTCGTTGTAGGTCTTCAAGAGAGGTGGGCATGTCAGGATGTAGGATAGTATATGGAACATCTCCTTCCATGACAGGCTCAATGATTACCGGGAGAATGGAGGGATAAGGCATCATAATACTCTGAGCATGAGTTCGTACCCATTTGATGTAAGGCTCAAGAGGGATGGAATTTTTATGCTCCAAAGTCTTTCTATCTACCTTGTTTAACATCCTCCAACCTCGGATAAATCTCTGGCAAAGACCTTGATTATCGTTATCATAGTCAAATACCAAACCTTGAATGAGCATCTCATGCGGACCATCCCTTCGGGCGTAACCAAACTATCTTAAGGCTAAGCAGGGGTTGCAGGTGATACCTCCCCTAATGCCAAGTAAAGGGACATTAGGGAATTCTCCACAACGGTCGACAATAGTAACATTCTCTATAGATCGGGAACACCAGTGGATGTCTGAATGTTTGAGCGTCATCAACCTTTGTGACGACCTTGAACCTTGCTCGTTCTTTAATACATATTGGGGAAGATGCGAAATAAACCATCTTACCAAGAGAGGAGTGCAACACATAAGGACACCTCTTTTCCTCATAGTGAGAGTGTGAAAAGAGTGTAGGATTTCTCCTAGCAAAGTAGGCACCGCGTTGCGGGATATGAAGATTTTAACGGTGTTCTAGTCTATGAGTTGGTCAGGATTTTTAAACAAAACCATCCCATAGATGAGGAGAGCCACAATTTCCTCAAAAGCTTGCAGATCCAAAGAGTTCCAACCGTTTTGGGCTTTCTCAAACAAGAACTTTGCTAGGAAACCCTTGACACCACTCTTTGTTTCCCAATTGGTTGTGACATCAGATGATTGCAAGTGTAGAGCTTGAGCAATATCTTCCGGCTTTGGATCTCTTTCCGTACCATTGAAAGGTAGTTGATTGAGAATGGGAATTCTCAAGAGTCTGGAGAATTCTTCCAAAGTAGGTACAAGTTGATAGTCTGGAAATTTGAAGCAATGGTGTAAAGGATCAAAGAAATGAAAGAGCACCTTCATCATGTCCTCATCTGTGTTGGAGGTGACCAAGTTGAGTAGGCGACCATGTCTCTCGGTGAATGGAGAGTTTTCTGGAATCCTTGAAGCTAGTTCCTTAAGTTATGGAGGGATCCTTACAAGGTTGACTTGAATAGTTTTCCTGCGAATAGAATCCATGTCCTACAAAACAAGAACAAAGATAAATCCAAAATCCTTGAAATGGTTAGTGAATGTGTATGATGTTATGATGTTCATGATGTTATGTACGAGTATGTATATACAAACAAAGAAAACAAGTACTTAGGTTTAGGCTTGCATGGAGTTTTATAGGTGAGTACCCTCTTGAATTTTAGTTGGCTCAACATGTCCTAGTAATAGTAACCGGGTTCTAAGGAGCTCAATATCACTGGTTTGTTTCCTTGGTCATTGTTTCAGCACAAGCCTCTTTAATGGCGACGGAAATATCCCAAGAAACCAAACCTCAATGAGTGTAGTATCGAGTATCTACCAACTTTGGACTGCACCAAAGTCGGTCATCTCACTACATCCTAAAGGCTAAGTTGGTCAAGTAAAGGTTCTAAAAGTTCATTAGTGCTTCATGACATCACTCAGCGGCCCCGTATTCTCTTTGATTAACTCAAAGGCTACCGGTACCCACAAATATGTCGCACTAACGCAGCTATTTCTTAGACCATGTCGGTATACCCCGCACAGTTTCCACAACTTATTTCTAGTTACCTATAATGTATCCTAAATCCGGGTAGAGGATTAAAACCCAAACAAAGAATCATAATATAAAGCAAACAAGTCAAACAATTGAAAGCAAGTAAATGTAACCTAACCCTAAGGTAACCCCACTTTTAGAAATTTCCCCAGCAGAGTCGCCAGTTCTGTGATACGGTGGGAGAACTGACTTGCAGGTTTTGCGTTTTATCGCAAATGTTGCGGTTAGCAAGAGTCGCCACCGACTTTTCTTTTATCCAAAAGGAAAGGTGAAAAAGCACAGGAAAGACCTTTGATATTATTTCTTGAGTTCGGGGGGTAGATTATGAAAAGGGAAGGTATTAGCACCCTTTTCATCCATGGTTTTCCATGGGCTCTTAGTTACTTTCTAGATCACTTGCTTTTGTTTGAAATTGTGCTTTGTGTGGTTTTGAAAGTATTTTGTAAAGAGGCCTTTGTTTAGGCAAACTTTGTAATGATTCTCGTTCGTAAGAATGTATACAAAGTGTTGATCTTTTGAAAATGTTTTCAAGTTTTGTAAGATGTTTTGAAAGTGTAAGTGTTTGTTTTGAAAATAGCAAGTATGTTTTGTTTTGAAATTGAGCAAGTAATTAAGAGCACTCTACCTACTCAAAAGTCTTTCTTGTTCATTTTCTTTTCTTTTGACATTGTTATCTTACCATTGATTTGGTAAGTAACCCTATCTTTGGATGTAAACGGGACGAGCGTGGGTCATCGTATAACCATTATTAGCAATGTTGCAAGGTATCTTAGCATTCTATTTTAGGGACTAAGATCATTTGAAAGGCAACATGGATAGCGTCATCGAGGGACTATGATCTTGTATTTTGCTTCTTTTTGCTAAGATACCTCACATGCATAATATGGCCATTTTGTATAAGGCAACCAAGTGGAATAACCCTAGGGGTGCTTGTGTGCAAGTGTGTTGTTTTCATGCTTGTTTTTGTCTTAAACTTAGGGTTTTCTAAGTATTGGTTTTAGTCTTTCCATACAAACTCTAATTACTAACATGTTACATATAAATACAATAAATTGCGGAATTTAAAGTTACTATGCTATTACAACATTGGTGGGGAGGGGGTGTACAAATTGAATGGGGATTGCAAGAATTTTAAACCTAATTAGTCTATTACAACCATATTGAATTGGTATCAACGTACAAGGAATTTAAATGGATACGATGTATAAAATGAATAAATGCACAAAAATGAAAAATATAAAGAAAATGGATCTTTGTTTGGTTTTCATGAGAAAAAGGAAATTGTCATAACCTAATTAATTAAATAAAATAATTAATTAAACTTAAGTTTATTAAGAAAATATTTTAAATAAAACCCTAGTTCTATTTATTTAATTAAAAGAAAATAAGTTTAAGAAAAGTATTTTTGGTATTTTTCTCTTGAAAATATTTATAGTATTATAAAATATTTTTGGTCTTTTTTAATATTAAAAAATATATATCTTTTAAATTTACAAGACTAGTTAATAAAAATAAATAAGGTATAGTTGAATAAAAATATTTTTTATGAGAAAAATAAAATAAACTAAGTAAAAATGAAAATCTAATTTCTATTATATTTTTAATGATTTTTAATATTAGTAAAAAAAATAATTAAGAAAACAAAAGAAATAAAAATAAGAAAATAAAAATAAACTGGACCAAGGGTGCCATTAGTCAACAGGGTGGTCAGCAACAAGAAAAAAAATATATAAGACCAAAGGAAGGCCCAGCGCCTGCAAAAATGAAAGTCAGAAATGCAAAATGTGTAAAAAATGCAAAAGGGTACCACTTGGGCTCGAACCTAGGTCCCAAAGATTACAGGCGCGCGCTTCTACCACTGGGATGACTATACATCTCTTAACATAAGCAAAACAATAAATATACAAGGCAAAATGCGCCATGATGACTTCATCTTCAACCTCCAGTCAGACCAACGGTAACTTGCTCATTTCTCATCAAAAATGAAAACTGTAAACATGAAACTCATAGCAAATTTCCTCACGGTTTCAGAAATGTAAAGCATTAAAACTTTTTATCAAAGATAAGCATGAATTTTAATGGCCCTAATCTGAACCCTAAAAATCTCAGAAATTACAGTTTCAAAATTCTCTAAGCTCAAGCAAAATTAATGGAAACTATGGACATGGTTAGCTTCAGGGCAATGATATCTACATGTTTTGTTCATAAATAAACTATTGATGATGCATGTATGAAGAGTTCCAAGTTGAGAAAACTTACCTCAAAATTGGAAATCGTGTTTTGAGTTTGAGCTTGTTTCAAGTGATGATGATGATCATGTAAGCTTCCTTGAGGTCTCAGGAAGCTAATGCAATGATTAGCTTGAACCATGGATGGCTGAAATGGTCTGGAAAAGTCAATATGCAGAGCTGAGTTTTTGAAAATGGAGGATGGTGTTAATGGTGTTACAGTTCTAAAACAGGATGTGGGATCAACTCTATATGATGTTTAGAAACTTTAGAAACCAAAAGGCCAAGAAACGCACGAGTAGATTATGAGTTTCAAGTTTTTTGGTCAGTTTGTGTGAAAGTAGAAGTGTGAAGTGTGATTCTGAGTCTAGGTTCTTTCAAGGTGTGAGAATTCGTGTCTTTGGTGTAAATAGTTTGTGTATGTATAAACAAAAGTGTTTGAGAGCTTTGGACAATCAAAAGTACAAATTTCTAGCTTTTGGCTAGGTTACTTGATTTTGAAGAAAAGAGGGAAACAAGTTTCAAGAAGAGGTACAAGCATGGGATGGGTGATTGTAAGTGTTTGAAAGATTTATCATGATTTATAGGACCTGTTTGATCAGAAGAGAACAAGTGCAAGGCTCAAGAACAAGTTTTGTACAAAAAGTCAATTTATCAAAATGGCAATGTAACCTTTCTTCCAAAAATGGATAAAAAGCATGTCCATGCATTGAATGCTTGAAGTGAGGCCTATAACAGCTGTGTAAACCATTGATTATGGAGTTCCTAACAATTTTGAGGCCTGCAAAGTAGTGTTTATGCAGCATGGTTTGAATTTGAATTTTGTTCATCACTAAAATGACTTGTAATTAAAGTGATAAAACCCTAACTTCATCTCTTCGATTCTCCCTACTCAAGAATGATCTCAAGGATTTCCTGGACATTTTGGAAAGCTTTCAATGTGCTCTATAACCTATATTTGAATTTCTTTTGAAGATTCCCCTTGGAACTATATGAAAAAGTGCCATGAATTTGGGTCAAAATCCTGACCAAATTAGGACAAAATTTCACCAAGTGTTTTGTTTCATGACCCTATGTTCATAAAATTATAACTTGAGATCCAAGCAATTTTGGAAGGAGTTATGTAAATAAAAGTTGTAGATTTCATGGAGATATACAACTTTCATGTTGGAAGTTTCTCTTGAATCAACTTGCATCATGGTGAAAAGTTTGCTCAAAGTTATGAAAAAACATGAAATTTCCAACACTTGGAAAAATTTCTAAGTTTAGAAATTTTGACTTTTCAAAATGAAATCTTGACTTTTTGATTTCTTGATGAATAAGTTTCATATTTTGACATGTTTTGATGAATTATAATCTTTGGCACTTGAATTTGACCCAAAAAAGTCAAAGTTTGACTTTTCAGTATACAGTTGACTTTTGATCAGTTGACTGAAAAATTCATCTATCAATCCAATGGACTTGAGTTATGTTTTGAGCCTTGTCATTAGGTCAAAATGATGCAATTTGACTCTTGAGATCATGCCTTAAACCAATTGATCATTTTCTTGGTCAAAAAATCAGAAATTGCCCTTTCACAATCAAAACCCTAATTTTGACCATTTTGCCCTTTTGAAGATTTGATCAAATTTCTTCAGGAGTTGTGGTCCATATTTGATCAAATGATACATATGAGTTTAAAATGTTAATTTGGATAAAAAAATTATGAAGTTTGACTGTAAATTAGCCATAGTTGACTTTTTCCCCAATACAGCTGATTTTTAGGTCAACTGCTCAATTGACTGAGCCAAAGTGTGATCTAAGGCTTGAAATTTGACATGAGTGATATTGGGGGTCCATAATGATATATGAAAGTAATATGGGGCATTGGAAGTTCAAAAATATATGTGCAATCTCAAACCCTAATTTTGGTCATCAGTGCATAAGGAGGTGTCTTCAGCTGATCAAACCCTAGTGCAGTCTTGAGCCTAAGGAGATTGTGTGAGAAAATTCTTGATAAGTGAGAGAGAAAATTTTGGAGAATCCTAGACCATTGTCAGCTGTTAAACTAGCCACACATTCCTAGAACTGATCAGCAGAGGTTTCTTGTGGCACGTGGGCCATCTTCAAAAATCTTATTAGACACTCCATCAGGTCTTGAGAGAGTATGAAGCGTTCATCTTTGGACTCAAAGCTGCCATAAACTTGGGAATCAAATCTTTAGTTGTGTTTGGGGACTCAACTTTGGTTATCATTCAAATCAAATAAGAGTGGGACACTAAGCATCCAAACCTCATCCCTTACAAAGAACATGTTCTGACATTGCTACCACATTTCGAACAAATTACCTTCGAGCACTTCCTGCGAGAAGAAAATCAGCTAGAAGATGCTCTAGCTACAATGTCATCCATGTTTAAACTTAATTGGGATAACGAGGCTCCCCATATCACCATTGAACGGATGGACAAACCAGCGCACTGTCACGAGATTAATACCGAAAAAGTAGTGGACCGGTCTTGGTTTCATGAAGTCAAAAGGTATCTCGAGGCTCAAGAATATCCTGAAGGAGCTTCAGTCAATGACAAAAAGTTTTTAAGGAGATTCTCAGCTAAGTTTTTCCTAAGTAATGGCATCATGTACAAATGCAATCATGATTCTATTCTGCTCCGTTGTGTGGATAAGATTGAAGCTGAAAAGATCATGGCTGAATTGCATGAAGGTACCTTTGGCACTCACTCTAGCGGACATACGATGGCAAAGAAAATTCTGCGGGCAGGCTATTACTGGTCTACCATGGAAGCAGACTGCTATCAACACTCCCGGACTTGTCATAAGTGTCAAATCTATGCAGACAAGGTGCACGTGCCTCCGGTTCCTCTGAATGTCTTAACAGCTCCTTGGTCGTTCGCTATGTGGGGAATCGACATGATTGGAGAGATCAAGCCTACAACATCCAATGGACACCACTTCATTCTGGTGGCCATTGATTACTTCACAAAGTGGGTCGAAGCAGCTTCCTTCGCATCTGTTACTAAGAATGTTGTTGCCCGCTTCATCAAGCAGAACCTTATTTGCCGATACGGTGTCCCCGAGAGGATCATCACTAATAATGATACCAAACTTAACAATACTATGATCACCACCTTGTGCGAGTAGTTCAAGATTCAACATCACAATTCATCCCCCTATCGGCCAAAGATGAATGGTGCAGTCGAAGCTGCGAACAAAAATATAAAAAAGATCATACAAAAAATGAGAGTCACCTACAAGGACTGGCATGAGATGCTACCATTTTCTATCCACGGGTACCGTACCACGGCTCGCACATCAACTGGGACAACACCATATTCTTTAGTTTATGGAATGGAGGCTGTTATACCTATTGAGGTCTGGATTCCCTCTTTGAGAATCATGAAGGATGCAGGTTTGAGTGAAGACGATTGGATTCAAACCCGACTTGATCAGTTGAACTTAATTGACGAGAAGAGACTTAATGTTGTTTGCCATGGTCAGACGTATCAAAAGCGGATGATCAAGGCTTTCAACAAGAAAGTCAGACGCCAAGTGTATCAAGTTGGAGATCTTGTGATCAAGCGCATCATCTTTCCACAAAGTGATCCCAGGGGCAAATGGACTCCTACCTATGAAGGATCATTTGTAATCAAGAACATCTTTTTTGGTGGAGCAATGATCTTAACCACCATGGACGACGACGACCTTCCACACCC
This sequence comes from Vicia faba, assembly GCA_948472305.1. Taxonomy (NCBI): domain Eukaryota; kingdom Viridiplantae; phylum Streptophyta; class Magnoliopsida; order Fabales; family Fabaceae; genus Vicia; species Vicia faba. Next base: position 364,173,805 of record OX451740.1, on the reverse strand, counting down.
TGCGAATGCAGACATAGTCAAAAGATACTACGCATAAGAGACCCGCTAGGTTGACACACCTAGGCAAAACAAGGGCATCCCGGCGAACCAAAAGGTTCGGGCAAAAATTAGGGATAAAACAAAAAAAAATCTGTACACCCAGCAAGCTGAAAACCTGAAAGGGCGACTTGGGCAAAAAATGATTTCCCGGTGGACTGAAAACCCGAAAGGGCGGTCCAGGCAAAAGTTAGGGAATTAAAGCGTATGACTATGTCTCGTCGGATCACTTTAAGGACAATCTCTTCAATGAAAAACCTGAAGCTTCTGATCAATCCAATCATCTTCGGACGAAGCAACAGATGGACAAGATATTCCGAGATACGAAGGCTATAGCAGAATGGGAACCCCATGGGATTTTTACATTTAGCCATCTTTCTTTGTATAAATTTTTCTCATTTTTTATGACACCATCCTCTTATTAGGATGTTTATCTCCTTTGTACAAAATACTTATTCAAAGTAAATACAAAGATATCTCTTTCAAAGTACAGAAAACTATTTGCCTTTTTCTTTACACTTGTGTTTTATTTGCAAAAACGTCCAATGATTCATTAATGAACATATGCATTTGAGCATAATTACTGTTTACAAATAAACAGGATGAAAAAGAGTAATTACTGACAGGTAGAAAGATTAGGAAAACGTCTTTAGGCTATTCCATGAGCAATCTCTACAACACGTCATTAAGATCCCCAGCGGAGCCAAAAATTTGAACTACAGATCCCCAACGGAGCTGAGACTACCGACTACCAATCCCCAGCGGAGCTGAAACTTTCAATCCCCAGCGAAAATCATCCAGTTTCTCCAGGTTCCCCCAGAAAGTTGTCTTGTAGCCTGAAAATCAACCAGATAACGGTTAACTTTTGTTTCTCCCCGACCTAGGGTAACTCCCCAGTAGAGTGGCAGACGACCGAAACTCCTGAACTTTTTCCAAACAGGAATAAGCTTTTCCCCACGGAGTTTTTATTGTTTCTCGATAGAACAAAGACTCCCGTCAATAATCCCCAGTAGAAGTCAATAAAATTTTCTAGATTCCCCAAGCAGATTCCTCAAGAAATATATGGCATTACTCTCACAACGGAATCCTCAACAGTCAAGGATTTATTTTCCCCGGCAGCAGTCAAGGATTTATTTTCCTCAGCAATACATCAAATCCGCTTACATGCGCATACATTACATCCATAAATTATAAACATTGATAAAGTACATATATTGCACCATACATTTCATGCAACATAACTTTGTGTTTCAGCTAACATTTTACCCTTTTCAGGATAAGATTAACAACTATCTTTAACAAATATTCAAAGATTTCAGATACAGTACAGATACACTCCAGACACGGAAGTCATTCTGTTACTCATTCAGATTTCAATTTCAGATACAGTACAGATACACTCCAGACACGGGAGTTATTTTGTTACTCATTCAAATTTCAATTTCAGATACAGTACAGATACGCTCCATACACGAAAGCTATTATGTTACTCATTCAAATTTCAATTTCAGATACAGTACAAATACGCTCCATACACGGAAGTTATTATGTCACTCATTCAGATTTCAATTTCATGATACAGTACAGATACACTCCAGACACGGAAGTCATTCTGTTACTCATTCAGATTTCAATTTCAAGATACAGTTCAGATATGCTCCAGACACGGAAGCCATTTTGTCGCTTATTCAGGTTCATCCTTCAGATACAATCCAGATACGCTCTAGACACCGAAGCCACTCTGTTACTTATTCAGATTCAAGTACATATACAGCTCAGATACGTTCCATATACGGACACCATTCTGATGCTTATTCTTTTGATTTACAACAAACATTCTTGGATGACATCTACAAGCCCATCTCCAACAAGATTCTAACATACTCTCCAAATGGCATCTTTAAGTCCATTTTCTCAACTACACCTTTGTCGAGTGCAAATTTACGGGCACTCTAGTGTCCAATCATCTTTTACCTTCGAGTCACGAACGGCAAAACTCGCCAATCTAACTCTTCAGGTTCAAGAAGATTGAACAGGGGCAGCTGTTGTACCCCAAAATTTTCCCTCCCATTTTCATAGAAAACACAACCCTAGGGTTTCTCAGATATTCAAGCTGGCTCAGGAATCGATCAGACAGATTTTCTTCTATTGTAGTAAACTAGCAATTAGGGTTTTTCTTGCATTCCTCAAAAGAAATTGAGTTCTTAGAAATTCAATTGGTTTTCATAGGTCTTCATGATTTCTCAAGTTTACTGAAAAGACAATGTTTGTTCTCGAGGCATGGTTGTTTGGAACAAGAGATGGAATTTAAGATTGTCATGTAGGACATTCATGATTGTTTAATCCAGGTTAACTAGGTGATTTGCGTTTTTTTTTAACATTTGTTTGGTCAGAAAATGGAATATACAGTGCGTGTTTGTTTGGAATGCAGTTACATAGTTATTGGGATTACTTGGAATATAAGTTACCAGACTGGAGCATTTTGTTTTAAATGTCTTGATTGGGAATCTTTAAGAATCAGTTAGGATGCGAAGAGAAAATTACAATTTATTTACAGTAAAGGGTTTCAATTGACACCAGAATATTTCATAAGACTTTCTCCAATGTTTCAAACATTTCTACAAAATAATTTGTTCTTTTAAATACTCTATGTTTTACAACTTATTGTATTTAAAAGATAAATTAGTACAACTGTTGATTACAATACAAGAATGTTTCTCTCTAAATTACAAAGAAAATCTAAATGGATCTATGCCTAAGGTTAACTGAAGTTCCTTTGCTTCCATGCTTGCCACAGAGTTTCTTGCTTCCCCTGCTTTGTCACATCCAATTGTGCTCACATGAAAATAAAAGAAAGAAAATGTTATTAGTACAATTTATTTGGGGATGAACAAAATTTTCAAAACAAAAAGTGATATTCATCATTAAAGTTTGCAAAATGGAATCAAAAGGCCATTTTAATTCATCATAATTTATTTCCTCTATTTTTGCAAATCACAAGAAGATTACTCTTCTTGGTTCACAAAAAGAAGCAAACTGTCCAAAATGCAAGCAAGTTGTCCAAACAAACATAAAGCAGCAAACTTATCCAAACAAATAGCAAAACTGTCCAAACAGAATGGTAGAAAATTTATCCAAACAGCAGTGCAAACTGGGTAGCAGTATAGCAACAAAAAGCATCAACAAAAGCAAGCAACAAAAGGCAGAAGTATGGCAACATAAGATGCTAAGTCAAACAAAGAAACTTATTCAAGAAGCCTAATTCATCATTTCCCATTTTTTATTGCAAACTTTTCAGAATTGGAAAAAAAAGGCAAAAGAGCAATTGACTTTCTTAGTGTCATTGAGAGAGAAGAGAGGAAATAAGTCACCTAGGTTATTGGGATGAACAGCCATGCTGCCTTGACTGTCACAAGTTACATGGAAATTGCTAGAAAACAAAACTGCCATCAAAAAGCCAAAAGAACAATATAGTAAAATATTCAAAATTTGGTGGTTTTCCCCCCATTTTGAATAGGAATTCAAACAAAGCAACACCAATATAACAGTAAACAAAACTCTCAAGCAGAGGAGAAGATAGAAAAAAATTATCAAACTCAAAAACTTGAAACAAGTCTCCACTTTTCAAAAACCTGTCAAAAAATTCAAAACCAATAAGTCCAAAACCTGTTAACAAACATACTAAGCCAAGTATCCCAAGCCATCCTCAAACAGCAAGAACCAAGCTTCAAGCTTATAAAAAACTAGCATATAGTAGCAAATTAAAAAAAAAAACCAACCAAACCTGCAACCTGTTCATCAGCATACAGTAGCAAGATCCCAAACCAACAAAACCTGTAACAATACCAAACACTGTAACCAAAACCCAGAAAAAAACTCCAAACTATCAACAACCTGCAACTTGTTAACAAAAAGATACGAAGCCAAATATCAAAATACAAAAAATCACCAAACCTCCAAAACCAAAAGGCAAACAAACTGTCAAAAACTTCAACAAAAAAACTCCAAAACCTCAAAAGTTTCAAACTGTCAAGCCAAAACTCATCAAACATGTCAAACATTTCAAACTCAAAAAAAACCAGAAAAAGTCTCAAACTGCCATCAATCAAACCTGATCTCAAGCCAAAGAATCAGAAACATCATTGTAGCGATAAAAAATGTAGCGGGGTAAATCGGAGATCGAATTATTGGTTAATTCGTCTCACAAAAGCAAGAGTCGCCACCGTGCTTTATTGTTTCCAAGGGAAAAGGGGAAAGAGCGAAATAAAACCCTAAATATGCAATGTAAATAATACTTTTTAAAAGTAATAAAAATACAAGGCGTTTTTGAAAAGATCTATGGTTCGGGGGTTGGTTATACAATGGGAAGGTATTAGCACCCAATGTATCTATAGTACTCTATAGGAACCTTTTGAAATATCTGTTTATTAAAATTGTTCGTTTGATTGAAAAAATGAATCATTTTGGCCGAAAAAAGGGGTACGGACGGGTTTTTGAAGAGACGACGACCTAATGTCGAAGTTTTTGCTTAAAAGGTATAAGTTTTGAAAAGATTGAATATTTGAGGAAAAATTATCCTAAGTTTTGATGAAATGCGAATGTTCGCATGATTGGACTCGAGGACATGAAGTCGACCAGTTTAATCATTTTTTCCCTTGGATTTAAACGTAAACAGAATAATCGAGTAAACAGAAAATTATGATAAATAAATGATATACAACAATTTAAATAAAAGACTAAGTGGTATAAATATGCATTTTTGGATTTTTGTTTAATATTAAGAAAAAGAAAATGTTTTAATAGTTTTCATTTTTTACGCATTTTTAATATGGATAAAAGTAATGAGAATTAATTAAAGAAAACAACAATATTTTTTAAGTTTTAAGTTTCTATTTTTTATATATTTTAGAGTTCTATATAAGGCATTATTTTTAAGAATTATTAATTAATCAAACTAAATGAATACTTAAAAGTTACTAACTTAAACCTAATTAAAAAGGGAATATTTAAAATTACCAAATAAACCTAAAATTAAATTTAATAAACAAAAGGTAAAATGATTAAAATGTTTTAATTAAATTTATTAATTGATTAAGCTACTAATTAATCCAACTAAATTAGTAATAGTCCTAAAAACTAACAAAAGGAATAAATAGAAAGAAAAAAAAGGTGTATTAAAAAAAGCTAGATGAACAATCATATATGGGCCAAAGGGGTCTGAGGGGGCCCAAGACAAAAAGATAGGGAAGGGGGGTGTACAAAGGGTTTTTCGTTGGGCTTATAGGCAGAGATGGGTAAGGCCCATGCATTCCAAAACTTTGTTTTAGGGTTAAACATGTTTTGGTTAGTTGAGAAAAAGATTAGGGTTAAGGGTTTACAGAGCGGCGCTCACTTTGCTCGTCTTCTTCATTCGCGTTCTGCTTCGTTCGCGTTCTGCTTCGTCTGAGTTCCCCTTCGTCCCAAAAGCCATCGGTATTCTCCATCTCCCTCTTCCCTCCAGCAAAGCATACGGCGATGGAATCACGGTAAATTCAAATTCCTATTCGTTTTAGGGTTTGTTATGATTTTTTTTGCATGTGTTGATTTTTATACCTATTTCTGATTCTAATTTCGTGTTTATGTGATTATTGAGATATTATGAAAGGAAAAAGAGGGTGGAAAAGCTACCTGGAGAAGGAGGAGGGAGGTAGGGGCGAGCTAGGAGGCCGGACGGCAAGGAATACGGCGGAGATGCACTTGGAGACCCTGGTATTTCGTTCTTATGCTCTTAGGGTTTTATGATGACAATTTGAAACCCCTTTTTTTGCATGATATCTCTTCTTCTTCTTCCTTTTACTTCGCTTCGGTTGCTTCTTGGATTGGCCTATGATGAATGCTTGTGAGGCTTTGCTTCTGTTGCCTGTTCTATATTTCGTTGATGATGTATTCAAAGATGAACCTTTTAGGTTCTGAGAAATGTGGCCTTTGAAATATTTGAGCGATGCTACTGTTGAAATGAATTTTTTTGACTAGCTTGCCCTCTTCTTCTTTCTGACTTCTGTATGCTTTTGTTGGAATGGTTTGACAGATTCTTTTCTTCTTCTTGCCTTTACTACTGTATGCTTTGCTTATGGCCAACGATGAACATATTGAGGCCTTCGTATGCTTGGGTTTGGTTTTTGGGCGTGTATGGCTGGTTTATGGCTTTGCTATCTTGAAAACAGGTTATATGATTCTTAGGCCATAAGGTTTTGTTTTACTGAGGCTATACTGGTTTATTAGGCCATTACAGGTTTTACTGGTTTAGGCCATAGTTTATGTTATCATGGCTTAGGCTTTGAAAATGGTTATGGTTTGGCTTTTGGTTCAGGTTTCAACAGGTTATGGTTCTTTAGGCCATGGTTTATGCTTTTATGGTTTCGGTTAGGCTGGACAGCAGGTCTTATGGTTTTGAAATGGTTTAAGGTTGATGGAAACTGGTTTGTGGTTTTCGTTGATAGCAGGTTGAGGGTTTTGATAATGGTTATGTATGGTACTGGTTTTTTTGTGGTATTATGCAGTAGGAATGGTTTATGTTGTAGTATTTGTGTTTTTTTGAATGCTTTTGGCAGGTTGAACTCTCTTGTGTTTTTGAAAGGGGTTTTCTTGTTATGTTATACAGTTTTGCTTGGCATCTTATGGCTCAGGTTTGAATACTTTTATTATATCCTTGGTAATTCTACACTCTTACTGTTACAGCAGTTTTGTTTGATATCTTATTTCATGCATCTTTCCTCTTACTGTGTTACTGCTGTAGTTTTGTAACTCCTTCTGCCTAAACCAAAACCTGTAAAACCATCTTTCTATCTCTCTTCTCTCTCTTAAGTACCATTTGATATCAAAATGATGTGTACTGCACTGTATGTTCTGAAATTGCATAGGCTGGAACATGATGTAAATGGAAATATATTATGCTTGCAAAATTGTTTTTAGACTGCACATTTCCTTTTGACTTCTGCATGGCACAGTGGAGCCTTATTGTATTTTGGCTTCTTCTTAAGTTGTTGCATAGTTTACGTTGGGATATCTTGCATATGTAATGTTTATGCATATGCTGTTGCTTTATGCCTTTGAAATATGCATGGGATTTTTGAAAATGCAATTGATTTTAATTATGCAGTTTTGAAAATAAAAAATGAATTTGTGCATCTTTTAAATTTGTGCATTCATTTTTGAAAATAAAAATCCATCCCTTTTTGTGAACCGGGAGAAATCCCGCGATTTGCAAAAAGGGTAAAAAACTGATTCCAGCCGTTGCTTTTAATGATGAACACTGAAGTCATTTTCTGCTTTTAATCATTTATTTATTTCTAACTTTTCTTTTAATTGTTTTTGCAGGTAAAATTAAATGAGAAGACAAAAAGGCATTGGATAGAAGATGAAGATTTAGAATTTAGGAAAATAGTTTTTATTTTACTTTAAACTCTTTATGTAATTGTCATTATAAATATTTTATAAATAATACAATATTTAAATAACAATTGTAATAAATAGAATAGAGTGAGTAAAATTCTATTATTTCCCAATTAATTCTTTTTCTTTCCAATTACTTATTTATCGTTTCTAATTCTTTTAAATTGTATAATAACTGAAAATCAATTTCAATCACTTAAATTCAGAATAATAAACAAATAAATAAACATCATTGATCAATTAATAGCTTCAAATATTTAATTCATTATTCATAATTCTCTAAATTATAATAATTAAAAATAGAATTTCAATTATTTAACTTAGAATGATAAATAATTAAATAATCATTGTTGACCAATTAATAAACCTCTTTTCAAATGTTTATTTCATTATTCATAAATCTTTAAATTATATAATAACCGAAAATAGATTCCAATTATTTAAATTTAAGATAATAAATAATTAATAAACATTGTTTGATCATTGATCGATTAACAAATTCAGCGTTCAAAAATAAACAGCTCTCGACCTGAAAAAGTTATGAATTTTTAAAAATCAATAGATCAAAACACTTGCAATGTAATGATGCAGATGGGAGATGGTATCTTAGGTCAAAATTTGGGGTAGAACAGCTGCCCCTATTTAAGTTTCTTCTATCCGGAGATGTGAAGATTAAAATCTTCGTTTCGACGAGATTGAAGGTACTTAAATACATAATTACGCAAATTTTGTCCTAAGATGCTGCCCTTATGTTTGATGTGAATGCAGTGATTGAATTCACAGAGAAAGATATTGTATGAAACAAGACAATACTGGAGGAATCAAACACCAACAAAACACAGAGACGTGGATTATACCCTACTGGGGAAACGAGCCATCGATTTCAAATGACAGACTCTTGACGGAGAATAAAATTGAGGGAATATGACCTCTGACCCTAACAAAGAAGGCATCTTGCATAGGCCATAAAACAGATTATTGACCCAAAAACAGTGAGTTCACAACTCGAGGTCAAAGATAGACAGAGAGTATCAAATTTGCTGGCGACCGATTACCGACTTCTGAAGATAAAGATTCATAACAAACTTTCTCTGCGAGATTTCCCGAGATATACTCATTAATGTTGAGATAATATGGTTGTATATACGCAAGCTGCTCAAATAAAGAAGTTGTCACTTGCTGTCTTCCCAAAAAAAATACCAATAACATACAAGCTGCTCAAATAAAGAGGCTGCCACTTGCTGTCGTCCAAAGAAAATACCAATAACATACAAGTTACTCAAATAAAGAAGCCGCCGCTTGTTGTATTCCAGCAAAATAATAACGTACAAGTTGCTCAAATAAAGAGAATGCCGCTTACCGCTTTCCGAAAATGAAAATAACGCACAAGTTGCTCGTGAAGAGCTGCCGCTTGTCGTTTTCCAAAAAATAATAATAACGCAAAAGTTGCTCGTGAAGAGTTGCCGCTTGTCGTTTTCCAAAAATAATGATGACGCACAAGTTGCTCGTGAAGAGCTGCCGCTTGTCGTTTTCCAAAAATAATGATAACGCACAAGTTGCTCGTGAAGAGCTGCTGCTTGTCGTTTTCCGAAAATAATAATAACGCACAAGTTGCTCGTGAAGAGCTGCCGCTTGTCGTTTTCTGAAAATAATAATAACGCACAAGTTGCTCATGAAGAGCTGCCGCTTGTCGTTTTCCGAAAATAACTCAAAAAGAAAAAGTGATGACAACTGGCAGAGAATAAAATCTTCGTCAAAGAGAATCATGAACCAATCCTTCCCGAGGAGATCACATACTTAAACGTGCAAAATAAATGCACCATCCGTCTAGGTCGCGATTTCAATGGGGAAAATCAATGAGATAGCCTATGCAAGAGACAACAACTTCATCCAGGAATAACTAAAGAGAAAACAGTCAAACGAGACTCCACCCAATGAGAAAGCAACTCGATTGGGGAATTCATCCTATCCAGAAATGGACAAGGTGAGCTAAATCAAAAATCATCCATGAGGATTAGCTCAGTTGGCGAATTTAGAAAGGAAGCACATTTTCTGCCTAAGCTAACCTTCTACTTGGAAAGAAACATGTACGTTATTTGAATAAACAAAGTACAACCCAAAAGTCAACGGCAAATGTGAGTATGCGTGCATTATATAAGTGTAAATGAATAAATGAATGTTATGCTGACAAAACGAACAGATGGAATATCTTGAAGATGATAAGATGTCACGAAAAGATAGATACTCGGCCAATCTTGAAAAAGACGGAAAATAACTGGAACTAGAACCACACAGCAACGTCGGAGCGTATCACGCTACAAGGCCAAGTCTTCTGAGGAGAAAAGTATGCAAAATCCAATCTTCTAACACCAATAGACCATTGGCATGAGACGAAGCGTACCACACTTCAGAAATCTGCTCAAACAAAGCTAACTGAAACAAATCTTAACTGGAACACTTGGGGAGTCACCAAACTTAGTACCACCAGAAACACGAGCTTACACAACTAACACCTCATGATGATTTGAAACGAAACATGTTCATCATGCAAGGATAAATTACTGTATTGTTTTGCATTTCATGGCTTGACCATCCTCGGAACAATTGTTAATATTCCTTTCGTTATTCACGACACATTTTTAAAATAAGAATACTTTAAGTAAATTTGTTTCAAGTATTTCCATAAAAATTAAAATTTTGCCCACAAAAGGTAAATACTCAAATTTCATTAATAATATGGTAGTTCGCTAACAATGCGACTCCAACGGTTTACAAAAGTTTGGGAAATAGTACATGAAGTAAAAAGGTTACACAAAAACAATGATCAATATTCTCCCTAACAACTTCGAATTCCAAAATGTGCTCAAATGCCACAGCCGGGATGACCAAAAGCTTGCCTAAGCCGCCCCTTCGGGTTTTCAACTTATCAAACCGTCAACTCAAACCTAAGCGAAATACTTCTTGACTGCGTCGGCGTTCATGGGACGCGGGAGCTCTTCACCGTCCATATTGGTGAGAATCAAAGCACCTCCAGAGAAAACTTTCTTAATGACATACGGTCCTTCATAATTCGGAGCCCACTTGCCCCTAGAATCAGGTTGGAAAGATAATATCTTCTTGAGCACAATGTCACCTTCTCTAAACTCGCGTGGTCGAACCTTCTTATCAAAAGCCTTCTTCATTCTCTGCTGATACAATTGACCGTGACACAATGCTGTCAATCTCTTCTCTTCAATTAAATTCAACTGATCATATCTACTTTGAAACCATTCAGCCTCAGAAAGTTTAGCTTCCATCAACACTCTCAGAGACGGAATCTCAACCTCCACGGGGAGTACTGCTTCCATACCATAAACTAGGGAAAATGGGGTTGCGCCTGTCGAAGTTCGAACTGAAGTACGGTACCCGTGTAAAGCAAACGGAAGCATTTCATGCCAATCTTTATAAGTTACCACCATCTTCTGGACAATCCTCTTGATGTTCTTGTTAGCAGCTTCAACAGCCCCATTCATCTTCGGTCTGTAAGGAGAAGAATTATGATGTTCGATCTTGAACTCTTCGCAAAGCTCTCTCATCATCTTGTTATTCAAATTCGAACCATTATCAGTGATGATCTTGTTCGAGATACCATATCGACAAATGATCTGATTCTTGATAAATCTGACTACCACCTGTCTGGTTACATTAGCATAAGATGCTGCTTCCACCCATTTAGTGAAATAATCGATCGCTACCAAGATGAAACGATGACCATTTGAAGCTTTGGGTTCAATCATTCCAATCATGTCAATGCCCCACATAGAGAAAGCCTAAGGTGAAGAGATAACGTTGAGGAGAGTCGGTGGCACATGCATCTTGTCCGCATAAATCTGGCATTTATGACATTTCTTCACATATTTGCAGCAATCAGATTCCATTGTCATCCAATAGTAACCAGCTCTCAACATCTTTCTAGCCATTGCATGTCCGTTGGCATGAGTGCCAAAGGATCCTTCATGTACTTCTTGCATCAGCATGTCCGCTTCACGTCTGTCTACACATCTGAGCAAGACCATGTCGTAATTCCTTTTATACAAAACTTCTTCATTGAGAAAAAAACTGCTTGCTAATCTTCTCAACGTCTTCCTATCTTTATTGGATGCCCCGGGCGGGTACTCTTGAGTTTGGAGAACACGTTTAATGTCATAGAACCATGGTTTGTCGTCGGTGACCTCTTCTACCGAGAACACATGAGCAGGTCTGTCGAGGCACATAACCCGAATTGTAGGCACATAGTTCCAACCATTCACTTGAAACATTAAAGACAAAGTAGCTAAAGCATCAGCCATTTGGTTTTCATCTCTAGGGATATGATGTAATTCCACTTTATTGAAGAAGGTTAACAATCTTCTAGCATAGTCTCTATAAGGGATCAAACCAGGATGACGAGTCTCCCATTCTCCTTTGATTTGATTAATCACCAATGCTGAATCTCCGTAAATATCAAGAATCTTAATCCTTAGATCCACCGCCTCTTCGAGACCCATAATACACGCCTCGTATTCCGCCATGTTGTTCGTGCAGTCAAACTTCAATCTCGCCGTGAACGGGATATGAGTACCTCGGGGAGTGACGATGATTTCCCCAATTCCATTTCCATAGGAATTCACAGCTCCGTCAAATATTAAACCCCAACGGGATTCAGGATCAGGTCCTTCTTCAGGTAACGGCTCTTCACAATCCTTAGCTTTCAAGTACATAACATCTTCATCTGGGAAATCAAACTTGATGGATTGATAATCGTCAATTGGTTGGTGATCCAAATGATCGGCTAAAATACTCCCTTTGATTGCTTTCTGAGTGTGATATTCAATGTCATATTCAGATAACAACATCTGCCAACGGGCTACTCTTCCAGATAAGGCGGGCTTCTCAAAGATATACTTAATCGGATCCATTTTGGAGATCAACCAAGTGGTGTGGTTAATCATATACTAGCGCAGACGGCGAGCAGCCCAAGCTAAAGCACAACAAGTTTTCTCAAGCAATGAGTATCGAGACTCACAGTCTGTGAATTTCTTACTCAGATAATATACAGCATGCTCCTTTCTTCCAGTCTCATCTTGTTGACCAAGCACACATCCCATGGAATCTTCCAATATAGTCAGGTACATAATCAAAGGTCTTCCTTCCATCGGAGGAATCAAAATGGGAGGTTCAAGCAGATATTCTTTGATGCTATCAAAAGCTCTCTGACAATCTTCCGTCCACACACATCCTTGGTTCTTTCGGAGAAGCTTGAAAATCGGCCCACAGGTAGCAGTCATATGAGATATAAATCTAGAAATATAGTTCAGTCTCCCAAGGAATCCTCTTACTTGTTTTTCCATCTTGGGTGCGGGCATTTCCCGAATAGCTTTGACTTTATCAGGATCTACCTCAATACCTTTCTGACTGACAATGAAACCCAGAAGTCTTCTAGAACAAACACCAAAAGTGCACTTGTTGGGATTCAGACGGAGTTTATACTTTCTCAAACGCTGGAATAACTTCAACAAATGTTCCAAGTGATCTTCCTTAGTCTGTGATTTGGCAATCATGTCATCCACATACACTTCTATCTCCTTATGCATCATGTCATGGAACAAAGCAGTCATGGTCCTTTGGTATGTCGCACCAGCATTCCTTAAACCAAATGGTATAACCCGATAACAAAAAGTTCCCCAAGGTGTAATGAAAGCGGTCTTCTCCATATCTTCTGGTGCCATCTTGATTTGATTGTAACCAGAGAAACCATCCATGAAAGAAAAGACTTTGAACTTTGCGGTACTGTCGACCAATACGTCAATGTGCGGTAATGGGAAGTCATCCTTTGGGCTAGCTCTATTCAGATCTCTATAGTCTACACACATCCGAACTTTGCCATCCTTCTTAGCAACAGGCACTATGTTGGCTAACCACTGAGGATAGACCGATGTAACAAGGAAACCTGCATTAATCTGCTTCTGAACTTCCTCTTTGATCTTGTCAGCCATATCGGGACGAGTCCTTCTCAGCTTCTGCTTGATCGGCGGACATTCAGGTCTCAACGGTAGACGATGCTCCACAATATCATTGTCCAAAACTGGCATATCTTGGTAGGACCAAGCAAACACATCAACATACTCTTTGAGAAGCTCCAACATTTTCTCTTTAACTTCCGGGATAAGCAATGCTCCGACTTTGACTTCCTTTCTATCTTCTTCATCACCCAAGTTGACCAACTCTACAGGTTCTTCAAACGGTTGAATGATCTTCTCATCATGCTCAAGCAAACGGGAAATTTCAACAGGAATCTCTTCACTATCCTCTTCTTCGGCTCTGAACACAGGGAATTCAAAGTTGGGAGAGGGCATAGGATCATTGTTTTCGATGGTTAAGTCATGGATTAATCTGCACACATGATTATGCTTTATTTTAGAAATCGATTTGTGCAAATAAAACAAAGGTTATTATATTTCCTATTACTACCAATTAATTTTCATTGCTATTTCCCAGAAAAAGTGAAAAATAAAACAGTAGTGGACAAAATAACATTTTTATTCATTGAAGGGAAATACTTGAAACAAAGGGCCCAGACATTTCCCTTTTGCCTTGGGCAGAGCAAAAGGAATTATTTTTCATAGCCCGACACAAAACACTTTTCGCCTTGGGCAGAGCGAATTTTTCAAAGAAAAACAAAACAAAACATTACTCAGAAATGTGCATAACAATAGGAACATCAACAGCTATCCAGTTTTGGCAAGCCAATCCAGGCGTCACAAAATCGGGCAAATCTTCCTCGGAATCATCTTCTATGATAGCATCCACCTCAGGATGTATAAACCCTGCACTTCGGAAAACCTCTTGAATCGGACGAACAACCACCTCCTTCTTGACTCTTGCAGACATGGGACAAAAACCAAGACCTTCCCCAGATTTGTTCTCGGGCAAAGTCAACACCTGGCCCCATCCTTCGGCCGAACCACTTTCCACCACTCGTCGTGCATCCTCAAAAGAAGAAATGGATGCCCCTTGCTTCTTCACTTCATTCTTGGCAACAGATAGACCTTGGAACTGGGTTCCCACATCCTCATCAGCATCAATAAAAGAGAAGGATGACAAATGGCTTACCACCATAGCCTGCTCTCCCCCAATCATCACTAGCTTCCCATGCCTCACAAACTTCAGTCTCTGATGGAGCGTGGAAGTGACTGCCCCTGCATCATGGATCCATGGACGACCCAATAAGCAACTGTAGGCAGCACGAATATCCATCACTTGGAAAGTGATTTGAAAAGTATGGGGACCAATTACTATAGGAAGATCCACTTCACCAATGATTGTCTTCCTAGAACCATCAAACGCTTTGACAATTACTCCACTAGGTCTCATAGGAGCACCTGGATACGAGAGCCGAGATAATGTAGTCTTGGGCATCACATTTAACGACGAACCCGTATCCACCAACACACTTGATAAGGTATCGTTTCCACAACTTACTGAGATATGCAAAGCCATATTATGGTTTCTCCCCTCCTCCGGGAGCTCTTCATCACTGAAACCAAGATTGTTACACGAAGTAATATTTCCCACAATTCCATCAAATTGGTCAACCGTCACATCATGATCCACGAACGCCTGGTCCAAGACCTTCATCAAAGCCTCTCTATGGGCACCAGAATCTCTCAGTAAAGCAAGCAAAGAAATCTTAGAAGGTGTTTGCAAAAGTTGGTCCACAATCTTATATTCACTTCTCTTGATAAGCTTCAGAATCTCATCATCATCGGGGTGAGGGATAGGTTCATTGGATCGGCCTATCTCAACCCTTGGTTCAACATTTCTCACTAGAATTTCTGCAGGTATGGGTCTCCTGACTTGAACTTCTGGTCTCTTCAAAGGTACTGCTGCAAAAACACGTCTACTTCTCGTAACTCTACTCACATCAGCAATGTTAACAAAAGACGGTCTTGTCGGTATAGGGACTTCTACCCCATTCTCAATCATTGTGGCATTATACTTATACGGTACAGCTTGGTCTGAGCTGTAAGGCACAGGACCAGGTGGGTAAATGGTCAAAGGAGCAACAGGTGCAGTCTGACTGTCGTAAGCGATCTCTACTGATTCAGGCAAATTGAATTGTGGAATTATAACATTCACTTCATCCTCCGGATTTCTGTCATACGTAATAGTGATAACTCTCTGGTCTAACAACTTCTGAATATCCTCCTTCACAATAGGACAATCAACCTCTCTTGAACAAAACTCACAAACATCATAATCATGCTGATGCCTAACAAAGGCAAGTCTTCTCAAACTCTGATGTAACCTGATCAACGACTCTCTTATATGTTCAACTTGAAAAACTCGAAACTTTCCCGGACAACCTTCCACCATATTCACTGATGCTGCCCCATGTCAAGGCAAAGGGTTATCTCTAACATTTGGATTAACATCCTTGAAAGACAAGATACCATTCTTAATCAATCTCTGCACGTCCGCCTTCAGAGCAAAGCAATTCTCAAAGTTGTGCCCCGGCGACCCTTGATGATATTCACAAAACTGATCCGCCTTGTACCACGGAGAAGTACTGTTCGGTGCGACAGGAGGAGGCTTTGTCGTTATGAGATTCTTTCTGATAAGAGTAGGAAACAATTCAGTATAAGTCATAGGAATGGCATCGAACTGCGGTTTTCTTGGTGAACGGTTCTGATTGTTGAATGGATAAGCCTGTTGTTGAGGCTGCTGCTGAAATGGCCGTTGTTGAGTTGGTGGAGTTTGATGAGCTGGGGTCATCAAAGCTGGGCGGACAGCCGGAGTGACTTCCGCAACGTGAGAGTAACCCCTCCTAGGTCTACCTGGGAACAAAGCGCTGACATCCTGCTCTTTTCTTTTCGGGAAAACACTTCCAAACTTCTTATTACTAGACGAACTTCCTTCTTTAACCAAACGCCCTTCACGAATCCCTTCCTCTAACCGCATGCCCATGCTTACCATTTCGGTGAAGTCACTGGGTGCGCTGGCGATCATTCTTTCATAGTAAAAGGAACCTAAAGTCTTCAAAAATATCTTAGTCATCTCTTTCTCCTCAAGAGGTGGATAGATTTGAGCAGCAACTTCACGCCACCTCTGGGCGTATTCCTTAAAAGATTCTCTGTCTCTTTGCGACATTGCCCGGAGTTGATCCCTGTCCGGTGCCATGTCAACGTTGTACTTATACTGGTGGACAAAAGCTTCGCTAAGATCGTTGAAGTTGCGGATCCGAATACTGTCCAAACCCATATACCACTTTAGAGCAGCACCCGTCAAACTGTCTTGAAAATAGTGAATCGACAAGTCATGATCATCGGAATACGTAGACATCTTTCTCACGTACATTGTCAAATGACTTCTAGGACACGAATCACCCTTATATCTCTCAAAGTCTGGCACTTTGAATTTTGTTGGAATCTTGACATTCGGAACTAAACAAAGGTCATGCGTGTTCTTCCCAAACAAATCCTTCCCCTTTAACGCTCTAAGCTCCTTCTGCATTTCTTGGAACTGATCCTGAAACTCTTCCATTCTATCAAAAAGACCCAAACTTTCAGCAGGCTCGGCAGGATAAATAGGTTCATTCAAGTATGGCACGGAGTGGACCACAGGAGCGATAGTTGTCATAATCGATTGCGGAAAAGGTGTTACAGACGGGATTATTGGCGGCATGGTAGTTGTCTCTGGTTGAGGAAGAGACAAAGCAGGTTGAAACAAAGGCTGTACGGCAGGCTGATACCCTTCTGGCACAAAATTGTAAGGCATTCCCCATGGAAAACCTTTCGGCATCTGATGTTGAAGCAGAGAGTTGATTTGAGTCACAGATGTTGGAACGGCGACAATCTCGGAAACCACTGGAGTTGAAGTCTGAATCTCAGCAGCTGTAGTCGATGGCTGATTCTGAACAGCCACCAAACTTTCCACTAGCGCAGTTAACTTTTCCATCTCGACACGAAGGGTAGCAACTTCCCCACGAAGCTCATGGTTTTCCTGTTCCAGATCTTCCATCTTTCTCTGACGATTGGCTCGAGTGTCGTATCGGTGAGACAGCTTGACAACCTTTGGAGTGGAAAAAGAAACAAGGATAAGACTATAAAAAAGTGTGAGGTGAAATGTTGAATGATGCATGATGTGTGATGCAAATGATGATTCATTTTAATAGTTTTTCAAGGAATTTCGATAATTTTGCACATATCAATGGTAAAGGAATTTGGAACAACAAAAACTCAATCCATTAATCAAAAAGCGGTAAATTACAACTTACAACTTTGAAACAACAAAATAATAAATTACACTTTGGGATAAATTACGCAAGATGAAGCCCATAATAAAGTAATAAATTACAACTTCGGAGCATAAAGCCCTTAATAAAAGCAGTAAATTACAACTCTGAAGCATGAAGTCCATAATAAAGCAATAAATTACAACTTCGGAGCCTGAAGCCCTTTTACATAGTTTTACAAAATGACATCAATAAAATAAAACTAAAAGCTAAAGATCACTCAGAATCAACGGATGAAGGACCAAATGCCAACTGTAACCGGAGCTTCTTGATCTTCTCTTCATAAAAGTCTTCCATCTCTTTCTTCTCAGCTACCAGTCGATCAATGATTTCCTTCTGCGGATTAGGAACAAGAGCAACGCTTACCGAACCTCCCTTCTTTCTCTTCCTCTCACTAGCATACTTCTTCAGTAAAGAGTCCTTTTGACGAAGCTTCTCATCATGATCAATGAACCAGCCGTCTTGAATAAAGAGTAAATCCTCTTTTTCCTTTAGTTGTCGAGTCAGTACTCGATTCTCATATTCAGACATATTGTACTTTTCTTTCCAAGTATCCCTCTCGGACTTCATCCTAGCCAGATTTCCTTGGTATTCTCCTATGTTCACGATAGGGATAACAACAGATGATGATGCAACGGTAGGGAATAAAGGTTTCTCAAGTTTATAGGGCATCTTGAGAGCACAAGCCCTAGCACGGACCCACTGTAGGTAAGGCTCCAAAGAAACGGCACCTCTATGTCCTAACATATCTCTCCCTTTCCTATGGATGTGGCGCCAAGCTCCTTCGATCTCCCTCTTAGCTGCCTGATGATCTTGTCCTTCCTGTAGAAAGAAACCACTCATATGGATGTTGTTTGGCTTATCTCTCATCGGGTACCCGAACTGACGGTGCGCGAGAACAGGGTTATAGTTGATTCCACCTTTTGTACCAAGAAGAGGCACGTTAGGAAAAGCACCACAGTTATCGATGATCTTCACGTCGTAGTAAACTCAATTATACCAATCAATGTCGAAATGAGTGAGAGCCATAATCTTTGGCGCCCAACGCGGTTCCTTCTCGAGATCCCAGAAAACATCAGACCCAGGTAGATGCGAAACATACCACTGATACAGCAACGGTGCAAAACAAATAATCATCCCTCCTTGATAAGAGTTTCGAAGATGGATGGAGTAGTAGATATCTCCTAGCAGCGTAGGGACCGGATTTCCAATCAAGAAAATTCTGATGGCGTTTATATCCACAAACTTATCAACGTTAGGGAACAAGAATAAACCATAGGCGAGTAAAGCAAACACGTCTTCAAAGGCAATAGTGTCTTTTATCTCAACGAAATGACGAGCTTTCCTCAACAAAAACTGCGCAGACAAACCTCGGATTCCCCCTTTTGTAGTCATGTTCTCCTCTATCTCTGACTTCTTCAAGTGGGTGATGGTCGCTATCTCGTGAGATTTGGGCTCCTCTTCTAATCCAGAAAAAGGAACACAGTCGGTGATCGGCAAACCAAGTATGTAGGAGTACTCTTCTAAGGTGGGCATCAATTGGTAATCCGGAAAGGTGAAACATCGATACAAAGGATCGTAGATTTGGACCAACGTATTGAGGATGCCTTCCTTCATCTTGCGCTTCATGAGAGGTATAATGGCCCATACTTCTTCTGAAAATCCGTCGGGTTCTCGATCTTCGGAATCAAACTCTTCAGTTCTTCAATCTCGGGTTCCTTAAAACTAAAGCTTCGAGTGTTTCTCCTTCCAAATTCCATAATAACCTGAGATGTCTGCAAAAATCATTCTGAAGTTCCTTGAAAAACAAGTTTTTTACAAAGATGTTGATGAGTGCATGAATGAATGGCAATGCAACAGTCACACACAAGTTCACAAACATGGGGTTCAAAGGTTCAACGTTCAGCATGGAGTTAAGGGTAAAGCCAACCCCAAGGTATGTACTAATGGTTCAATCACACCTGTAAGACAAGGTTCTAAAAGTTCCCAGAGTCTACATTCCTCCTTCGGATATTACCAACGTCTTGATTACTCAATAATTAGCAATATTCTCAAGAGAAACTCGTCCGAGCGTAGCATCGCGTAAAAACTACTTCCGAATTACTCCGTTATAGTCTCTGCGCTACACCTAAAAAGGCCAAGATGGGTTAGGGTTCTACGGTCCTTAACTTCTCGGGCTCCTAGGTCGAAAATAATAATGTCTTCCCGATTACTCGGTAAACAAATATTAAGTTCAAGAGGGCCTTCCATTGAGTGGGGTATCTCATGCCTCCTTCTTCGGGATTACTCCCTCAAAGTTAACATGATTGTACCGCCCGTCCTATTCCTTAAGTGTTACTTAATCCGGGTATAGGATTCGTCCTTTGCAAAAAAAACCCAAACACCCCAATTTAAACACATAATCAAGCAAATCAAATAATAATAAAAAAGATAAAAAAAATTAGGCTTAACCCACTTAGGGATGGACCAGCAAGAGGTTAATCTTTCCCCAGCAGAGTCGCCAATTCTGTAGCGATAAAAAATGTAGCGGGGTAAATCGGAGATCGAATTATTGATTAATTCGTCTCACAAAAGCAAGAGTCGCCACCGCGCTTTATTGTTTCCAAGGGAAAAGGGGAAAGAGCGAAATAAAACCCTAAATATGCAATGTAAATAATACTTTTTAAAAGTAATAAAAATACAAGGCGTTTTTGAAAAGATCTATGGTTCGGGGGTTGGTTATACAATGGGAAGGTATTAGCACCCAATGTATCTATAGTACTCTATAGGAACCTTTTGAAATATCTGTTTATTAAAATTGTTCGTTTGATTGAAAAAATGAATCGTTTTGGTCGAAAAAAGGGGTACGGACGGGTTTTTGAAGAGACGACGACCTAATGTCGAAGTTTTTGCTTAAAAGGTATAAGTTTTGAAAAGATTGAATATTTGAGGAAAAATTATCCTAAGTTTTGATGAAATGCGAATGTTCGCATGATTGGACTCGAGGACATGAAGTCGACCAGTTTAATCATTTTTTCCCTTGGATTTAAACGTAAACAGAATAATCGAGTAAACAGAAAATTATGATAAATAAATGATATACAACAATTTAAATAAAAGACTAAGTGGTATAAATATGCATTTTTGGATTTTTGTTTAATATTAAGGAAAAGAAAATGTTTTAATAGTTTTCATTTTTTACGCATTTTTAATATGGATAAAAGTAATCAGAATTAATTAAGGAAAACAACAATATTTTTTAAGTTTTAAGTTTCTATTTTTTATATATTTTAGAGTTCTATATAAGGCATTATTTTTAAGAATTATTAAATAATCAAACTAAATGAATACTTAAAAGTTACTAACTTAAACCTAATTAAAAAGGGAATATTTAAAATTACCAAATAAACCTAAAATTAAATTTAATAAACAAAAGGTAAAATGATTAAAATGTTCTAATTAAATTTATTAATTGATTAAGCTACTAATTAATCCAACTAAATTAGTAATAGTCCTAAAAACTAACAAAAGGAATAAATAGAAGAAAAAAAGGTGTATTAAAAAAAGCTAGATGAACAATCATATATGGGCCAAAGGGGTCTGAGGGGGCCCAAGACAAAAAGATAGGGAAGGGGGGTGTACAAAGGGTTTTTCGCTGGGCTTATAGGCAGAGATGGGTAAGGCCCATGCATTCCAAAACTTTGTTTTAGGGTTAAACATGTTTTGGTTAGTTGAGAAAAAGATTAGGGTTAAGGGTTTACAGAGCAGCGCTCACTTTGCTCGTCTTCTTCATTTGCGTTCTGCTTCGTTCGTGTTCTGCTTCGTCTGAGTTCCCCTTCGTCCCAAAGGCCACCGGTATTCTCCATCTCCCTCTTCCCTCCAGCAAAGCATACGGCGATGGAATCACGGTAAATTCAAATTCCTATTCGTTTTAGGGTTTGTTACAATTTTTTTTGCATGTGTTGATTTTTATACCTATTTCTGATTCTAATTTCGTGTTTATGTGATTATTGAGATATTATGAAAGGAAAAAGAGGGTGGGAAAGCTACCTGGAGAAGGATGAGGGAGGTAGGGGTGATCTAGGAGGCCGGACGGCAAGGAATACGGCGGAGACGCGCTTAGAGACCCTGGTATTTCGTTCTTATGCTCTTAGGGTTTTATGATGACAATTTGAAACCCCTTTTTTGCATGATATCTCTTCTTATTCTTCCTTTTACTTCGCTTCTGTTGCTTCTTGGATTGGCCTATGATGAATGCTTGTGAGGCTTTGCTTCTGTTGCCTGTTCTATATTTCGTTGATGATGTATTCAAAGATGAACCTTTTAGTTTCTGAGAAATGTGGCCTTTGAAATATTTGAGCGATGCTACTGTTGAAATGAATTTTTTTGACTAGCTTGCCCTCTTCTTCTTTCTGACTTCTGTATGCTTTTGTTGGAATGGTTTGACAATTATTTTTCTTCTTCTTGCCTTTACTACTGTATGCTTTGCTTATGGCCAACGATGAACATATTGAGGCCTTCGTATGCTTGGGTTTGGTTTTTGGGCGTGTATGGCTGGTTTATGGCTTTGCTATCTTGAAAACAGGTTATATGATTCTTAGGCCATAAGGTTTTGTTTTACTGAGGCTATACTGGTTTATTAGGCCATTACAGGTTTTACTGGTTTAGGCCATAGCTTATGTTATCATAGCTTAGGCTTTGAAAATGGTTATGGTTTGGCTTTTGGTTCAGGTTTCAACAGGTTATGGTTCTTTAGGCCATGGTTTATGCTTTTATGGTTTCGGTTAGGCTGGAAAGCAGGTCTTATGGTTTTGAAATGGTTTAAGGTTGATGGAAACTGGTTTGTGGTTTTTGTTGATAGCAGGTTGAGGGTTTTGATAATGGTTATGTATGGTACTGGTTTTTTTGTGGTATTATGCAGTAGGAATGGTTTATGTTGTAGTATTTGAGTTTTTTTGAATGCTTTTGGCAGGTTGAACTCTCTTGTGTTTTTGAAAGGGGTTTTCTCGTTATGTTATACAGTTTTTCTTGGCATCTTATGGCTCAGGTTTGAATACTTTTATTATATCCTTGGTAATTCTGCACTCTTACTGTTACAGCAGTTTTGTTTGATATCTTATTTCATGCTTCTTTCCTCTTACTGTGTTACTGTTGTAGTTTTGTAACTCCTTCTGCCTAAACCAAAACCTGTAAAACCATCTTTCTATCTCTCTTCTCTCTCTTAAGTACCATTTGATATCAAAATGATGTGTACTGCACTGTATGTTCTGAAATTGCATAGGCTGGAACATGATGTAAATGAAAATATATTATGCTTGCAAAATTGTTTTTAGACTGCACATTTCCTTTTGACTTCTGCATGGCACAGTGGAGCCTTATTGTATTTTGGCTTCTTCTTAAGTTGTTGCATAGTTTACGTTGGGATATCTTGCATATGTAATGTTTATGCATATGCTGTTGCTTTATGCCTTTGAAATATGCATGGGATTTTTGAAAATGCAATTGATTTTAATTATGCAGTTTTGAAAATAAAAAATGAATTTGTGCATCTTTTAAATTTGTGCATTCATTTTTGAAAATAAAAATCCATCCCTTTTTGTGAACCGGGAGAAATCCCGCGATTTGCAAAAAGGGTAAAAGACTGATTCCAGTTGTTGCTTTTAATGATGAACACTAAAGTAATTTTCTGCTTTTAATCATTTATTTATTTCTAACTTTTCTTTTAATTGTTTTTGCAGGTAAAGTTAAATGAGCTGACAAAAAGGCATTGGATAGAAGATGAAGATTTAGAATTTAGGAAAATAGTTTTTATTTTACTTTAAACTCTTTATGTAATTGTCATTATAAATATTTTGTAAATAATACAATATTTAAATAACAATTGTAATAAATAGAATAGAGTGAATAAAATTCTATTATTTCCCAATTAATTCTTTTTCTTTCCAATTACTTATTTATCGTTTATAATTCTTTTAAATTGTATAATAACTGAAAATCAATTTCAATCACTTAAATTCAGAATAATAAACAAATAAATAAACATCATTGATCAATTAATAGCTTCAAATATTTAATTCATGGTGTTAGCACCCTTTCTATCCATGGTTATCCATGGGCTCTTAGATACTTGCTCATTTGTGTTTTCAAAAATGGTTGGTTTGCTTTTCAACTGTGGGTTTTTAAAAAGTTTCTTTGAAAATTTCAGTTCGACTCTTGTATCGGTCCTCAAGAGGGTTTGAAAAGATGCTTTCGAAAGCTTTTTGAAAAGGTGTAGGTGTGAAAAGTATTTTTGATTTGTTTTTGAAATTAGAGCAAGTATCTTAGAGTTGTCTACCTACCCTAAGGAATTCGTCTGTGTAAATGTCCTTTAAAGTAGTGCCATCCCACCATTGAGAGGTAGGTAGCACCACCATTGGAGGTGTTCGGGTCAATTCGAGGTTCGGGACATGGTGATCACCAGAGCAATGGGAAGACACCTTAGAAGCTACCCTCATGCCAGGTTCCCGGATCATGAGGACTTACTAAGACATCCTCTACTCGACGATCACCTTTCGAGGCAAGGCAACAGTGAGGCGTACCCTAGGGGTGGTGTGTGATTCGTGTGTCAGATTCAGATATTTTATCTTTTCATGTTATTGGTGATCTACGCTTTTGTTTTTATTTATTGTCATTCATTCTTGCATGCATTTTGTTTAACAGTCGAAAAGAATTGCGGGAAATAATAATTCTAAGCTATTACAAAAGGCGCGGGTCCACATCGCCAAAATTTCCAGGACCCGATTTGACAGAAAAATAAAGAATTAAAGTAAAAGTGCGAGAAAGTATGAAATTACACGGCTTTGGGAGAAGTACATGAATTTTTACAAGAAAAAGAAATAAATATGCGAATTGAAATAAAATTAGAAACGAGGGCGTTGGACCCTTTTTGATGAAATTAAATTATTAGCAAATTAATTAAATTAAAGAAAAAGAAATTATTTTTTTGGTTTTTTTGTATTTATGATTTTAATGAGATTAATTGAAATTAAAATGCTAACCCTAATTCTAATTGTTTTTTTTAGTTTATTAAGAAAGTATTAAAGTTAAACCTAAATTAACCTAATTATTTACATGCAATCTTGATTTAAAAAAAAATAGGAAGAATTAATAATTAATGTGGTAAAAAGAAAAAAGATAAAAAAAAAAAAAAGATTTGAAACCCTAATTCTACCAAATTTTAGGTTTTTTTATTGAAAAATATTAAGATTAACCCTAGATTAAAACTAATTAATTAATAAAGGTTTTATTTACAAAAATATTAATTAAATAAATATATTTTAATTTTTGTCCTTTCTGATTTTTTTGTGTCTTTTTATATTATTGTGAAAATAATTATTATAAAGAATTAAAAGAAATTAATTAAAATAAAGAAAAGAAAAATATATAAAAAGAGTAAAAAAGACAAACTCTAGGGGGGTCTGTCCCCAAATGTGAGGTGAAGTCCAGCAATTTTAGGCCCAATAAGTTCTGGCCTCGTTGACTTCTATGCCAGCGTGTATGTGTGTTGACCAACGATCATGGTGCTCCTCTGATCAGAGCCAATGGATCAATCTCTGTGGGCGCGTGGCAATCTGGATCAAGGGGTGTATGGTGTTCCTTAGCGTTGAACCTGCACAGAATGTCAATTGAAAAAATAATATTGGAAAGGGTGGGGACCTGGGGCTCGAACCCAGGTCCTGATGATTACCAGCCTTACGCCTTACCACTGAGCTATTCAACGCGCTTTTATTATACAATATGAAACAAACAATATAACATAAGCACACTGGTCAATGGGAAATTTAGCGCGAAATTTAAATAGACCAATCACTGAGTGCCACTGAGTCATCTTCTTCATCCCTGTGTTTCATCTGAAAAACAAAAAAATGACCAAATACAAAAAATAGCGATTAGAGATTCTTGGCTCATAAATTAGGCGCGAGATATGGAATTGATTGGCCATGGTCTTCTGGTTCTAATGGTCCAAGCCTCATGTCCCAATTTTTCCTGAACTGGGAAACCCTAATTCACAGTTTTGAAAACCCTAGGTCTTGTTCATGGTGAAATCGCGTGTAGTGCACAAAAACACAATTAAATTATATAGTTAGCATTAGAATCATATAATGAACACAAATCAAGCATCAAAAATTATGAAAACTGCATGAGTCGAGATGCAAGAGTGTCAAATATTTTCTGTACATGGTGAGATCGTTCTCACGTTTCTTGGTGTCAAAGCTTATGTTTTTGATATGTATATGTTCCTTGAAGCCTCAGGAACACGATGGAATCAGTGTTGTGGCTTGAATCGACCTAGAAATTGGTTTTAAGATTTGAGTTTTTTTGAGAAAATTCAAGTTTGTTCTTGGCCTTTTTTGCGCAGCTGGGAGCTTGTTCTGAATAGGGTTGGCATATGTATATATGTATGAATGATTTAGGTCAAAGAAAACAACCAAAAACCTTGGCATTCATGACTTTCAAGATTTGATTTTCAAATATCTTTTCAAATATTTTTTCATGCTATTTTGGCTTCAATCATATCCAATCACTTCAATTCCTTCCATATTTGATTGTACACGAAATATTGATCCTATTTTATGCACAAAAGATTCAAAACATTAGGCTTGGTATTTTTCATGTATTTTATTTAATTAAATGAATTATTAATGATAAAAAATCCAAATAAATAAATAAAAATGATAAAAAACTTCCCTTTGGGCCACATGGTCGTGCACATGCTTTGGATGATGAATTGTGGAAGAAAAAGAGGCCCATTAGCATATTTAGGTCATTTGAATCAATGTTGACTTTTCAAAATATCCAAACTTTTCCCAACTTCTACAAGGCATACCTTGCTCAATTTTTAAGCTTTGCTCATGTTCTTTGACATTTTGGAAAGGTCTTTGAGTCCTCTAACCAATGCCTTTGGTCCCATGTCTTTTTGATTTACCAATCTCAAGTTATGGCCTTTGACTTAAAGTCCCTTTTTGTTGACTTTTGAAAATGACCTATAATGTTGAAATTGATAACTTTTTGTGAGAACATTTCTTGGACTTGAAGTATGAAGAGGAGTTGTAGGAAATGTCTTTCTCTTCAAAATGAGCTTTGGATGGAATTTTTCTGATAATCCATGTGAAAGTTATGCCCTGGTCAATTTACAGTTGACTTTTTCAACTGTCCAAATATGGAAACTTTTGCATCTTGATGATTTTTGAGCCAAGCTTTGAGAATCATGATCAAGCATTGATCAAATGATGTTTGTGGCTTCAAAATGAGATATTGACCAAAAATTTGAACTTTTGACTGTCAAATGACCATTTTTCACCTACAGTTGACTGTAGTGCAATTAGGGTTTTTGACTGTGCAATTTTGAGTTGAAAGTCTTGAAACTTGGTATGAGGATGCTTGACCATATTTATAGGCATGTGAGACTTGATTGGACCCTTGGAAACTTCATTTTCTTTGTCAGAACCAAAACCCTAATTTTGACTGTTAGGAGGCCCTTACACTGTGCAACCCTTGGGGAATTTTGAAGCATTGACTTGGCAAATCTTGAAGAATATGGGAGGGAAAATTTTGGGGTCCAACAGTTGCCCCTGTTCAATCTTCTTAGACCTGAGGATGCAGATTGGCTGACGTGCCTTTCGTAATCCGAAGGTGGAAGATGATTGAACACTAGAGTGCCCAGAAATTTGCGCTCACATAGTAGCAGTGCGATGGTGGAATGGGCTTATAGATGCCATTTGGAGATTGATGGATAGGATGATGGGCTTATAGATGCCATGCTAAGAGATGATGGAAGGTGGATGGGCTTATAGATGCCATCTGGATGTCAATCGCGTAAGAGATTCCTTAGCGAGAACCTGCGTACCTGCAAAAGAAAGATGAGTACCTGGCATGTTTCCGGAGTGGTCTTCAAACTCTTGTGTAGATGTGTCCTGACTGGTTACAGGAGCTGGATCTGGAGCTTCAAACGATGATGAATGAACCAGGGATGGTTACTACCTCAACAGGAACGGTGAGAGAACCTTGGTGGGAATTACCATCTCCGCAGGATCGGGGAGAGAACCATAGGCGACTACAACCTCAACAGCAAACATTGAGAGAATCTTGGATAACTTCACTTCAACAGCAATCATTGAGCGAAATCTGGGATTACCACCTCCGCAAGATCGGGGAGAGAACCATAGGCGATTACAACCTCAATAGCAATCATTGAGACAACCTTGGATGGAATTATCACCTCCGCAGTATCGGGGAGAGAACCATAGGTGATTACAACCTCAATAGCAATCATTGAGACAACCTTGGATGGAATTATCATCTCCGCAGTATCGGGGAGAGAACCATAGGCGATTACAACCTCAATAGCAATCATTGAGACAACCTTGGATGGAATTATCACCTCCGCAGTATCGGGGAGAGAACCATAGGCGATTACCACCTCAACAGCAAACATTGAGAGAACCTTGGATAACTTCTACTGAGTCTTTATCAGGAAAATCTATTTGGGGTCGATTTAGATGGACTGGAGAAGGCCTTGGACTGGATAAGAAACAGAGAATCTTAGGGTCGATTAACTGAACCGGTCTAGGTCTTGGAATGTCTTCAACTGGGTCTTTATCAGAAAAATCTGTTTGGGGTCGATTTAACTGGACCAGAGAAGGCCTTTGACTGGATAAGAAATCTTTGGAGTCGATTAACTGAACCGGTCTAGGTCTTGAAATATGATTGAGAATTTAACTGAATCTTTCCTGAAAGGTAAAGGTCAGTCATATGCAATGCATGATATGGATCAAGCAATGATGTTCTCAACATAAATGAGATTTGTAAGATATGATGCGTCTATGCATGCTATAATGATGTATGGAAGTGCGATGTTTATGAATGTATGTTTTTCGTCTTAGGGAAGTAAATCCTTGACGGGTGCCGGGAAGTCACTCCTGGGCCGATGTTGGCAAGTAGATCTTTGCTTCCGCTGGTGATGATAGTTGCAAGAATACCGGTAGGAGAAGATAACTCCGTTGGGGAATAAACTTGGCGAATGGAATATTCTGCGGGGAGAACAGTACTCTAACGATCTTGCTGGGGAGCAATACTCTGTGGGGAGCGAGGTACTTCATTGAATTGTTGATAATAACTTGCTGGGGATACCCTTGTTGTATTGGAAGTGTTACTAGACTTCGCTGGGGATAAGAAGACTTTGTCGACGACGATCTTTCCATGGCTTTTGGCTGAGGATAACCCAGTTATATCCTGGTAAGGAAATAACTCTTTGAATAAAGCTGGGCGACGCGTTCGTGCTCTGTGGGGATAAGCTTCCAGAATCTACTGGGGATAAGCTTACTGCTTGGGGAGATGAATTCCAACTTTCCTGTGGAACTGGATTGGACTCTCTTGGGGAAGTCTTGAACTGTATCGGGAAGATGACTCCATTGAATGATGGTACACCGCCGGGGAACAATCTTTAGACCAAGACTGCCGGGGATGCTCGTTAAGAATGCATGTATACTGCTGGGGAATGTTGAGATCTGCGGGAGGATACCCAACTTCCTTAAGGTTTGAAAATATGGCTTGGGGAGAGTGTACTGACTTGCTGGCTCACTCTCTGGGGAATCAAGATATCTGGTTATGTTCTTTAGCTGAACCTACCTTGATACCTTGGAGGATAGAACAACTAGATTGCTTAGACAACTCTTTATTGCCCCTGTTTCTAATGTTACCTGTAATTGATCCTTCGTTTCGTATGCAAATATTTGTGAGTTAGCAAATTATTGTCAATGCATATATCACAAATTGAACCTTGGACGTTCTTCGCAAAACAAAACAGAAAAAGGAAAAACAATTGGCACTTTTAACTGAAAAGTATATTTGTATTGATTTTGAATGGCCTGTAAATAGGCGTTTTGTGTACAAGAGGCTGACGTCCTAGTAAGAGAACGCCGCCGAGCAAAAGAGTTTATACAAATTTTGTACAAGAGAAAATAAAACAGCTGTGTGAAATGAATGATCCCACTGGGTTTCAACTCTGCTATCGCCTTTATATCCCCGAGCGTCTCATCACTTGATGACCTAAACGAAGATGAAGCTGACTGATCGATGCCGTCTGAACTTGATGTAGATACCGGATTCTGGATGCAAAGTAATCCAATGAGACATAGTATTACGCTTTTATCCCTAACTTTTGCCTGGACCGCCCTTTCGGGTTTTCAGTCCACCGGGATACCCATTTTTGCCCAAGCCGCCTTTTCAGGTTTTCGACTTGCCGGGTGTACAGATTTTTTCATTTTCATCCCTTCATTTTGCCCGAACCCTTTTGGTTCGCCGGGAAGCCCTAATTTTTGCCTAGGCATGTCAGCCTAGCGGGTCTTTTTCATGCGTAGTATCTTTTTACTATGTCTGCATTGGCGGGGTGAGGAAGGTCGTCACCATCCATATTGGTTAGAATCATGGCTCCTCCTGAGAACACATGTTTAACCACAAATGGCCCTTCGTACGTAGGGGTCCATTTGCCCCTGGGATCACTCTGAGGAAGGATGATTCGCTTGATTACCAGATCCCCAACTTGATATTCCTGTGGTCTGACCTTTTTGTTAAATGCCCTGATCATCCGTTTCTGATACGTTTGACCATGACAGATAGCAGCAAGTCTCTTTTTATCAATAAGGTTTAACTGATCCAGTCGTGTCTGGATCCAATCATCTTCGTTCAGATTTGCATCCTTCATTATCCGGAGAGAGGGTATTTGCACTTCGATCGGTAAGACTGCCTCCATACCGTAGACCAAGGAGAAAGGAGTTGCCCCGGTTGACGTCCTGGCTGAGGTACGGTACCCATGTAGAGCGAACGGTAACATCTCGTGCCAATCTTTGTAAGTCACTGTCATCTTCTGCACGATTTTCTTAATGTTTTTATTTGCTGCTTCTACAGCCCCATTCATCTTCGGTCTGTAAGGAGAAGAATTGTGGTGATGTATTTTGAACTGCTCGCAGAGCTCAGTGATCATCTTGTTATTCAGATTGGTACTGTTATCTGTAATAATTCTTTCTGGGACGTCGTACCGACAGATCAGGTTATGCCGAATGAACCGTGCCACAACAGTCTTGGTTACCGTAGCATAGGATGCTGCTTCGACCCACTTTGTAAAATAATCAATTGCCACTAGGATGAAGCGATGCCCATTAGATGTCGTAGGTTTAATCTCACCGATCATGTCTATGCCCCACATTGCAAACGACCAAGGCGCAGTCAGAACATTCAGAGGAACTGGAGGAACATGCACCTTGTCTGCGTAAATTTGGCACTTATGGCATGTCCGAGAATGTTGGTAGCTGTCAGCTTCCATGGTGGACCAGTAATACCCTGCCCGAAGGATCTTCTTTGCCATTGTATGTCCACTGGAATATGTACCAAAGGTCCCTTCATGTAGCTCTTCCATGATCCTTTCTGCTTCAGTCTTATCCACACAACGCAGTAAGGTTGAATCATGGTTTCGCTTGTACAAGATGTCGTTGCTAAGGAAGAACTTTGCCGCGAACCTTCTCAGGAACTTTTTATCGTTGACAGATGCACCTTCAGGGTATTCCTGAGCTTCCAGATATCTTTTCACCTCATGGTACCAAGGCTTCTCAGTCACCAATTCAGCCTCGAGATCACAACAGTATGCCGGTTCGTCCAATTTCCAGATGATGATCCGGGGAGCCTCATTATCCCATTTGACCTTGAACATAGAAGACATCGTAGCTAACGCGTCCGCCAACTGATTCTCTTCTCTTGGAAAGTGTTCAAAGGTTATCTTCGTAAAGTGGGGGATCAAGGTCAACACACATTCTCTGTAAGGAATAAGATTCGGATGTTTCGTATCCCACTCTCCTTTGATCTGATTGATCACGAGAGCGGAATCTCCGAAGACGCTCAGAAACTTGATCCTTAAGTCGATCGCAGCTTGAAGACCCATGATGCACGCCTCATACTCCGCCATGTTGTTGGTATAGTTGAAACATAGCCGGGCAGTGAGTGGAGTATGAGTGCCTTGAGGAGATATGATTACAGCGCCGATACCGTTTCCCAAAGCATTGGAGGCTCCGTCAAAGTGCATAGACCATCGAGATCCTTCCTCAGGTCCTTCATCCGGTCCAGGTACTTCACAATCAGTTACTATCATGATGCTCTCGTCTGGAAACTCGAAGTTCATTGACTGATAGTCGTCCACGGCCTGATGTGCCAAGTGGTCTGCCAATACACTTCCTTTGATGGCTTTCTGGGTCGTGTATTGAATATCGTATTCCGTCAAGATCATTTTCCATCTTGCAATTCTCCCGGACAGAGCAGGCTTTTCGAATATGTACTTTATAGGATCCATCTTTGAGATCAACAAGGTGGTATGAGTCAGCATATACTATCTCAGCCGGCGAGCAGCCCATACCAAAGCGCAGCAAGTTTTCTCAAGCAGTGAGTATCGGGTCTCACAGTCGGTAAACTTTTTGCTAAGGTAATAAATGGCATGCTCTTTTCGGCCAGACTTGTCATGCTGCCCCAGCACACACCCCATTGAGTTGTCAAGCACTGTCAGATATAGTATCAGAGGTCTCCCTTCAACCGGTGGCATAAGGATGGGTGGTTCTTGGAGATACTCTTTGATTCTGTCAAAGGCAGCCTGACATTCATCATTCCAACGTACTACCTGATCTTTCTTCAGCAGCTTGAAGATTGGTTCACAAGTAGCAGTTAGGTGTGAGATGAACCGAGCAATGTAATTCAGGCGTCCTAAAAAGCCTCTGACCTCTTTTTCTGTCCTAGGAACTGGCATCTCTTGAATAGCTTTAACCTTGGCAGGGTCCACTTGAATACCCTTATCGCTTACCACGAAGCCTAGCAACTTTCCAGATCTTACCCCGAAGGTGCACTTGTTCGGGTTCAACCTCAGCTTGTACAGTTTCAGACGGTCAAACAACTTCTGCAGATGATCTAGGTGCTCTTCCTCAGTCTGGGACCTCGCGATCATGTCGTCAACATACACTTCTATCTCATGATGGATCATGTCATGAAATAAAGCAACCATGGCACGTTGATAGGTTGCCCCAGCGTTCTTCAACCCGAATGGCATGACCTTGTAGCAGAAGGTGCCCCACTGGGTAACAAATGTAGTCTTTTCCATGTCTTCAGGTGCCATCTTGATCTGATTATATCCTGAAAAACCATCCATGAAAGAGAATACCTTGTGTTGAGCTGTATTGTCAACAAGGACATCAATGTGAGGTAGAGGGAAGTCATCTTTGGGGCTGGCCTTGTTCAGATCCCTGTAATCGACACACATTCTGACCTTACCGTCTTTCTTTGGTACTGGCACCACATTAGCAACCCACTGAGGGTAAGAAGTCACTGCAAGAAACCCGGCATCAAACTGTTTCATAACCTCGGCTTTAATCTTCTCAGACATCTCTGGACGCATACGACGGACCTTTTGCTTAACTGGAGGGCAGTCTTCCTTAGTAGGAAAGTGATGGACCACAATATCAGTGTCCAACCCGGGCATGTCTTCGTAGGACCAGGCAAAGATCCCCATATAATCATGTAGCATTTTAGTCAACTGTTGCTTCACGCTGAGCTCTAGGTTGGCACCAATCTTTACCTCCTTTCTATCTGCCTCAGTACCCAGATTTATTATTTCCACTGGCTCTTCGTGTGGTTGAATTGCCCTCTCTTCCTGGAGTAACAGTCTTGCAAGCTCGCCAGGCACTTCGCAATCATCTTCACCTTTGTCTTCGGCTAAGTTGATCGGATTTTCGAAGTCATAACTGGCAGTAGCAGAGTCGTTTTCAGTGAGATCCATAGTGGATTGAAACCTGTATGAGTGAGTGTGTGTAAATACAGCTGTTTTGAAAAATATGTAAAGGAAGGAAAGACAGAAAAGGAGCATAAGATTTGTAATGCGAGAAAACGTCCAAGATTTTCATTTATGATATATGAAATGACAATTTATATGCCCTCACAAATAACACCACGGTGCCTCGGGTAAGACACTGGGCCACAGAGTTTATTTATTGTTTATTACAAATAACAAAACAAAAAAGTTTAGTACTGCGTAACAAAAGTAACAGGAGTATGGTCTTTGACAATCCAATTGGTCAATCCGCCTTCAGTCGTCGGATAGATCCAGCTATTGAACTCAGCTTCATCCACTTCATTATCCTCCCCGACAGCATTCACTCCTGGATTTGTGATGAGCACAGGAGGCCTTCTGGTCTTTGCCTTCCGCATAGCTTTCTGACCCTCTGCAGTAAAACCCAGTCCAAATTTGTCAGTTTTCTGTGTAAAGTCAGGAAGCCTGCCCCAGTTAGCACATTCACCTTTCCGAACCACAGCCCGGGCATCCTTTAGAGAAGCCATCTTCAAAGGAACCTCCTCTTCGACCGCTGTTTCTGCTGCTGCTGAAATTGGAAGCACCTCCTCGAAATGCTGAAAGGGGGTTTCAATAAACTCCCCATCCATCTCAATGTATCTGAAGGAATTCAAATGGCTCACCATATACTCCTCCTCTCCTTGCACAGTGACGATCTTCCCTCTGACAGGGTATTTCAGCTTCTGGTGCAAAGTAGAAGTCACTGCCCCAGCTTTATGGATCCAAGGTCGACCCAGTAGACAAGAGTATGATGGGCGGATATCCATCACATAAAAAGTAGAGTCAAACACCTGAGAGCCCATGCGAATAGGAATGTCAACCTCTCCACGAACCATCCTTTTTGAACCGTCAAAGGCCCTGACGATGATATTGCTGGGTTTCAGTTCCAGGCCTTCACAATCTAAACGGTCTAAAGCCTTCTTGGGTAGCACATTTAAGGAAGAACCAGTATCCACCAATACATGCGCCAGAGTAGTGCCCCTGCATTCAATAGAGACATGCAGAGCATCATTGTGGTCTCTTCCCTTCGCAGTCAGGTCAGCATCTGAGAAACCCAAGCCGTTGTCCGCTGTCAGATTTGCTACGCAATCAGTGAATTGGACAGCAGATGTCTCCTGTGGCACATGGGCCGTCTTGAGAAATGAGATCAAGGCCTTAGCATGGGCCTCGGAGCACAGTAACAAGGAGTGCATTGAGATCTTGGAGGGCGTATGCCCCAGCTGCTCGACAACGTTGAAGTCGCTCTTCTTTATTATTTTTAAAATTTCCTCCATTTCTTGTTGGGAGGCCTCAGCATTTATAGGTATCGGTGCCTCCATCCGGGCGGGCTCATCTTCAATTCCTTTGCCCCGAGCATTGGATGACTCGGCAGCAGGGGAAACAACTTGGTCAGTAACAGGAACAGGTACACTTGTAGGTGTTATAAGGAGGGGTCTTCGAGTAGCGGGCGGTGCAATGTCAGGCGAGAAGAGCCTGCCACTGCGGGTAACCTTGGCTGGGCCAGTGATATCGCAGATACTAGCGCCAGTGTTGAACTCTTGTTTAATTCCGTTCACATACACATCTGCCCCATAGTGCCAGGGGACAACTTTATCAGATACGTAGGGGAGAGGCCCCGGAACAGTAATAACCACAGGTGCAACAGTCATGATTTGAACAGGCTTCTTCGGGAGAGCCTTGATTGGATTATTATAGATTGTAACCACAGAAACTTCTTCTACCGGAACCAACTGAACAGCAGACTTTTTGAACAGAATCTCCTTACTGTCCATCAGGCTTTGGATGCCTAACTTCAGCAAGGGACAACCAGATAGGGAAACAGCACAGAATAAGCAACCCTCACTGCAACCCGAAATAAACCGGCCAGCAGTAGGTTCTTTTTTACAGTCATTAAGGGAGTGGCTAGATCATCCACAGAAACAGCGTACACTTCTTCATCAACAGCATTTACCCCATGCTGAGGCATAGGAGCAGTCACCACATTCGGCCTCTCAGGCGCTTCGAACTGTATCTCTTTCGCGTCAATAAGGTCTTGCACCTTATTCCTCAATGCCCAACAGTCATCAGTGGAATGCCCCGGGCTATCAGAATGATAAGCACAACGAGCATTTGGGTTGTATTTCGGAGAGGCAGTGTTTACACCTTTGGGGGCCTCTCTGACAGTCACTAGGTTGGTGGATAGTAACTGCGGCAAGATTTGGGATAGGGTCATGCTCAAACGGGTAAACTCTCTCCGGGGTCTTTCAGCCTTTTGAGGATTGGTTGGCCGAGGAGCGGCAGCAGGCTTGGCAATCATTACCGCACTGACAGATTGGCGGCGCTCAGATTTCTCTGGTCTCCGGGAGCCATATACAGCACTAGCCTCCTTTTTGAAGGGTTTCTTCTCAGAACTAGACGATACACCCTTCGGAATCTTACCAGACTTCAACCCAGCCTCAATTCTCTCTCCAGTCAGAATAAGATCAGTGAATCCAGCAGAAGAATTCCCAATAAGATGGTTGAAAAATGGCCCAGATAGGGTCCCCAAGAACATGTCTACTAACTCCCGGTCAGTCAACGGAGGCTGCCCTCTGCCAGCCAGATCCCTCCACTTCTGAGCGTACTCTTTAAAACCTTCACTTGAACCTAACGACATACCCTGGAGTTGGGTATGTGTAGGGGCAAGGTCGACATTATACTGATACTGCTTATAGAAAGCAGTAGCCAACTCCTCCCAGTTACGAACCTTGGTCCCATCCAGCTGATAGAACCATTCGAGATGAGTCCCTGAAAGACTCTCCTGGAAGAAGTGGATCCACAAATTCTTATCCGCTAAGTACGGTTGAATCTTCCGAACATAGGACCTGAGATGTAGCTTGGGACAAGACGCCCCGTCGTACTTAGTGAAAGAGGGTGCTTTGAATTTACGAGGAATGATCACACCAGTAGACAAACCCAGATCTCCAAAATCCAGCCCAGGCACCTGTTGTATCTCCATAGCATTCAATCTGTCCTCCAACTGCCTGTATCTGTCTTCTGCAGGAGGATACTGCTCTTCATCAAAATCGGTCTCGTTGTCAGAGACTACCGGACTAGGACCTTTTTCCGCCTGAGGAGTACCCTTGCCAATAGAAGAACCAGCCTCTTCATTCTGCAGAGTGTTGCCAAACCTTCGGCCCGAGTTGAACAGAACAGTTCTTCTCTTCTTCTTCTTCTCCTTCTTCAGGAGCAGAGCCTTCAACTCCTCTTGGCCCTGAGCCAAACCCATGATTAATTCCTGAAATTGCGCATTCTGCGCCTGAAGAGCTTTGATGGACATCTCAGTTGATGACGAGTCGGGATTCATGATGCTGAAATTAACAGCGAAGAACGGTAAGCAACCTGAAAAGAAGAAAACCTGCTATGCACATGATGAATGGAATGCGTATGATTTATGTTTTCAAAGACAATCGGGAATCAACTTTGTAAACAAAAAGGAACACACTTCATTAGATTCAACTTTGAAACTTAAATTGTTCAATAGGTTGCCCTTAGGCGTTACATGAAAGGAAATACTGAAAAGGGAAATAAAACTGTAAAAGAACACCCAGAGCTCCTTATTAATCCCATGGTCTCCTCTTCTCAGTACGGATGTAGGCATTCAGAGCTCGCTCATTCTCCAACTGCTTTGTCAGCTTCTGGATCTTCAATTCCTGCTCGTTGAACTTTTCCCGGTAAGAATCTCGTTCTTCTCGCAGTTGCGACCAAGACCTCTTTAATGTCTCATAGTCAGTAGGTATCTGAGGAGGAAGGACAGTTGGAGGAACACCATCTTTGTCAGGACACTCAAGAATGACGGGTCTGACAGCTTCATACGGCATACCTAACTTCTGAGCACGGATGCGAACCCATTTGTAGTAGGCTTCCATAGGTAAAGAAGTCTTTGGCCCTAACTCTTGTGGGTCAGCTTTATGAACTTTGTCCAAAGCCTTGATGAACCTACGACGCAGCTCGTCACTATCCATTTGAAACTCAAAACTGATGTGAGGCACAAACATCTCATGGGGCCCTGCTCTTCTGGCTCTTCCAAACTGACGGAGTGCTAGACATGGGTTGTAAGAGATTCCTCCTTGGGTACCAATTAGAAGAACATTAGGGTATTCCCCGCATCGATCAATAACAGCTATCTCATCCAAACCTCTGCAAGTCCAAATGATGTCTTTGTCGGTGAGAGACATTAACCTATGAGCCGAACCTCTTCCTTCTTGGTTCTTCAGCACGAACTTAGGGAGGTGCGAAATAAACCACCTCACCAACAAAGGGATACAACACCACAAGGTTCCTCGTCTTCGGGTAGTACGAGCATGAAGTTGTTGTAGGATGTCACCCAAGAGAGTGGGTACAGGATTCTGAGACATAAAGATCCTTATGGCAGTGACATTGATGAAGTTGTCAGGATTAGGAAACAAGACTAACCCATAGATTAAGAGAGCCAAGATGTCTTCATATGCCCTAAAGTCCAGGTCATTCCAGAAACTGTTAGCTTTACCAATCAGAAACTTGGCCAAGAAACCCTTAACTCCGCTTCTAGTTACCCAGTTGTCCATTACCTCTTGATGTGTCAGGGGAAGAGCTGCAGCAACATCCTCAAGCCTGAGGGTCTTTTCCCAACCAGTGAAGGGAGTCTGATCCAAGATAGGGATACCAAGCAAATCAGAGAACTCTTCCAGGATAGGGACCAGCTGGAAGTCTTGAAAGGTGAAGCACTGGTACAGAGGGTCATAGAACTGGGTCAGAACACTCATCAACTGTTGATCCCGCTTTGCAGTGACTAAACTGAGAAGAGAACCATGCCTCTGAATGAAGGAAGTGGTATTTGGAATTCTGCTACCAACTCTTCAAGCAACTCAGGTGAGTGAACAAAGTTGAACCGGATAGTATTCCTTCGCATGGGCATCATGGTGTCCTACAAAACAGAGCAAAGGTGAAACCCTCTTGTCTTTGAAATGGTCAGTCCTTATGCAGGATGCATGCAATGCTCATGTTGTTATGATGTTATGATAAAGCACACCACAAAGAGATACAAAGGCAAACATGGTAAGGCACACAAGTCACACAAGGCAAGCCCTTAAAGTTTAGGCCAGCATGAGGTCTAGGTACTACCCTCTTTCAGTTTGTTGGTTCATACCTGTCCTATCAAAGTAACCGGGTTCTTAGAGGATCCCAATATCATTGACTACCCTCGATCGATCATAACTCCAGCATCGCAATCTTTTCTTGCGGACAGAACCATCACGAGAGTTTAGCCTCAATGGGCGTAGCATACTGCTACTGTTCTAATGGCCAAGTTGTGTCATTTAAGGTTCTAAGGTTGTTGGTGCTTAATGACTTCTCAGAAAACCCATATTCTCCTCGTTGCGACACAAGGGATATCGGTACAGACCAAGGTGCCACACCAACGTAGCCACTGCTTCACCCGTGTCGGTCTACGCCGGACAGGTCCCTCACAACTTATGCTACCTAAACAGGGTATCCCCAGATCCGGGTTAGGATCTATGTAACTCCCATGCAACCCACAAATTTAAAGCAGACAAGTCAATACAATTGAAAACACAGTTACGAACTAACCCTAAGGTACACCTCACTTTAAGTTTACATCCCCAGCAGAGTCGCCAGTTCTGTGATCGGTGGATTTGGAACTGACTGTTTAACGCTGGTTCGCGAAATGTCGCGGAAGCAAGAGTCGCCACCGTCTTTTATTTTCTCCAAATGGAAAGGACAAAAGCACAGAAAAATTCCTTAAAGAGATTGCTCTCGGTTCGGGAGGTAGATTATAGAAAGGGAAGGTGTTATCACCCTTTCTATCCATGGTTATCCATGGGCTCTTAGATACTTGCTCATTTGTGTTTTCAAAAATGGTTGGTTTGCTTTTCAACTGTGGGTTTTTAAAAAGTTTCTTTGAAAATTTCAGTTCGACTCTTGTATCGGTCCTCAAGAGGGTTTGAAAAGATGCTTTCGAAAACTTTTTGAAAAGGTGTAGGTGTGAAAAGTATTTTTGATTTGTTTTTGAAATTAGAGCAAGTATCTTAGAGTTGTCTACCTACCCTAAGGAATTCGTCTGTGTAAATGTCCTTTAAAGTAGTGCCATCCCACCATTGAGAGGTAGGTAGCACCACCATTGGAGGTGTTCGGGTCAATTCGAGGTTCGGGACATGGTGATCACCAGAGCAATGGGAAGACACCTTAGAAGCTACCCTCATGCCAGGTTCCCGGATCATGAGGACTTACTAAGACATCCTCTACTCGACGATCACCTTTCGAGGCAAGGCAACAGTGAGGCGTACCCTAGGGGTGGTGTGTGATTCGTGTGTCAGATTCAGATATTTTATCTTTTCATGTTATTGGTGATCTACGCTTTTGTTTTTATTTATTGTCATTCATTCTTGCATGCATTTTGTTTAACAGTCGAAAAGAACTGCGGGAAATAATAATTCTAAGCTATTACAAAAGGCGCGGGTCCACATCGCCAAAATTTCCAGGACCCGATTTGACAGAAAAATAAAGAATTAAAGTAAAAGTGCGAGAAAGTATGAAATTACACGGCTTTGGGATAAGTACATGAATTTTTACAAGAAAAAGAAATAAATATGCGAATTGAAATAAAATTAGAAACGAGGGCGTTGGACCCTTTTTGATGAAATTAAATTATTAGCAAATTAATTAAATTAAAGAAAAAGAAATTATTTTTTTGGTTTTTTTGTATTTATGATTTTAATGAGATTAATTGAAATTAAAATGCTAACCCTAATTCTAATTGTTTTTTTTAGTTTATTAAGAAAGTATTAAAGTTAAACCTAAATTAACCTAATTATTTACATGCAATCTTGATTTAAAAAAAAATAGGAAGAATTAATAATTAATGTGGTAAAAAGAAAAAAGATTAAAAAAAAAAGATTTGAAACCCTAATTCTACCAAATTTTAGGTTTTTTTATTGAAAAATATTAAGATTAACCCTAGATTAAAACTAATTAATTAATAAAGGTTTTATTTACAAAAATATTAATTAAATAAATATATTTTAATTTTTGTCCTTTCTGATTTTTTTGTGTCTTTTTATATTATTGTGAAAATAATTATTATAAAGAATTAAAAGAAATTAATTAAAATAAAGAAAAGAAAAATATATAAAAAGAGTAAAAAAGACAAACTCTAGGGGGGTCTGTCCCCAAATGTGAGGTGAAGTCCAGCAATTTTAGGCCCAATAAGTTCTGGCCTCGTTGACTTCTATGCCAGCGTGTATGTGTGTTGACCAACGATCATGGTGCTCCTCTGATCAGAGCCAATGGATCAATCTCTGTGGGCGCGTGGCAATCTGGATCAAGGGGTGTATGGTGTTCCTTAGCGTTGAACCTGCACAGAATGTCAATTGAAAAAATAATATTGGAAAGGGTGGGGACCTGGGGCTCGAACCCAGGTCCTGATGATTACCAGCCTTACGCCTTACCACTGAGCTATTCAACGCGCTTTTATTATACAATATGAAACAAACAATATAACATAAGCACACTGGTCAATGGGAAATTTAGCGCGAAATTCAAATAGACCAATCACTGAGTGCCACTGAGTCATCTTCTTCATCCCTGTGTTTCATCTGAAAAACAAAAAAATGACCAAATACAAAAAATAACGATTAGAGATTCTTGGCTCATAAATTAGGCGCGAGATATGGAATTGATTGGCCATGGTCTTCTGGTTCTAATGGTCCAAGCCTCATGTCCCAATTTTTCCTGAACTGGGAAACCCTAATTCACAGCTTTGAAAACCCTAGGTCTTGTTCATGGTGAAATCGCGTGTAGTGCACAAAAACACAATTAAATTATATAGTTAGCATCAGAATCATATAATGAACACAAATCAAGCATCAAAAATTATGAAAACTGCATGAGTCGAGATGCAAGAGTGTCAAATATTTTCTGTACAGGGTGAGATCGTTCTCACGTTTCTTGGTGTCAAAGCTTATGGTTTTGATCTGTATATGTTCCTTGAAGCCTCAGGAACACGATGGAATCAGTGTTGTGGCTTGAATCGGCCTAGAAATTGGTTTTCAGATTTGAGTTTTTTTGAGAAAATTCAAGTTTGTTCTTGGCCTTTTTGCGCAGCTGGGAGCTTGTTCTGAATAAGGTTGGCATATGTATATATGTATGAATGATTTAGGTCAAAGAAAACAACCAAAAACCTTGGCATTCATGACTTTCAAGATTTGATTTTCAAAGATCTTTTCAAATATTTTTTCATGCTATTTTGGCTTCAATCATATCCAATCACTTCAATTCCTTCCATATTTGATTGTACACGAAATATTGATCCTATTTTATGCACAAAAGATTCAAAACATTAGGCTTGGTATTTTTCATGTATTTTATTTAATTAAATGAATTATTAATGATAAAAAATCCAAATAAATAAATAAAAATGATAAAAAACTTCCCTTTGGGCCACATGGTCGTGCACATGCTTTGGATGATGAATTGTGGAAGAAAAAGAGGCCCATTAGCAATTTTAGGTCATTTGAATCAATGTTGACTTTTCAAAATATCCAAACATTTCCCAACTTCTACAAGGCATAACTTGCTCAATTTTTAAGCTTTGCTCATGTTCTTGGACATTTTGGAAAGGTCTTTGAGTCCTCTAACCAATGCCTTTGGTCCCATGTCATTTGGATTTACAAATCTCAAGTTATGGCCTTTGACTTAAAGTCCCTTTTTGTTGACTTTTGAAAATGACCTATAATGTTGAAATTGATAACTTTTTGTGAGAACATTTCTTGGACTTGAAGTATGAAGAGGAGTTGTAGGAAATGTATTTCTATTCAAAATGAGCTTTGGATGGAATTTTTCTGATAATCCATGTGAAAGTTATGCCCTGGTCAATTTACAGTTGACTTTTTCAACTGTCCAAATATGGAAACTTTTGCGTCTTGATGATTTTTGAGCCAAGCTTTGAGAATCATGATCAAGCATTTATCAAATGATGTTTGTGGCTTCAAAATGAGATATTGACCAAAAATTTGAACTTTTGACTGTCAAATGACCATTTTGCCCCTACAGTTGATTGTAGTGCAATTAGGGTTTTTGACTGTGCAATTTTGAGTTGAAAGTCTTGAAACTTGGTATGAGGATGCTTGACCATATTTATAGGCATGTGAGACTTGATTGGACCCTTGGAAACTTCATTTTCTTTGTCAGAACCAAAACCCTAATTTTGACTGTTAGGAGGCCCTTACACTGTGCAACCCTTGGGGAATTTTGAAGCATTGACTTGGCAAATCTTGAAGAATATGGGAGGGCAAATTTTGGGGTACAACACACTGCATCTAAAATCATGAGTTTAATAATCAGAAAACATGAACAAAAATGAAAAAAAAATCATTACAATCGTTTAAGTCTTAACAAGAACAGAACTGTACCTTTTCAAGAAAAGTCGCTAGAAATCATTTAGGGAGGCGAGATTAAGGGACGCTTCGGCAACAGAAAGTTGGGGGGGAAGATCGGATGGACAAATTTAGACCCTTTAGGCTTAAATCGAATTCCACACTTAGGGTTTCCAAAACGCCAAATCATAGTGAAACAAAGAGGTAAAAGAGCGATTTCGCTCGTAAAACGGGGACGGATAGTGAAGTTATTCAGAGATGAACAAAAAAATGGAAGGGATGAGTGAATGAAGAAGATGAGCGGCGGCGCTGTAAACAAAGGGGTTCCAAGAACCCTAATTTTGTTTCCACCCTTAATCAGACAATTAAACAGATTTAAGGATCTGGGATTTGTTTTGTTCTGTTAACCCATAAGCCCATGCGTTATTTCTATTCCACCCCCCCCCCCCCCCCCCCTCATGCTTTGTTTGGTCACAGCAAAATAACACTTTGGTTTGAGCCTCACCCCAAATCAATCTCTTAAGCCCGTATTATTTCTTACCATTTTTTAATTTGTTCTTCTTCTTATATTTTATTTGTTAACAAAATTACTAATATAATTCAAAATATTTTATTAAATTGATTTAAGTTTTGTAAATTAATTTTTACCATTTTGTTTTATTAAATTTTGTTTTAGATTTAGTTGCTATGATAAAATACCAAAAATAATAATTTAGTTTATTTATTTTCTTTAGATTTTACATAATTAATAAAATACAAAAATAGAGATTTCAATTTAATCAATTTTTTAGAATAGGTTTTATTTTTCTCTTTTCAAGTAAATACATTTCATTTCATACTTTGTTGATTTTATCTCATGGATTATCATAGCTTTAATTAAATCGCACAAAAATTCGATTTGATTGTATTATTTGATATTTGGACATTGCTATTTTCATTTAATTCATCCCCATTTGTAACAATTGTACCCCCATTCCCGAATACTTTGTAATAGCTTAGAATTTCAATTCCCACAATTTATTGCTTTCCATATATTGTATAGTAACTAGGCGTGTATGATAAGATTCAAAATCAATCGCTAGATGACCTAATCAAAGAATAAAATAATTTGAAACCAACACACTTTTTCACAAGCACACCTCTAGGGTAACCTCGCTCGTTGCCTCGGAAATACAATCATCTCCCTCGAATATGAGACGCTCTAGCAATGACCCTTCAATGAAAAAATAGCGTAGTCCCTCGATGACCCTCGATATTGCCTTCGATTAAAACGATCTCGTCCCTTACGAAAATTGCTAAAGTGACTCACAAGTTGCCTTCAATGATTGTAAAATTGACCCGCGCTTGTCCCTTCACATCCAACGGTGGGGCTTCTTACCAAATCAATGGTAAGATAGCACCATTAAAAGGAAGAAGAAAAGAACAACTTAAGACCTTTCGAGTAGATAGATTCG
Source organism: Vicia faba (assembly GCA_948472305.1). Classification (NCBI taxonomy): domain Eukaryota; kingdom Viridiplantae; phylum Streptophyta; class Magnoliopsida; order Fabales; family Fabaceae; genus Vicia; species Vicia faba. The sequence goes on along the minus strand of OX451740.1, from coordinate 364,129,288 downwards.
CTCTTAATTACTCGCTTACTCACGATAAAAACTCTTACACCTTCACTTCCATTTCAAAACATTTTCAAAAAGACAAAACATTTTGTATACGTTCTTATAGAGACGAGAACCATTGCAAAACCTCTTTTCAAAACACTTTTTTGAAACACGATTCACAAACACATCTTTGAACCACTTTTCGAAACAAAACTTTGCATACGTTCTTATAGAGACGAGAACCATTACAAAGAGATCTTTCAAAATACTTTCAAATACCACACCACAAACACACAATCAAATGAAAGCAGGTGATCTAAACGAGTAACTAAGAGGCCATGGAAAACCATGGATGAAAAGGGTGCTAATACCTTCCCTTTTCATAATCTACCCCCCGAACCCGAGAAATAATCTTGAAAGGTCTTTCCTGTGCTTTTTTACCTTTACTTTTGGATAAAAGAAAAGTCGGTGGCGACTCTTGCTAATTGCACAAGTGTGATCGAAACGCAAAACATCAAGTCAGTTCTCCCACCGTATCACACCAGACATGGCCACAATACCAATGCCATTAAAGAACATTTGTTTGTTACCTTAATTGACGAACTCATAACCCCACTTCCGACTATTAAGATAAACTTGTTGAAAGCTGGTATGTTCTCGGGCTGTAATAAATTTTTCCATCTCTGATTATCCTCACCAAGTGGTTGTCCTTTGTTGAAGGCAGGCATTCAGTGCCTGATAGATAAGAAAGAGATTTTGTTTGAAAAGACTCCTGTTTTACCTATTCTTGTTGAAGATGTTTCTATCATTACCATTTTCGTCAATTCTTCTAGGGTCTCCACCAAAAGACCTGTTAGAATTACATGGGTTCCGAAAGCAGCTCCTTTAATAATCACAATGCCTGGGCCAGTCCCATATGAATCAAACAAAACCGTGTTGTGGAATTACGGAGGGAACATTTACTACCATGGCATCAAGCAAGGCTAACCGGCCGCCGAAGAGATAAATTCCAAGAAAGAAGACTCTGACATCAGTAATATTGTCGGAACTAGCAAAATTACCCGAAGCGGTAGGATCTTTTTTCCAGAAATTGCTCCCCCAAAAGCAGTTTCTGGACCCGTGATCATCCATGTGGCTGCTCCAAAGGTTACTCCCACACCCATAATCATCTCTGCAAATACTCCAATTGACAAAGTTGTTACAACCCCTGTAATCATTCTTACTGACACTCCTGCTGCCGAGTTAACCGAGACTCGAGGAAAAGGTGTTATGGTTGAGCCTGTTCGGACGAAGGCTCAGTCATTGACTATCCCTAAGACCTCCAAGAAGGAAATTAAGGAGATCTTAAAAATTATAAAGAAAAGCGACTACGATGTAGTTGAACAACTAGGGCAAACTCCCTCTAAGATCTCCATGTTGGCATTACTACTATGTTCTGAGGCACATGCAAAAGCCTTGGTGAAGTTTTTAAAAACCGCCCTTGTACCTCAAGAGACGTCTGCCGATCAATTTCAAGACTGCATGGTCAGCCTAACTGCGGACAATGTTTTAGGTTTTCCAGATGCTAATCTGACACCGAGGGGAAGAAAGCATAATGAGGCGCTACATGTCTCAGTGGAATGTAGGGGCACCACTCTGGCGCATGTTTTGGTGGACACTGGCTCATCTCTGAATGTATTACCCAAAAAAGCTCTTGACAGACTTGACTACGAAGGGTTGACTTTGAAGCCATGCAACATAGTGGTAAGGGCTTTTGATGGTTCGAAGAGAATGGTACATGGGGAGGTATACATTCCCATAAAGGTTGGAACCCAAACTTTCAATTCAACTTTTTATGTGATAGACATCCGCCCTTCATACTCCTTCCTGCTAGGCCGACCATGGATCCACAATGCTGGCGCTATTACCTCTACATTACACCAGATACTTAAATATCCAGTTCAAGGGAAGATTATTACCGTCCATGGAGAGGAAGAATACATGATCAGCCATCTTAATTCCTTCAGATATGTGGAATTGGACGGTGAATTCATTGAAACTCCATTTCAACACTTTGAAGAGGTCCCTCAAGAGGTGGCAGTGACCAAGGTTGTTCCCAAGATTACAAGGCCTCCCCTCCAGATGTCGTCACTAAAGGATGCTAAAGCAGTAGTGGAAGAAGGGGGGTGCACTATCTGGGGGCAACTCCCAGATATCCCATATAAGTCTGACAAGTTTGGCTTAGGTTTCACTTCAAGTGCTCAAAAGGCTATACACCGTGCCCGTGCTGGAGGGCCATCCTTAAAGATCAGCAACCGTGAGGTCAACGTGGTAGAAGATGGTGAAGATGGTTGCAACCTAAATGATTGGATCTTTCTGACTGTCAATGGAAGGCTCAACAATTGGGAGGCTAGAGACTTCATCCCAATCACTTTCATCCCTCAGTAATTTATCTTTACATTTTGTTGGATATGTAATATTCAAAACAATTCGCACTCTTAAAAACCTTGTGTCTTACCCGAGGCACAATGGTCCATTTGTAAGGGCTATTATCTCATTTTTCAGATGACATCAATGAATCATGGATGTTTTCGCATTCAAACTTTTGTGCTCATTGTTTTTTATTACATTTTTACTTTCTTTCAAAGATAGTTATACCCTTACACACACCCACACTCACAATGCAGGTATACATCCATTTTGGATCCCATGGGTAACGATACTGCTATGGCCTTTTGTGACTCTGAGAATCTGATCTACCAAGCCGAAGACGAAGGTGAGGAAGATTGTGAAGTACTAGGGGAACTTTCCAGATTGCTACAACAAGAAGAGAGAACCATTCAGCCTCATGAGGAACCCGTGGATACGATCAACCTAGGTACCGAAGAAGATAAAAAAGAGGTCAAGGTGGGTGCCAATATGGAACCCAGTATCAAGAAGCGTCTGATTCAGTTGTTACATAATTATGTCAAAGTCTTTGCCGGGTCATATGAAGACATGCCAGGACTTGATGAAGATATTGTGGTACATCGTCTGCCTACAAGAGAGGATTGTCCGCCAGTAAAATAAAAGGTTCGCTGCATGAGGCCTGATATGTCAGAAAAGATTAAAGCAAAAGTCATGAAGTAATTCAACACTGGATTCTTGGTTGTCACCTCTTACCCTCAATGGGTTGCCAATGTTATCCCGTACCCAAAAAAGATGGCAAAGTGCGAATGTGTGTGGACTACAGATATTTGAATAGGGCAAGCCCTAAGGACGATTTTCCACTCCCCCACATTGATATCCTAGTTGACAATACGGTATAACACAAATTGTTTTCCTTCATGGACGGGTTCTCAAGTTACAACCAAATCAAAATGGCGCCTGAGGACATGGAGAAAACAACATTTGTCACACAGTGGGGCACATTCTGTTACAAGGTGATGCCATTCGTACTGAAGAATGTTGGGGCAACCTATCAACGTGCCATGGTAGATTTATTTCATGACATGATACATCATGAAATAGAAGTCTATGTGGACGATATGATAGCCAAATCACAAACAGAAGAAGAGCATCTTGATCACTTACAAAAGCTGTTTGAGAGACTGAAGAAGTACAAGCTGAGCTTGAATCCAAACAAGTGCACATTTGGGGTACGGTCTGGTAAGCTCCTAGGCTTTATCGTCGGTAACAAAGGTATCGAGGTCGATCCTGCCAAAGTTAAAGCAATACAAGAGATGCCAGCTCCTCGTACTGAGAAGGAAGTCAAAGGATTCTTGGGACGTTTGAACTATATCGCCATATTCATTTCTCACCTAACAGCTATTTGTGAGCCAATCTTCAAACTATTGAAGAAAGATCAAGTAGCCAAATAGAATGATGAATGCCAAGTTGCTTTTGACAAAATCAAAGAATAATTACAAGAGCCTCCTGTGTTGATGCCACCAGTCGAGGGAAGACCGTTGATTATGTATCTGACTATTTTAGAAAAGAGCATGCTATTTACTACCTGAGCAAAAAGTTTACCGACTGTGAAACCAGATATTCACTGCTCGAGAAAACTTGTTGCGCTCTGGCATGGGCTGCTCGCCGAATAAGACAGTATATGCTGACTCATACTAACTTGTTGATATCTAAGATGGATCCGATAAAATACATCTTCGAGAAGCCTGCTCTTTCTGGGAGAATAGCGAGATGGAAGATGATTCTGACATAGTACGACATACAGTACACTACCCAGAAAGCTATAAAGGGGAGTGTACTAGATGATCACCTCGCTCACCAAGATGTAGAAGACTACCAGTCCATGAAATTCGAATTTCTGGATGAAGACATCATGACATTAGACAACTGTGAAGAATTCAGGCCATATGACGGACCTGAACAAGGATCCCGATGGACCCTGTTCTTTGATGGAGCATCCAATGCGCTTTGAAATGGTATTGGTGTTGTACTTTTATCTCCAGAAGGGTGTCATACTCCCTTTACTTCCAGACTTTGCTTCAATTGTACAAATAACATGGCAGAATACGAATCGTGCATCTTCGGTCTCAGAGCTGCCATAGAATTGGGGATCAAATCCTTGGATGTATTCGGAGACTCGACTTTGGTTATCTGCCAGATCAAAGGGGAATGGGACACTAAACACCCAAATCTTATCCCTTACAAAGAACATGTTTTGACACTGCTACCACATTTTGAGAAGATTACCTTCGAGCATTTCCCGCGAGAAGAAAATCAGCTAGCAGACGCACTAGCCACAATGTCATCTATGTTTAAACTTAATTGGGATAACAAGGCTCCCTAGATCACCATTGAACGAATGGATGAACCAGCACACTATCACGAGATTAATACTGAAGAAGTGGTGGACCAACCTTGGTTTCACGAAGTCAAGAGGTATCTCGAGTCTCAAGAGTATCCAGAAGGAGCTTCGATAAATGATAAAAAGTTCTTAAGGAGATTCTCTGCTAAGTTCTTCCTTAGTAATGGCATCCTGTACAAACGCAATCATGACTCTGTGTTACTTCGGTGCATAGATAAGATTGAAGCTGAAAGGATCATGGATGAATTGCATGAAGGCACTTTTGGCACCCATTCCAGTGGGCATACGATGACAAAGAAAATCCTACAAGCGGGCTATTACTAGTCTACCATGGAAGCAGATTGCTATCAACACTCTCGAACCTGCCATAAGCGTCAAATTTATGCTGACAAAGTACATGTACCTTCGGTTCCTCTGAATTTCTTGACAGCTCCTTGGCCCTTTGCTATGTGGGGAATATATATGATTGGGGAAATCAAGCCGACAACCTCCAATGGACACTGCTTCATCCTAGTGGCCATTGACTATTTTACAAAGTGGGTGGAGGCAGCTTCCTTCGCTTCCATCACCAAGAACATTGTTGCCTGTTTCATCAAGCAAAATCTCATTTGCCGGTACGGTATCTCTGAAAGGATCATCACTGATAACGGTACAAATATCAACAACATTATGATCACCGCCTTGTGCGGACAATTCAAGATTCAGCATCACAATTATTCTTCCTATTGGCCAAAGATGAATGGTGTTGTCGAAGCTGAAAATAAGAACATTAAAAAGATCATACAAAAAATGACAGTCACATACAAAGACTGGCATGGGATGTTACCATTCGCTCTCCACGGATATCATACCACGGCTCGCACATCAACCGGGGCAACACCCTATTCTCTGGTTTACGGCATAGAGGTTGTCTTGCCTATTGAGGTTCAGATCCCCTCTCTGAGGATTATGAAGGATGCAGGGTTGAACGAAGACGATTGGATCCAGACTCGACTTGATCAATTAAATTTGATTGATGAAAAGAGACTTACTGTTGTTTGCCATGGTCAAATATATCAAAAACGGATGATCAAGGCATTCAATAAGAAAGTCAGACACCATGTGTATCAAGTTGGGGATCTAGTGATCAAACGCATCATCTTGCCACTAGGTGATCCCAGGGGCAAATGGACTCCTGCCTATGAAGGACCATTTATAATCAAAAACATTTTCTCTGATAGGGCGATGTTCTTGACCACCATGGATGGTGACGACCTGCCACACCCTGCAAATGCGGACATAGTCAAAAGATATTATGCATAAGAGACCCGCTAGGTTGACATACCTAGGCAAAACAAGGGCATCCCGGCGAACCAAAAGGGTTCGGGCAAAAATTAGGGATAAAACAAAAAAAATTGTACACCCTGCAAGTTGAAAACCCGAAAGGGCGACTTGGGAAAAAAAGGGTTTCCCGGTGGACTGAAAACCCGAAAGGGTAGACTAGGAAAAAGTTAGGGAATTAAAGCGTATGATTATGTTTCATTGGATCACTTTACGGACGAACTTTAGCTTCAACTAACAAATTCAACGGTTCTGATCGATTCAATCAGCTTCGGACAAGGCAACAAATAGACAAGACGCTCGGAGATACGAAGGCTATAGCAGAATGGAAACCCCATGGGATTTTTGTACACATAGCTATCTTTTCTTTGTATCAAAATTTTCATTTTTATAACAGCATTCTCTTACCAGAATATTTGTCTCCTTGTACAAAAATACTTATTCAAAGTCAATACAAAATATTCCTTTGAAAGTGTAAAAACTATTTGTCTTTTCTTTACGTTTGTTTTGTTTACAAAAACGTCCAATGATTCAGTGTTGAGCATATGCATTTGAACATAATTACTGTTTACAAATAAACGTAATGAAAAGAGGCAATTACTGATAGGTTGAAAGGATAGGAAAATATCTCTAAATCCATTCCATAAGTAAACCCCTACAGTACGTCATTTAAATCCCCAGCGGAACAAAGTTTCAAATTATTGATCCCTAGTAGAAGTCGTCAAATTTCTCAGGATTCCCCAACAGGATTCTACAAGCAGTACACAACATTTTCCTTACAACAAAGCTTATTTCTCAAAGAGAATTCTTCAACATTTCGACTTCAAGACATGAAGACTTACATATCCTCAGCAACATTCAGGGATTTATTTTCTTCAATCCAACAACAATGCAGCAGATTAGCTCACATACACATACGTTGCATCCATATATCATAAACATTAATAAAGAAAATACATTGCATCATACATTTCATGCAACATGACTTTGTATTTTAGCTAACATTTTACCCTTTTCAGGATAAGATTAACAACTACCGTTAACAACATTCAATCTTGATACAGTTCAAATATGCTCCAGACACGAATGCCATCTTGATACTCATTTAGATTCAACCTCTTGATACAATTCAGTTACGCTCCAGACACGGATGCCATCCTGATACTCATTCAGATTCAACCTCTTGATACATTTCAGATATGCTCCAGACACGGATGCCATCCTGATACTCATTCAGATTCAACCTCTTGATACAGTTCAAATACGCTCCAGGCACAGATGCCATTCTGATATTCATTCAGATTCAACTTTCAAATACAGTGCAAATACTCTTCAAACACGGATTCCATTCTGATGTTCATACAAACAATGTTTTTAGATACAATTCGGATACGCTCTAGACACAGACGCCATTCTGATACTCATTCTTCCAACTTACAAATTACAATTCAACAATCACTTATGGATGGAATCTATAAGCCCATCTCCCACAGCTTTCTATCAGCTCTCCAAATGGCATCTTTAAGCCCATTCCCTCAACCTTCACATCAGTGAGTGCAAATTTCTGGGCACTCTAGTGTCCAATCATCTTCCACCTTCGAGTCACGAATGGCAAAACTCGCCAATCTAACTCTTCAGGTTTAATAAGATTGAACAGAGGAAACTGTTGTACCCCAAAATTTTCCCTTTCACTTATCAATATTTTTCTCACAAGATCTCTTTGACTCAAGACTGGATTAGGGTTTGACCAGCTCAAGACATCTCCTCATTTACTGATGACCAAAATTAGGGTTTGAGTTTGCACAAGGATTTTTGGATTACCAATGCTTCATATGACTTTCAAGGATCATTATGGACCCCCAATATTACTCATGTCACGTTTCAAGCCTTGAATCACATTTTTTATCAGTCAATTGGATAATTGACCTAAAAATCAGTTGTATTGGGGAAAACGTCAACCATGGCCAATTTACAGTCAAACTTCATAATTTTTTATCCACATCAACATCTTAGACTCATATGGATCATTTGATCAAGTTTGGACCATAATTCCTCAAGAAATTTGATTAAATCATCAAAAGGGCAAAATGGTCAAAATTAGGGTTTTGACTGAGAAAGGGCAATTTCTGATTTTTGACCTAGCAAAGGATCAATTGGTTTGAAGTATGATTTCAAGAGTCCAATTGCATCATCTTGACCCAAAAACATGATTCAAAACATTACAAATCCATTGGATTGACAGATGAATTTTCCAGTCAACTGATCAAAAGTCGACTGTATACTGAAAAGTCAAACTTTGACTTTTTGGTCAAAATGAAATGCCAAAGATCACAATTCATCAAAACATGTCAAAATGTGAAACTTGTTCATCAAGAAACCAAGGATTTAAGATTTGGATTTGAAAAGTTGAAAATTTTAACTTCGAAATTTTTCTAAGTATAGAAAATTTCTTATTTTTTCTCAACTTTGGGCCAAATTTTAACCATGATGCAAGATGATTCAAAGGAAACTTCCAACATGAAAATTGTAGATCTCCATGAAATCTGAAACTTTGCTTCATACAATTTCTCCTAAAAATGCTTGGATCTCAATATATAATTTTGTGAATACATGCTCATGAACCAAAATAACTTAGTGAAATTTTGCCCTAATTAGGCAGATTTTTGACCTAACTTCATGACAATTTTTCACATAGTTCCAAAGGGAATTTGAAAAAGCATTTCAAAGATGGGTTGTAGAGAATATTGCAAGCTTTCCAAAATGTTGAGGAACTCCTTGAGATCATTCTTGAGTAGGGAGAATCGAAGAGATGAAGTTGGCAATTTCTCACTTTGATTTCAAGAAATTTCATGAAGAACAAAAATTCAAATCCTCAAGCATGTTGAACAAATCTTACTTTGCAGGATCATAACTTGACTTTTACTCCATAATTGAATGTTTTCACAGTTTTTGGAAGCTTTTAGCCAAGCATTGAATGCATTGTACAAGAACAATTCCATTTTTGGCACAAAGTTGCCATTTCAATTTTGATAAAGTACAACTTTTGCAATTGTCAACTCCTTGAGATTTGCACTTGTTCTTTCTGAACATATAAACCCTATAAACCAAAAGCAACTTGCCTGAAACCTCTACCAAACCATACCATGCTTGTACAACACTTAGGGACTTGTCTCCTCACTTTTCTTCAAAAACAAGTAATAGAGCCAAAAGGCTATAACTCAGAAATCTTGAGAAAGCTTGATCTCTAACCTCTTCCATACATATACACAAGTGTATTTCAACCTAACACACGAATGCTAAGACTCGGAAACTCTCCCAAACACTTTGACATTGAAAATCTGCCATAGCTTGACAGTTTTTCACCATACATAGCCATCTCAAAAAACACTCGTGTGTTTTGAGTTTTAACCACCTAAACACTTAATATACATCATATCTAAGTGTTCCAGACCCATGTTCCATCATTGTAACTCCTCCTCCTCCATCTTCCATTTTTATATATCAAGCTTGCAGGTTGACTTGAGTAGGGAGATTCAGGAACTTTCAAGGTAAAGTAAGGATTGGAATACACTCAGGGAGGTCCAGGCAAGCTAAACAGATCCTCGGGCCTTCTCAAAACTTGCTCAAATTCCATTCACGACCTCAACTGAAAGAGGTAAAAACTCAAACTTCTATCTCTTCATACAAGCATCCTTTGGTCCTGATTTGTGAAAGAAAAATGTAGATATCCTTGCCCTAAAGCTAACCATGTTCATAGTTTTCATTTATCTTAATTGTGTATAAAGAATTTTTTATTTGAAATTTCTGTAAAAATTAGGTTTCAAATTAGGGCAAGTAAAATTAGTTTTGATCTTTGTTTGTTAGTTTACATAAGTTAGATGGTTGAACTCGTGGGAAGAAACACTATAATTTTCATGTTTGGACTTTCCATTTTCATGGCTCAAGGTTGAAGATGAAGTTGCCTTCAGGGGGGGTTTTCTAATATATATTTATGCCTTTGTTTATATGAACGGATGTACAGCCACCCCAGTGGTAAGGCAGCGCACAAAAAGGCTATAGGTCATGGGTTCGAGCCTTAGCGCCTGCCTTTTTGCAATTTTTCATATTTTTCTAGTTTTTTTTTGTTTGTTGGCAGCGTGGGCTTCTGAACTTTGGGCCTTGTTTTTTTTTCTAACCTCCTGCCTCTTGATTGCTTGCAGCACCCCCTGGCCCATACCATTTTTTTTTTGTTTTCATTTTTATTTTCTTAAAAATATTTTCTTAATATTAAAACTCATAAAAAATATAAAAATGCTAGATTTATATTTTGGTTCATTTTATTTTATTTTTCTCATAGAAAATATTTTTATTTAGTTACATATCATATATTTGTTATAATAAACTTGTAAATTAAATTATAACTAGTTTGATATATATATTTTTTATACATTTATTAAACATGTTATTTTAATATAAAAAGACCAAAATACCTCATAAATACCATATATTATTTTTCAAGACAAAAAAATGCAAAAATACTTACTTTTTCTTAAAGAAATTTATTTTCTTTTAATCAAATAGAATTATGGTTTATTCAAAATCTTTTCTAAAAAATAATTTATTTTCTTAACTGATTTAAGATTAATCTTGATTTATTTATTAGGTTTAGGTTAAAACTTTTTCCACATAAAAAACCAAACAAAATCTTCTTTGCATTCATACATCTTTGCATATTTAATTTATCTTGTATATTATTTATTCCAATATTTGTACATATTCAATTTGGTTGTAATAGATTAATTAGGTTTATATTATTGTAATCCCCATTTATAAATTGTATACCCCCTCCCACAAATGTTGTAATAGAGTATTAACATTTAAATTTCATAATTTATCGCTTTTATATAACATACTAGTAATTAAGGTTTGTATGACAAGATAAAATCAATCAAATAGAAAACCCTAATTCAAGACAAAATCAAGCATGAAAATGACACACTTGCACACTAAACACCCCTAGGGTTATCTCACTTGGTTGACTTATACAAAAATGGCCATATTACGCATGTAAGGTATCTTAGCAAAACGAACAAATACAAGATCATAGTCCCTCGATGACGCTATTCTAAGTTGCCTTACAAAAATGATCTTAGTCCCTCAAAAAATGCTAAGATACTTTGCAACATTGCTAATCATGGTCATACGATGACCCACGCCCATCCCGTTTACATCCAAAGATAGGGTTTCTTACCAAATCAATGGTAAGACAACAATGTCAAAAGAAAAGAAAATGAATAAGAAAGACATTTGAGTAGGTAGATTACTTTTAGTTACTTGCTCCATTTCAAAACAAATATCCTTGCTATTTTCAAAACAAACACTTACACTTTCAAAACATCTTACAAAACTTGAAAACATTTTCAAAAGATTAAACACTTTGTATACACTCTTACGAATGAGAATCATTACAAAGTTTGCCTAAACAATGGCCTCTTTACAAAATACTTTCAAAAAACCACACAAAGCACAATTTCAAACAAAAGCAAGTGATCTAGCAAGTAACTAAGAGCCCATGGAAAACCATGGATGAAAAGGGTGCTAATACCTTTCCTTTTCATAATCTATCCCCCAAACTCAAGAAATAATCTCAAAGGTCTTTCCTGTGCTTTTTCACCTTTCCTTTTGGATAAAAGAAAAGTCGGTGGCGACTCTTGCTAACCGCAAAATTTGCGATAAAATGCAAAAACCTCAAGTCAGTTCTCCCACCGTATCATAATGACATATGCATACAAAATGAATATAGCATAATCTCATTTATTTTGATGAACATCATTATGCAATGCATGCACCATGACATTTTCATCACAACTAATTCTTTACCTTTTCAGGAAAGATCAGTCATTAGATAAATATCATCAGTAGAACTTTGCTGGTTTAGTTTAAATCGATCAAATGTTTATCCTGATTCTGTTCCGGTAGACACTTTCTCTGGTTAAGTTAAATCACTCCAAAGATTTATACTGATTTGTTCTCCAGTTAAAGTTTATTCAAGACCTCTGTTGGTTTAGTTTAAATTGATCAATGGTTTATCCTGATTCCGTTCTGGTAGACACTTTCTCTGGTTCAGTTAAATCGCTCTGAATATTTATACTGATTCGTTCTCCAGTTAAATTTTATTCAAGACCTTTGTTGGTTCAGTTTAAATTGATCAATGGTTTAACCTGATTCCATTTTGGTAGACACTTTCTCTGGTTCAGTTAAATTGCTCCAAAGATTTATACTAATTCATTCTCTAGTTAAAGTTTATTCAAGACCTCTGCTGGTTCAGTTTAAATCGATCAATAGTTTATCCTGATTCTGTTCCGGTAGACACTTTCTCTGGTTTAGTTAAAACGCTCCGAAGATTTATATTGATTCGTTCTCCATTTAAAGTTTATTCAAGACCTCTGTTGGTTTAGTTTAAATCGATAAATGGTTTATCTTGATTCTGTTCCAGCAGACACTTTCTCTGGCTCAGTTAAATTGCTCCAAAGATTTATACTTATTCGTTCTCCAGTTAAAGTTTATTCAAGAACTCTACTGGTTCAGTTTAAAGCAATCAATGGTTTATCCTGATTCCGTTCTGGTAGACACTTTCTCTGATTCAGTTAAATTGCTCCAAAGATTTATACTGATTCGTTCTCCAGTTAAAGTTTATTCAAGACCTCTGCTGGTTCAGTTTAAATCAATCAATAGTTTATCCTGATTCCGTTCCGATAGACACTTTCTCTGGTTCAGTTAAATTACTCTGAATATTTATACTGATTCATTCTCCAGTTAAATTTTATTCAAGACCTTTACTGGTTCAGTTTAAATCGATCAATGGTTTATCCTGATTCTGTCCCGGTAGACACTTTCTCTGGTTCAATTAAATTACTCTGAAGATTTATACTAATTCATTCTCCAGTTAAAGTTTATTCAAGACCTATGTTGGTTCAGTTTAAATCGATCAATGGTTTATCCTGATTCCTTTCCAGTAGACACTTTCTCTGGTTCAGTTAAATCACTCCGAAGATTTAGACTGATTCGTTCTCCAGTTAAAGTTTATTCAAAACCTCTGTTGGTTTAGTTTAAATTGATTAATGGTTAATCATGATTCCATTCCGGTAGACACTTTCTCTGGTTCGGTTAAATCGCTCCGAAGATTTATACTGATTAGTTCTCCACTTAAATTTTATTCAAGACCTCTGTTGGTTCAGTTTAAATTGATCAATGGTTTATCCTGATTCTATTCTGGTAGACACTTTATCTGGTTCAGTTAAATCGCTCTGAAGATTTATACTGATTCGTTCTCCATTTAAAGTTTATTCAAGACGTCTGTTGGTTCAGTTTAAATCGATTAATGGTTTATCCTGATCCCGTTCTAGTAGACACTTTCATTGGTTCAGTTAAATCACTCCGAATATTAATACTGATTTGTTCTCTAGTTAAAGTTTATTCAAGACATCTGTTGTTTCAGTTTAAATCAACCAAAGATTTATTTTGATACTTTTCAAGTAGACATTCTGGTTCAGTTTAAATTTACCAAAGATTTATTCCGATTCTTTTCCAGTTAAAGATGACACAGACATCTTCGAGTTCAGTTTAAATCGACCAAAGATTTATTCTGATACTTTTCCAGTAGACACTTTTTCTGGTTCAGTTTAAATCGACCAAAGATTTATTCTGATACTTTTCCAGTAGACAATTTTTATGTTTTAGTTTAAATTGGCCAAATATTTTATTCTGATTCTTTTCCAGTTAAAGACGACCGCAGAAATCTGCTGGTTCAGTTTAAATTGCCCAAAAATTTATTCTGATACTTTTCCAGTAGGCACTTCTTATGGTTCAGTTTAAATTGACCAGAGATCTATTCTGATACTTCTTCCAATTCCTACCAACAATCACCTTTTGATGGTGTTGTACCCCGAAATTTTCCTTCTCATTTATCAAGTAATTTCTCACAAGATCTCCTTTGGTTCAAGACTACATTGAGATTGATCAGCTCAAGACACCTCCTCAAGCTCTGATGACTGAAATTAGGGTTTGAAATTGCACAAGGATAATTGAACTTTTAATGCCTCATATGACTTTCATGGATCACTATGGACCCTCAGGATTTCTCATGTCAAGTTTCAAGGCTTGGATCATATTTTTGCTCAGTCAATTGATCAGTTGACCTAAAAATCAATTGTATTGGGGAAAAGTCAACTATGGTCAATTTACAGTCAAACATCATAATTTTTTATCCATATCAACATTGTAAACTTATATATGTCATTTTATCAAGTTTAGACCATAATTCCTCAAGAAATTTGATCAGATCATCAAAAGGGCAAAATGGTCAAAATTAGGGTTTTGACTAAGAAAGGACAATTTTTTTATTTTTGACCTAGAAAATGGTTAATTGGTTTGAAACATGATCTCAAGAATTCAGTTTCATCATTTTGACCTAATGGCATGACTCAAAACATTGCTCAATGTCATTTGATTGATAGTTCATTTTTAATCAACTAATCAAAAGTCAACTATACACTGAAAAGTCAAACTTTGACTTTTTAGTCAAAATCAAGTGTCAAAGATCACAATTCATCAAAACATGTCAAAATATGAAACTTGTTCATCAAGAAATTAAAAAGTCAAGATTTCATTTTTAAAAGTCAAAGTTTCCAAACTTAGAAATGTTTCTAAGTGTTGAAAACTTCATATTTTTCACAACTTTGAGCCAATTTTTCACCATGATGCAAGATGATTCAAAAGAAACTTTCAGCATGACAGTTGTATATCCCAGTGATATCTAAAACATTTCTTTACATAACTTCTCCTAGAAATGCATGGATTTCAAGTTATGATTTTGTGAATACATGTTCATGAAACTTAGAAACTTAATGAAATTTTGCCCTAGTTTAGGTAGGATTTTGACCTAACTTCATGGAAATTTTTTAACATAGTTCCAAGGGTAATTTTAAAAAGTGATTCAAAGAGGGGTTATAGATCACATTACAAGCTTTTCAAAATTTCCAAGAACTCGTTGAGATCATGTTTGATCAAGGAGAATCGAAGGCATGAAGTTGGCATTTCATTCTTGAATTATAGGTCAATTTCATGATGAACAAGAATGCAAATCCATGCTAGGCTGCACAATCTTTGCTTTGCAGGCCTCAAAATTGTTTGGAACTCCATAATTAAATGTTTGCACAGCTGTTAGAGGCTTCAACTCAAGCATTCAATGCGTTGCCCATGCTTAATGCCATTTTGGGAAGAAAATGCACATTGCCATTTGGGAAAAGTAGCTTTTATGCACAAAATAACTTCTTGAGCTTTGCAATTGTTTTCTTCTGATCACACACAACCTATAACCCAAA
This sequence comes from Vicia faba, assembly GCA_948472305.1. Classification (NCBI taxonomy): domain Eukaryota; kingdom Viridiplantae; phylum Streptophyta; class Magnoliopsida; order Fabales; family Fabaceae; genus Vicia; species Vicia faba. Next base: position 364,113,841 of record OX451740.1, on the reverse strand, counting down.
AGAAACTTGTCTAAAGTCTCAAAACAACTCAGCCTATGCTTGTACTTTGTCTTGAAACTACATTTTCACTTTTCTTCAAAAACAAGCAAAATTCCAAAACTTGTACTTGTGTGATTCTGACCCTCTCAAGTGCTAGAACATTTTCCTTACTTATGCACAAGTTATTTGTATCAAAAGACACGAATGCAAAAGCTCCAAAACACTTAAAAACTGAGAACTGCATCTCATACTTCCATTGTTGCATATTTTGGCCAAAAATCTCAAAATCAAAAACTACTCGTGTGTTTCTTGGCCTTTTGCTTCCAAAAGCTTCCAAGCATCATACATAAGCCATCCATGTCCCTGTTACACGACTGTAACACCATCTTCACCCATTTCCAAGTTCAAAAATAGAGCATCACAGTTGGACTTCTCCAGACCATTCCAGCCACCTTTAGCTCAAGCCAGGCATTGCATTAGCTTCCTAGAGGTCCAAGGAAGCTAACCTGATCATCACCATCACTTGAAACAAGATCAAACTCATTTCACGATTTCCAGTTTTGAGGTATTTTTCTTGAACTTCTATCTCATTACTTATGCATGTTAGACTTGCATTTGTGAAGATAGAATGTAGATATCATTGCCCTGAAACTATACATGCTCATAGATTTCATTTATGTTGTTTAAGCATGGAGAATTTTGAGTTTGAACTTGCTGAAACATTTAGGTCAGAATTTGGTACTTTCATAAATTCATCCTTATCTTTGAATGTTAGCTTAAACTAGTTACATGGTTGGATTCGTGGTGAAAAAATACACAAGTTTCATATTTACATTTTTGAAAATGGTTGAAGAATGAGCAAGTTACAGATCCTTTGGCTGGAGGTTGAGATGAAGTACAGTCAGGGCAAGTTTTATGTTATGTATTTATTTTTGTGCTAATGCTAACGGATGTATAGCCACCCCAGTGGTAAGGCAGCGCGCTGGTAACCAAGAGGGTGCGGGTTCAACACCCAGCGCGCTATCTTTTTCCATTTCTTCACATTTTCATACTTTTTTGTCACAAAAACACACGTCTGGGCCTCAATACAGTGGGCCTTGGTATTTTGCTGATTTCTAACCCCTGGCCTTACTTCAGCACCCCCTGGTCATTTATTTCTTTATTTTACTTTATTTTTATCTTTTAGTTTATTTCACTTTCATATTTTCATTTTATTATTTTTATTATTAATATTATCACTATTATTAATAAAAAATCCAAAAATATTTTTATTATTTTTACACTCATTTATATTTTATTTCTCTTTATAAAAATTAAAAAGAACAAAAACAATTTTCTTAGCAAATTAATTTCTCTTTTTTTATGAATTAGTATTTAGGCTTAGGATTAATGACTACATCATTTTATTTTCTTAATTAAAATTAATTTAGAACTTAGGTATTTTAATTATTTAATTTTCCTATTATTTTTATTATTCAAAGCCTTTTCATGAAAAACCCTAAAAAATCATTTTTAACTTATTATTCTTTGTTAATTAATTTTGGTTTTAATTTTAGTTAATTTTCATTAATTATTTTCTTAATTAGGTCAAGATTAAAACCCTTTCATAAAAATCCAAACAAAATCATTTCTTTTCCCATTTACATTCTTGCATTTTTATTTTCAATTTTGTACAATATTCAATATGGTTGTAATAGTTAATTAGATTTAATTTTCTTGCAATTTCCCCATTTGTAAATTTGTAAACCTCCTCCCCTAATGATGTAATAGCTTAGTATTTTTTTATTTTCCGCAATTTAATGCTTTACATATAAATGCTAGTAATTAGGGTTTGTATGGGAAGATAAAGTTAATGCTTAGAAAACCCTAATACAAGACAAAATAATGCATGTAAAATCAACACACTTTTGCACTTACACCCTTAGGGTAAACCCACTTTGTTGCCTACAAAAATGGTCATGTTATGCATGTGGGGTATCTTATCAAAGACAAATCAAAATACAAGATCATAGTCCCTCGATGACGCTATCAATGTTGCCTTTCAAAATGATCTTAGTCCCTAAAGAAAATGCTAAGATATCTAACAACATTGTTATCATGGCTATACGATGACCCATACTCATCCCTTTTACATCCAAAGATAAGGTTTCTTACCAAAACAATGGTAAGATAACAATGTCAAAGGAAATATGAAATAAACAAGAAAGACTTTTGAGTAGGTAGAATGTTCCTAGTTGCTTGCTCGTTTTCAAACCAAAACATCCTTGCTATTTTCAAAACAAACACCAACACTTTCAAAACATCTTTCAAACTTGAAACATTTTCAAAAGACAAACACTTTGTACGCGTTATTATAGAAACAAGAGTCATTACAAAGAAGACACATTTTAAAAATCACTTTCAAAAACACAAACACCTCTTTGAACTATTTTCTAAATAAACACTTTGTACGCGTTCTTATAGAAACGAGAACCATTACAAAGACATTTTCAAAACACTTTTAAAAAACCACACAAAGCACATTTTCAAACAAAAACAAGTGATCTAGCAAGCAATTAAGAGCCCGTAGATAACTACGGATGAAAAGGGTGTTAATACCTTCCCTTTTCATAATCTAACCCCTGAACTCAAGAAAACAATCTCAAAGGTCTTTCCTGTTCTTTTGAACCTTTCCTTTTGGATAAAAGAAAAGTCGGTGGCGACTCTTGCTAACTGCAACATTTGCGATAAAATTCAAAACACCAAGTCAGTTCTCCCACCGCGTTACAGATGGAATCTATAAGCCCATCTCAGACAACTCTCCATCATCTCTCCAAATGGCATCTTTAAGCCCATTCCCTACACAATCAATCACCACATCATCAAGTGCGAATTTCTGGGCACTCTAGTGTTCAATCATTTTCTACCTTCAAGTCACGAATGGCGAACTCGCCAATCTAACTCTTCATGTTTAACAAGATTGAACAGGGGCAGTTGTTGTACCCCAAAATTTTCCTTCTCATTTCTCAAGATATTTATCACGAAGATTTTCAAAAGCTCAAGTTTGCATAAGTACAAAGCAGATCGAAAGGAGTGACTGCAGATAACAGTTCGAATTCAAAATCTGGAAAATGGCCTCCTTCGATTCAAGCTTGATTCACCAGCTTTCGATTGGGCATCTGGCCTCCTTCAAACTTGCTTCAAATTCCCAAACTTCAATTGAGGCAATGGCCTCTTGCATGCTTTCTTCATACAAGCTTCGATTGAAAAAATGGTTATCTTCATGCTAGCTTTGACTGGGCATTGTTTCCCTTTGAAACAACTTCCTTCAATTCAGAAGACAAGGGCCTCCTGTTGGTGTCCTTCGATTCAAAAGTTAGTGGCTTCCTACTGGATTCTTTAGATTAAGAAGGCAATGAACTTATGAAAGCTTCCTTCAATTCAGAAGCCAATGGCCTTCTGAAGGCTTCCTTTGATTCAAAGCAGGGACCTCCTGCATGCAAGCTTCGATTTCACTATTGGCCCCTTACATGTTTGCCTTTGATTCACAAAGCAGGTACCTCCTGCATGCAAGCTTCAATTGTACCATTGGCCTTACATGTTTTCTTTGATTCACAAATCAGTAGCCTCCTGCACACAAGCTTTAATTCACAAGCATTAGTAGTACTTCCATCATGTCTGCAAGGAAATTACATCCTGCATGCCAACATGTACAAGGCAAGTGCCTCCTCTGTGTTTTCTTTCGACTCACAAGGAGATGGCTTATTCTGTGTTTTCCTTCAATGCACAAGGCAATGTCTTCCCTTCATGACTAGCGCCCATAAAGCGTTGGCTATTTTCACGCTAGCTTCGACTGGGAAATATTTCCTTTGGAAACAGTCTGTTTCGATCACACATAGTTTCTACACTATGGCACACAATGGGTGTCCCATTCGAAAGATATGCCTGGGTTTCCCATTCGAAAGACATGTCTTGGTGGCCCATTCAAATAATTACAAGTGGTGCACACAAGTGATGCATGTGGCACCTTCGAAAGACACACATATGGTCCAATCGAAGGACACATATTTGGCCCCTTCAAAAGATACACATATGATCCATTAGAAGGACACACTTTGGGTGGAAGCAAATATTGTTGTTTGAAGAGAGGTTTTGGTCGAAGGTTAAACCTATGAGATCAATACAAAAGGGTGAAATATTCAAAGATGCTTGCTGGCCAGAATCCTATTTGCTGCCAAGTCCAAGCTGGCTGCACTGGCCACAATACTCTAAAACTGTTGCAAAGCAGTCCTGCTACGCTGCTCCCATACTTGCACCAAATTGGCATACAAAAACTACACCTCGAAGACTACAACAACAGCTTACTGAATATGTTCAAATTTCTTTTGTTTTCCCCCTAAAACCTCAGCCAACTTCATCTATAAATAAGAGGTTCCATCATACATCTAAAGGGGGCTTTGGGTAGCTAGAGAGATATTTGCTAAATAGGCAAATAAAGAAGAAAACACTTCACACACTCTCAAATCCAGAACTAAAGAAACACTACACTTATTTCTTTTTTCCTTCGAATCCAGAAGAAACACAACACCTGTTTCTTTTCTCTTTCAAATCTAAAACCCAGGGAAACACTAACCCAACACTTGGTTCTTTCTTTTGAATCCAGCACTAGAAACACCACACTTGTTTCTTTCCTTCGAATCCAGAACCCAGGAAAACACCAACCCAACAGTTGGTTCCTTCTTTCGAATCCAGAATTAGAAACACAACACTTGTTTCTTCCCTTCGAATCCCAGAGCATCCAGTTCAATCACTCAAGGTCCAGAAGCACCAACTTCAAATCCAAGTTTGCATGAATCGAAGCCATAGGTTTCTCCCCTTACTGCTTTATGGCTGCAAATAGAAAAAAGAAGGTGATGTAAATCGAAGGTTGCAGACTTCGACTCACACTGGTTACAGACCCCAATCAAAAGAAGGCAGAGGAGGGAGAATCTAAAGGCACATCCTTCGATCCAAGATTCCTTTTCTTTCTTTCTTTTTACATTATTTTTGTCTTTATATTTTCTATATTTACATTTTCTTGCTATTCAATATGGTTGTAATAATTAGGACTTTTATTTTTTGCAACCCCCACTTGTACATTTGTATACCCCATTTCCCAAAAACATGTAATAGCGTAGGACATTTATTTCCGCATTTTATTGCTTTCATAAATGTTAGTAATTAGGGTGTATGGAAAGATAAAACCAACAAGTAGACCACCCTAATCAAAGACTAAATGCATGCAATCAGACACATAATTCACACACATGCACCTCTAGGGTAATCTCACTTGTTTCCTCAAAAAATAGTCATGTCCCTCGAATATGGGAGTTTTAGCAAAGACCCTCGATAAAAGATCGTAGTCCCTCAATGTCCCTCGATGTTGCCTTCGGTAAACGATCTAGTCCATGTACAAAAATTGCTAAAACGTCTCATAGGTTGCCTTCTATGACTATACAAACGACCCACGCACGTCCCTTCACATCCAACGATGGGGCTTCTTATCAATCAATGGTAAGATAGAAACATCTAAAGGAGGAGGAAAAGAACAAATACCTTTCGACTAGGTAGGACGCTCGTAGTTTCTTGCTGGCTCACAACTAAAAAAACATTTTCACACCAACACTTTCAATTGAAACATTTTCAAAAGTCAAAACACTTTGTACGTATTCTTATAGAGACGCGAATCATTACAACGACATTTTTCAAAATCACTTTCAAAAACATCTTCCACCATAAATATCTCTTTGAACTATTTTCAAAACCAACACTTTGTACGCGTTCTTATAGAGACGAGAATCATTACAAAGACATTTTCAAAATATTTTAAAACTCACACCACAAGCACATTTTAAAACAAAAGCAAGTGATCTAGAAAGCAACTAAGAGCCCGTAGATAACTATGGATGGAAAGGATTCTATTGTCTTCCATTTTCATAACCTATCCCCCGAACTCAAGAAAACATCTCTAAAGGTTTTTCCTATTCTTTTCAACCTTTCCTTTGTTGGATAAAAGAAAAGTCGGTGGCGACTCTTGCTTTCTGCAACAATTGCGATCAAACGCAAAACAACCAAGTCAGTTCTCTCGCCGTATTACACCACCCGAGGTAAATGCCATCGGGGACAACTCATGTTGGATAACCTCAGTGTTCAACTTTCTGACAAAGGGGGAACTTCCTGTGGACCAAAGAGAGGCATCCGCAACCAAACGACAAGCATGTTCATACGTGGTACTTGAACACAAGATTTATCATCGGGGATTCTCCATCTACTTTTAAAATGTGTCGAGGAGTCCATAATCCTCGAGATACTGCGAGAAATTCATGAGGGAATCAACACCCAACACATGGGTGGAAGATCCCTAGCACGAAAGGCGCTGCGAGCAGGTTACTACTGGTCGACCATGCAACAAGATACCAAGGAGCACGTCAAAAAATGCAACAAGTTCCAGAGGCACGCGGACATGCATCTCGCGCCTCCGCACGAGCTAATTACACTATCTTCCCCATGGCCATTCGCCTGGTTGGAAATATACATTGTGATGCGGTGGGAGAACTGACTTGAGGTTTTGCGTTTGTGTTCGCAAATGTTTCGATTTAGCAAGAGTCGCCACCGACTTTTATTTTATCCAAAAGGAAAGGTAAAAAAGCACAGGAAAGACCTTTGAGATTATTTTTGGGTTAGGGGGGTAGATTATGAAAAGGGAAGGCGCTAGCACCATTTTCATCCATGGTTTTCCATGGGCTCTTAGTTACTTGTTTTAGATCACTTGCTTTTGCTTTTCAATTGTTTGAAATGGTGCTTTGTGTGGTTTTGAAAGTATTTTGAAAAGAGGTCATCGTTTTGGCAACCTTTGTAATGATTCTTGCTTGAATGTATACAAAGGTGTTTGTCTTTTGAAAAATGTTTGAATGTTTGAAAGTTTGTTTTTGAAATGTTTTAAAGTGGTGTGTGTGTTTGTTTGAAAATAGCAAGGATGGTTTGAAAATTGATCAAGTAACTAGGAGTTGTCTACCCTACTCAAAAGTCTTTCCTACATGTTTTTATTCCTTTGATATTGTTGTTGTTAAACGGGACGAGCGTGGGTCATCGTATGACCATGATAACAATATTGCCAAGTATCTTTAGCAAGTTTTGAGGGACTTAAGATCATTTTTGTTTAGGCAACCAAGATAGCATCATCGAGGGACTATGATCTTTTGTTTTGTTTGATTTTGCCAAGATACCTAGTATGCATACCATGGCCATTTTAAGGCAACAAAGTGGATGAAACCCTAGGGGTGCTTGTGTGCAATGTGTTGTCATTTTTCATGCATTTTTGTCTTGTGTTAAGTCATGCTATTTGTTTTGATTTTTGGTCTTTTGCATACAAAACCCTAGTTTACTATCATGGTATATGAAAGCAATAAATGCGTAAAGTAAATCTAGACTATTACAACATTATTATGGGGAGGGGGATACAAGTTTGAATGGGGGGTATTTGCACAAAAATAAAACCCTAAAACTATTACAACCAAATTGAATTTATTGTACAAATAAATAAATAAACAAGTATTTAAATATGGAATAAATTATAAATATGCAAAAATGTTTTTTTATTAATTTTTATGTGTGAGAAAATAAATTTATTTATGTCTTAAAAATAAGAAAAAATAAAATGATTATTTTTGAAAGGGTGAAAACCCTAATTTTTGGTTTAATAGAAAATATGCTTTATATAATTTTTTTGTTCATTTTTTTGTTTAAGAAAAATAATAATAATATATACAAAAATGTTTAAAAAATTAAATATTGCATGAAAATATTATTTTAAGTGTATAAATAATAAAAATAAAAATATATAATATTTTTATATGATTTACAAGTTTATTTAAGAAAATAAAAGTATATTATTATTAGTAAACTATTTTTATGCCCGAAAAAAAATAAAAAATAATAATAAAAAAATGCAAAAATTAAGAAAATATTTTGGGTTTTTTAATGTTCAAGAAAAAAATAATAAAAGTCAGAAAATATATAAAAAATGAGAAAATATACAAAATGAAGAAAATGGGCCAAGGGGTGCAGAAAGAAACAAGCCCAAGCACGCCAGGCCCAGTTCACTTCATCCATGTCCCCTGAGCAGAGCCAAATGTGTGCGCCCTGTGTTCAAAACCTGTTCTTTGCATAAAATCAAAAATGTATAACATGAAAAATGTAGCTCATCATCACACGATTCCAATGAAATAAAAAACTTGATCTAACACTCAAAGATCAGAGAGAATTTCAGTGGCCCTAAATTCTGACCTAGTTTTTTCAGCATGTTCATCATCCAAATTCTCCTAGCTCAGTTAATATAAATGAAATCTACGCATATGTACAGCTCAAGGACATTAAGGACTACATTTTTGCTTCACAAACCTAAGCCTAATGATGCCTAAATTGGGAGATAGAACTTTGAAAATTACCTTGTTCAGTTGAGTTTGGTTATGGCAATGTAGCAACTTTGAGTGAGGCCTGAAGTACTTGTGAGCTTGCTTGAACTTTCCTTAACCTTTCCCAATGCTTAGCTTGCCTTGAACTTGCCTGAATGTCCCTGTAGAAGTCAACCTGCAAAGCTTCAAAATGAAAATGGTGAAGTGTGAAAACGAGGTTACGGTTGCTTGAGAAAGGTCTGAACATCTTAGGTGTGATGTATGGAATATGTTTGAAGTGGTTTCAAGCAAAACGCACGAGGGAATATGGAGGTGGCTTGGTGTTTGCAGAAGTTGCCCTGTTTTGGGCAGAAATGGGGTTTTCTGTGTTAGAGGGTGTTTGAGAGCTTAGCAAATCGTGTCTTAGGCTTGTTACAATATGCTGAGGTTGTTTGAATTGATATCAAGACTTGGTTTTAACAGATACTCAAGTTATGGACTTTTTGCAAGTTTACTTGCTTTTGAAGCAAAAGTTGAAGTGACAAAGGCAAAGGTTGTACTTGCTAGCTTAAGGTCTGAACATAGTTGGTGTACTTTGCCTCAAGTTTGTGGATCTTGTTTGTAGCCAAAGATCAGGTTCAATGCTCAAGGAATACAAAGTTGCAAAAAAGCAAGCTTTATGAAAATGGCATTGTTACCTTTATGCCATAAATGGATTAATTCATTGTGCAAAGTTCCATAGCTCAGAACAAAGCCAATATCCATTGTATTTGAATTAAATTTTGGAGTGTAGAAGGGATTAGAACCTGTAAACCAAGTACAAGCATGATTCAAATTGATTTGCAACTTGTATCAATGTGGAAAATGCCTTGGACAAAAGTGATAAAATGCCATTTTCATTCCTCCGATTCTTCATAACCATAAATAATCTTGAAGAGTACTTGGACATTTTGGAAAGTTTGTAACATTCTCTACAATCCATCTTTGAAATGCATTTTGAGATTCCACTTGGAAATAGGTGAAAAGTTTCCATGAAGTTAGGTCAAAAATCTGCCTAAACTAGGGCAAAATTTCACTAAGTTAAAAAGTTTTTGGACCCCTATTCACAAAATCATAACTTGAGATTCAAGCATCTTTTGGGAAAAATTTGTGAATCAAAGTTGTATATTTTGTGGAGGACTACAACTTTCATGTTGGAAGTTTTCTTTGAATCCAATTGCATTATGGTAAAAAAGTTAGGGAAAGTTGGGAAAAATAATAAATTTTCATAACTTAGAAAAATTCTAAAGTTATGAAAATTTTCAAACTTAAACCCTAATTTCCAAATTTAGGTTTCTTGGTGGAAAAGTTTCATGTTTTGACACATCTTGATGAAATATGACCCTTGGCACTTGATTTTGACCAAAAACTCAAAGTTTGACTTTTCTGTGTACAGTTGATTTTTTATCAGTTGATTGTAAAATTCATCTGTCAATCCGATGCATTTGAGATCCTTTGAACCTTGTGATTAGGTCAAGATGGTGAAATTGAGTCCTTGAAACCATGATTGAACCCAATTTTCCATTTGCTAGGTGAAAAATCAGAAATTGCCCTTCTACAGTCAAAACCCTAATTTTGACCATTTTGCCCTTTTGATGATCTGATCAAATTTCTTGAGGAGTTGTGGTCCAAACTTGATCAAATGGTTCATATGAGTTTATAATGTTGATGTGGATCATAAATTATGAGGTTTGACTGTAAATTGGCCACAGTTGACTTTTTCCCCAATACGGCTGATTTTTAGGTCAATTGTCCAATTGATTGGGCAAAAAAATGATTCAAGGCTTGAAACTTGGTATGAACAATATTAGAGGTCCAACATGAAGTATGAAAGTCACATGAGGCATTGGAAGTCCAAAAATCCTTGTGCAAACTCAAACCCTAATTTCAAGTCATCAGTGCAAGGAGATGTCTTGAGCTGAGCAAACCCTAATCTGGTCTTGAGTCCAAGAAGTCTTGTGAGGGGAATCTTGATAAAATGAGAGGACAAATTTTGGGGTACAACTGCTGCCCCTGTTCAATCTTCTTGAACCTGAAGAGTTAGACTGGGGAGTTTTCCGTTCGTGACTCGAAGGTAAAAGATGATTGGACACTAGAGTGCCCGTAAATTTGCACTCGTCAAATGTAGTTGAGGAAATGGGCTTAAATATTCCATTTGAAGATGATAGAATCTTGTTGGGGATGGGCTTGTAGATGCCATCCAAGAATGTTTGTTGAACTGCAAGTTATGAGTCAAAAGAATGAGTATTAGAATGGAAACCGTGTATGGAGCGTATCTAGATTGTATCTGAATACTGAGTTTGTATGAGCACTGGAATAGCGTCCGTGTCTGGGGCGTATCCGAGTTGTAACTACACTTGAATCTGAATGAATAACAGAATGACTTTCGTGTCTGGAGTGTATTTGTATTGTATCTGATTCTGAAATTTGAATAAGCAACAGAATGACATCCGTGTCTCGAGCGTATCTGAGCTGGGGAAAATTTGAATGAGTGACAGAATGGCTTCCGTGTCTGGAGCATATCTGGATTGTATCTGAAGTTGAAATCTGAATAAGCGACAGAATGGCATATGTGTCTGGAGTGTATCTGAACTTGAAATTGATAGTTGAATATGAATGAGAAATAGAATGGCTTTCGTATCTGGAGCGTATCTAATATGTATCTGATTGTTGAAGTCTGAATGAGTGACAGAATGGCATCCGTGTCTGGAGCGTATCCGTACTGTATCTTGACTTGAAATTCTGAATGAGTAATAGAATGACTTCCGTGTCTGGAATGTATCTGTACTGTATCTGAATAAGAGATTTGAATGAGTAGCAGAATGACTTCCGTGTCTGGAATGTATTCGTACTGTATCTGAATAAGAGATCTGAATGAGTAGCAAAATGACTTCTTTGTCTGGAGTGTATCCGTACCGTATCTGAAATCTTTGAATATTTATTAAAGATAGCTGTTAATCTTATCTTGAAAAGGGTAAAATGTTAGTTGAAACACAAAGTTATGTTGCATGCAATGTATGATGCAATAAAATGTGTTTTATCAATGTTTATGATATATGAGTGTAATATATGTGCATGTAAGTTGATTTTCTGAGGAAAATAAATCCTTGATAGCTAGGGATAATGAAATCCTTTACTGCTGCCGAGGAAAATAAATCCTTGACCGCTGTTGGGGATTCAAAATCTTTGATTACTGAGGATGAGAAATCTTTGCTGACTGCTGGGGATTAAGAGAAATCCCTGACAACTTCTGTGGGGATGTGAGAATCCTTCATGTCTTGAAGTTGGAGTATTGACAAAATCTGCTGTGAGAGTAATGTCAAACTGCTTGAGAAATCTGCTTGGGAAATCCAGAGAACTTTGATGACTTCTACTGGGGGTTACACAAAGGAAATCCTTACTCGGCTGGGGAATGGGGAAAACTCTAACGATCTCTACCGGTGATCAAACAAACGAAAACCTTGATCTGCTAGAGAATAAGGAAGACTCTGATGGCTTCTGCGGGGAACTAAGAATGAGAATCTTCATTCTGCAGGGGAATAAAATTCTGACAAATTCATGCTGGGGAGTAATGAAGACTCTAGCAACTTTACTGGGGAATCAAGAATGAGAATCTTCATTCTGTTGGGGAGTAAAAACTCTGTGGGGAAGAAGGCTTCCTGCTGGAGAGATCAGGAGTTTGGGTTGTATGCCAATCTACTGGGGAATTATCCAAAGATGTCGTCTGGTTAGCTGTCAAGCTTCAAAGCAACTTGCTGGGAAATTATCAGGTTTTAAGATAACTCGTAGGGGAATTTGAGGAAACTGGAGGATTTCCACTGGGGTTTAAAGGTTGAAGTTTTAGCTCCGCTGGGGAAGAAAGTTTGATCTCTGCTGAGGATCTGTAGTTCAAAGTTTTGGCTCCGCTGGGGATTGGGAGTCTGAAATTCTAACTCTGATGGGAATTAATAGTTTGAAATTATGACTCCGTCGGGGATATGTATTTCAAGGTTTCAGCTCCGCTGGGGATCTAGATGACATGCTGATTTGATTGCGTATAGAAATGGGCTTAAAGATGCCATCCAAAGGTGATTGTTGACGGAAAGTTTGAACTGGATCTGAACAGAGAATGAATCAGAATAAACCATTGGGAGATTTATCTGAAACAGCAAAAGTCCGGAAATGAATCAGAATAAGTCGTTGAGAGATTTATCTGAAACAGTAAAGATCTTGGAATATCTTCAACTGGAATAAGAATCAGGGAGATCTTAGTGTCGATCTGACTGAACCAGAGAAGGTCTTTTGATTTGTAGTAGTCAGGGAGGCAAACTCAAACTGGAGAAAAAAACCTGTCATTTGTTGGGGAAATAAACCCTGTTGCTCAGTCCTTTGGCGAGGCGGCGACTTTACTGGAGAAAAATCCTCATGGATTCTTGAGGTCGACTTAGTCGGGAAGAGGTTATCAAAGATTGAAACTCTGGATGGGAGTCATCTTATGAGAAGGATTTTGGGGAGATCCGTCACTGCCCCTAGTAGCGAGTTTTTATGGCTTTGCCAGGAAATGTCTGACTGTATGCAAACCTTTGTTGGGATTGACATTCAATGCCCCAAGTGACGGGGACGGAGACTTACCTTTGGTTACTCTGCACTTTGAGAGATTTCTTGAAATCTTGACTGGACTGCCCCAGGTGTATTGGACAATGACATGTCATGTCCCCTTGTTGATAGGAGATTTTTGCAACGGAAGTGTCATCCCACTTGAAGTGATTTTGTTCACTGAGAGAGCTTTCGTTCATCGGATATTTACTGTGTGAATTTCTTCGCTGTCAAACAAATAGCCATATGCAAACAGTGATATTCAAATAATGCAAAGTTTATGTTTGTCTTGAAATTTTGAAAATGCGTTTTTTAGCAGAAAGCTTTTTATAAGAAAAATTCAACTCAGGATTTAAAGCAAAGCCTTACAGGAGTCATGATACCTTTTGTAACAGTATGCTTTCGAACTAACCCATGCTTCAATTAGGACTTTAGAAGGGTTGTAACGTGGCTTGGTTCACGGTTTAAGAAACAAAGGATAAAGGCTCAAAGTGTATTTGTACCCACCCGTTCTTCGTGATGTTCTTCAGTCCTAAACTCAGTTAATTGTGCGTTTGAACTCCAATTGAGTTTGGAATGACATTTTGGTGATGGTTCAAGCAAGTTAAGTTTGTTGGAAGGCAGTCATTTTCGCAACATTTTTTCATGTTGTTGAGGATTTGTAGTGGCCTCTTTCTTTTGATTTGTTATCCCCTAATTTTTGCCTGACTGTTCTTGTTTTGAGATTACAGTCAGCGGGATGCCTCAGTTTTTTTCTTTAAGTCTCCTTCGTAGGTTTTGACATAGTAGACTTTTCTCTTGAGAGATAATAACTGCCTATGCGATTGGGAACCATCATTGTCTTTTGATTCCAAAGGAATGTTTTCGATGTTATTCGTTGTATTACGAGATGAGAGTTTGCGACTAAACGCGCATTTGAATTAACTGAGAGACTACCCTGCCCCAGGTTTTGATTAAAGGTTTCAATTTGTGTTAAAACAGAAAACTTCTACTTCTTTGGCTCGAAGGGGTTGACTAGGGATTATCTTCCTTATAACTCCAGTGTTTAGGATTTGAAAGAAACGCCTGTACATCGTCAACAAGGTCTGTCCAAAAGCATACTGTATGAGATTATGGCATTGTCTTCGTCATCCTCCCTCTAAAGGTTTGTGTCATAAGAAGAATAAAAAACATAGTTTTAAATATAGCGAAAACAAAAAGATGAATTCAAGATAAACATATGCAATGCATTAATGAAACAGAGTTTGAGATTAATAGATAATTGTTTGAATAATAAAAGAAATTACAATTGGAAATTCAAAATGAACAGAAACCTATTTGTTCGAACTTGTCATTCTAGGTGGAGAGTCCTCAACGGAAGATTTTCATTTGGCCATCTTGTGTGAACTCCAGCATTGTTTCTTTAATCAGATCTTGAATTTTTTTTCTCAATGCCCAACAGCAATTGGTGTCATGTCCAGGACTGTTGGAGTGATACGCACATCTTGCATTTGGATTGTACTTTGGAGAGGCTGTGTTGGGATTCCGAGGGGGGTCCCTGAATACAATCATCTTGACTTCCAATAAGCATTGCAGCACTTGAGATAATGACATGTTAATCTCAGTGAAGCGCTTTTCAGATGTATTCCGCCTACGCCGGTTACCCCGTTGACATTGGCGAGATTGTTGTTGGGCTCGTGACCCTGAAGCAAACTGGGGAGGTCTTCTCTCGGCTTCTTGTCTCAAGGGAGGCTGGATGATGACTTGATCCTCAACCATAGTTGCTTGCTCCATTTGGTTACATTCGTATAGATGAAGTTTGTTAATGAGGACTCTCAGCTCCTCTTGCCCTTGTGCCAAGTTTTAGATGAGAGCCATATGGCCCACCAGTTGTCCCATCATATGGATTTTCATTATGGCTATCTCAGTTCGTAGCAGCTCCAACTGATTATCCTTGTTGCCCTCAGGATTCCCCGTGATCATGCCCCTAGTGAGGAGAGATTTCACCTCTTCCTGCCCCTTGGATAGGTTCAAGAACATCTCTTGAAGTTGAGCGTTTTGAGCCTGGATGTCCTTGATAGTCTTTTCTAGAGCCATTTCTACTGAAATAAATAGTAGGAAGATAAGGAGACATGGTGTGAAGACCTGTTTATGCATATGATGAATGATATCTATTCATGTAATGCATTCAAGGATTCAGAAATTCAAATTTGTTTTAAACAAAAAAGAAACACACGTCATATTAATAAGATAGAACTTGTTAGTACATCAATGCCCCGTGGGCAAAATAATACAAAATTCTAAGGTAAAAATACGTTGTGCTTCATCTTTGGTGCAATGTAGGTGTTGAGAGTCTGCTCTTCATGAAGTTGACGAGTGAGTTCCAAAACCTTTTTCTTGCTTGCATAGAATTAGGCTTCAAAAGTATCGCGTTCTCCCTTGAGTTGTATCCAACTCCTTTGTAAATCTTCTAGTGATGTTGGCATGTCAGGATGTAGGAGGGTGTATGGAACCTCTCCTTCCATAACAGGATCTTTAATCACAGGGAGAATGTAGGGGTAAGGCATCATAATACTTTGGGCGCGGGTTCGTACCCACTTGAGGTAAGGCTCAAGGGGGATGGATTTCTTGTGTCCCAAGGTCTTATTGTCCACCTTGTTGGGCATCCTCCAAGCTTGGATGAACCTTTGTCGGAGTCCTTGATCGTCGTTGTCGAAGTCAAAAACCAAGTCTAAAATCAGCATGTCATGTGGGCCATCCCTTCGGGCATACCCAAACTGTCTCAGAGCCAAGCAAGGGTTGTAGGTGATGCCTCCCCTAATGCCAAGTAGAGGGACATTAGGAAATTCCCCACAATGATCAATGATGATAACATCCTCTTTTAATCGAGAACACCAATGAATGTCTGAATGTGTAAGAGTCATCAATCGTTGTGACCACCTCAAACCTTGCTCATTCTTCAAGACTGATTGGGGAAGATGAGAAATAAACCATCTTGCTAGTAGAGGAGTGCAACACATGATAACACCTCTTTCCTCATTGTTCGAGTGTGAAAAGAGTGTAATATATCTCCAAGCAATGTAGGCACCGGATTGCGAGCCATGAAAATTTTGACAGCACTCACATCTACGAGTTGGTCAGGGTTAGGGAATAAGACCATCCCATAGATGAGAAGAGCTAAAATCTCCTCAAAAGCTTGTAAGTCCAAATAATTCCAGTATCTTTGGGCCTTCTCAAACAGAAACTTTAACAAGAAGCCTTTGACACCACTTCTAGTTTCCCAATGGCCTATGACATCAGATGGTTGCAAGTGTAGGGCTTGAGCAACATCTTCAGGCTTTGGATCTCTTTCCGTACCGTTGAAAGGTAGTTGATAGAGAATAGGAATCCTCAAGAGTTGAGAAAATTCCTCCAAAGTAGGCACTAACTGGTAGTCAGGAAATGTGAAGCAATGATGCAAAGGGTCAAAGAACTGGAAGAGAACTTTCAGCATATCCTCCTCAGTGCTGGCAGTGACCAAGTTGAGAAGACGACCATGCCTCTCGGTGAATGGAGAATTCTCAGGAATCCTTGAAGCTAGCTCCTTGAGTTGAGGAGGAATTCTTACAAGGTTGACTTGGATAGTTTTCCTGCGAAGTGAATACATTACCTACAAAACAGGAACAAAGATGAAAATCCAAATCCTTGAAATGGTTAGTGGATGCATATGATGCTTCATGATGTTATGATGTTATGCACAAGTATATATGTACAAACAAATCACACAAGTTCCTAGTTTAGGCTTGCATGGGGTTTCATAGGTAAGTACCCTCTTGAAGTTTAGTTGGCTCAACCTGTCCTAGAAATAGTAACCGGGTTCTAAGGAGCTCAATTCACTGGATTATTTTTTGTGTTCATTGTTTCAGTTTGGCCACTTTACTGGCGACCGAAATATTCCAAGAAAACAACCCTCAATGAGTTTAGTATCGAGTATCTACCAACTTCGGACTGCACCAAAGTCGGTCATCTCACTACCCCTAAAAAGGCCAAGTTGGTCAAGTAAAGATTCTAAAAGTCCATTAGTGCTTCATGACATCAATCAGCGGCCCCGTATTCTCTTTGATTGACTCAAAGGCTACCGGTACACACAAATATGTCGCACTAATATAGTTATTGCTTAGACCATGTCGGTATACCCCGCACAGTTTCCACAACGTATTGCTATTTACCTATGAATGTTTCCCAAATCCAGGTAGAGGATTCAAACCCAAACAATAGAACCAAAGTGTAAAGCAATCAAGTCAAGCAAGATAAGCATGTAAAGGTGATCTAAAACCCTAAGGTAACCCCACTTTTAGGATAGTTCCCCAGCAGAGTCGCCAGTTCTGTGATGCGGTGGGAGAACTGACTTGAGGTTTTGCGTTTGTGTTCACAAATGTTTCGGTTTAGCAAGAGTCGCCACCAACTTTTATTTTATCCAAAAGGAAAGGTAAAAAAGCACAGGAAAGACCTTTGAGATTTTTTTTGGGTTCGGGGGGTAGATTATGAAAAGGGAAGGTGCTAGCACCCTTTTCATCCATGGTTTTCCATGGGCTCTTAGTTACTTGTTTTAGATCACTCGCTTTTTCTTTTCAATTGTTTGAAATGGTGCTTTGTGTGGTTTTGAAAAGAGGTCATCGTTTTGGCAACCTTTGTAATGATTCTTGCTTGAATGTATACAAAGGTGTTTGTCTTTTGAAAAATGTTTCAATGTTTGAAAGTTTGTTTTTGAAATGTTTTGAAGTGGTGTGTGTGTTTGTTTGAAAATAGCAAGGATGGTTTGAAAATTGATCAAGTAACTAGGAGTTGTCTACCCTACTCAAAAGTCTTTCCTACACATTTTTATTCCTTTGATGTTGTTATTTTACCATTGATTTTGTAAACAAACCTATCTTTGGATATTAAACGGGACGGGCGTGGGTCATCGTATGACCATGATAACAATATTGTCAAGTATATTTAGCAAGTTTCTAGGGACTTAAGATCATTTTTGTTTAGGCAACCAAGATAGAGTCATCGAGGGACTGTGATCTTTTGTTTTGTTTGATTTTGCCAAGATACCTAGCATGCATACCATGGTCATTTTAAGGCAAAAAAGTGGATGAAACCCTAGGGGTGCTTGTGTGCAATGTGTTGTCATTTTTCATGCATTTTTGTCTTGTGTTAAGTCATGCTATTTGTTTTGATTTTTGGTCTTTTGCATACAAAACCCTAGTTTACTATCCTGGTATATGAAAGCAATAAATGCGTAAAGTAAATCTAGACTATTACAACATTATTATGGGGAGGGGGATACAAGTTTGAATGGGGGGTATTTGCACAAAAATATAACCCTAAAACTATTACAACCAAATTGAATTTATTGTACAAATAAATAAATAAACAAGTATTTAAATATGGAATAAATTATAAATATGCAAAAATGTTTTTGTATTAATTTTTATGTGTGAGAAAATAAATTTATTTATGTCTTAAAAATAAGAAAAAATAAAATGATTATTTTTGAAAGGGTGAAAACCCTAATTTTTGGTTTAATAGAAAATATGCTTTATATTATTTTTTTGTTCATTTTTTTGTTTAAGAAAAATAATAATAATATATACAAAAATGTTTAAAAAATTAAATATTGCATGAAAATATTATTTTAAGTGTATAAATAATAAAAATAAAAATATATAATATTTTTATATGATTTACAAGTTTATTTAAGAAAATAAAAGTATATTATTATTAGTAAACTATTTTTATGCCCAAAAAATAATAAAAATAATAAAATAAAAATGCAAAAGTTAAGAAAATATTTTGGGTTTTTTAATGTTCAAGAAAAAAATAATAAAAGTCAGAAAATATAAAAAAAATGAGAAAATATACAAAATGAAGAAAATGGGCCAAGGGGGTGCAGAAAGCAAAAGGGGGGTGCAGAAAGAAACAAGCCCAAGCGCGCCAGGCCCACTTCACTTCATCCACGTCCTTTGAAAAGAGCCAAACGCGCGCGCCCTGTGTTCAAAACTTGTTCTTGCTGTTCTTTGCATAAAATCAAAAATGTATAACATGAAAAATGTAGCTTATCATCACACGATTCCAATGATATAAAAAACTTGACCTAACTCTCAAAGATCAGAGAGAATTTCAGTGGCCCTAAATTCTGACCTAGTTTTTTCAGCATGTTCATCATCCAAATTCTCCTAGCTCAGTTAATATAAATGAAATCTACGCATATGTACAGCTCAAGGACATTAAGGACCACATTTTTGCTTCACAAACCTAAGCCTAATGATGCCTAAATAGGGAGATAGAACTTTGAAAATTACCTTGTTCATTTGAGTTTGGTTATGGCAATGTAGCAACTTTGAGTGAGGCCTGAAGTACTTGTGAGCTTGCTTGAACTTCCCTCAACCTTTCCCAATGCTTAGCTTGCCTTGAACTTTCCTGAATGTCTCTGTAGAAGTCAACCTGCAAAGCTTCAAAATGAAAATGGTGAAGTGTGAAAACGAGGTTACGGTTGCTTGAGAAAGATCTGGACAGCTTAGGTGTGATGTATAGAATGTGTTTGAAGTGGTTTCAAGCAAAACGCACGAGGGAATATGGAGGTGGCTTGGTGTTTGCAGAAGTTGCCCTATTTTGGGCAGAAATGGGGTTTTCTGTGTTAGAGGGTGTTTGAGAGCTTAGCAAATCGTGTCTTAGGCTTGTTACAATATGATGAGGTTATTTGAAATGATATCAAGACTTGGTTTTAACAGATACTCAAGTTATGGACTTTTTGCAAGTTTACTTGCTTTTGAAGTAAAAGTTGAAGTGACAAAGGCAAAGGTTGTACTTGCTAGCTTGAGGTCTGAACATAGTTGGTGTACTTTGCCTCAAGTTTGTGGATATTTCTTGTAGCCAAAGATCAGGTTCAATGCTCAAGGAATACAAAGTTGCAAAAAAGCAAGCTTTATGGAAATGGCATTGTTACCTTTATGCCATAAATGGATTAATTCATTGTGCAAAGTTCCATACCTCAGAACAAAGCCAATATCCATTGTATTTGCATTAAATTTTGGAGTGTAGAAGGGATTAGAACCTGTAAACCAAGTACAAGCATGATTCAAACTGATTTTTAACTTGTATCAATGTGGAAAATGCCTTGGACAAAAGTGATAAAATGCCATTTTTCATTCCTTCGATTCTCCCTAACCATAAATGATCTTGGAGAGTTATTAGACATTTTGGAAATCTTGTAACATGCTCTACAATCCATATTTGAAATGCATTTTGAGATTCCACTTGGAACTAGGTGAAAAGTTGCCATGAAGTTAGGTAAAAAATCTGCCTAAACTAGGGCAAAATTTCACTAAGTTAAAAAGTTTTTGGACCCCTATTCACAAAATCATAACTTGAGATTCAAGCATATTTCTAGATTTTGTGGAGGACTACAACTTTCAGGTTGGAAGTTTTCTTTGAATCCAATTGCATTATGGTGAAAAAGTTTGGAAAAGTTTGGAAAAAATAAGAAATTTTCATAACTTAGAATAATTCTAAGTTATGAAAATTTTCAAACTTAAACCCTAATTTCCAAATTTAGGTTTCTTGGTTGGAAAGTTTCATGTTTTGACACATCTTGATGAAATATGACCCTTGGCACTTGATTTTGACCAAAAAGTCAAAGTTTGACTTTTCAGTGTACAGTTGATTTTTGATTAGTTGACTGGAAAATTCATCTGTCAATCCGATGCATTTGAGATCCTTTGAACCTTGTGATTAGGCAAAGATGGTGCCGTTGAGTCCTTGAAACCATGCTTGAACCCAATTTGCCATTTGCTAGGTGAAAAATCAGAAATTGTCCTTCTACAGTCAAAACCCTAATTTTGACCATTTTGCCCTTTTGATGATCTGATCAAATTTCTTGAGGAGTTGTGGTCCAAACTTTATCAAATGGTTCATATGAGTTTATAATGTTGATGTGGATCAAAAATTATGATGTTTGACTGTAAATTGGCCACAGTTGACTTTTTCCCCAATACAGCTGATTTTTAGGTCAACTGTCCAATTGACTGGGAAAAAAATGATTCAAGGCTTGAAACTTGGTATGAGCAATATTAGAGGTCAAACATGAAGTATGAAAGTCACATGAGGCATGGAAGTCCAAAAATCCTTGTGCAAACTCAAACCCTAATTTCAAGTCATCAGTGCAAGGAGATGTCTTGAGCTGAGCAAACCCTAATCTGGTCTTGAGTCCAAGAAGTCTTGTGAGGGGAATCTTGATAAAATGAGAGGGAAAATTTTGGGGTATAACAGACATCCTCAGACCTTTCATGCAAGGGACGTATCAAAACAAATTCCTCATCATGGTCGTCGACTATTTCACGGAATGGATAGAGGCTGAGGCTCTAAAAAAATTACTTCACACAATATCCTTCGTTTCTATAAACGAAACATGCTTTCCTGATTTGGGATTCCACAAGCTCTCAACACTAACAACGGGACCCAGTTCACTAGTCAAGGTTTCTAAAGCTTCAACGCCAAACTCGGCACCAAGGAACACTTCACCTCAGTCGAGCATCCCCAAACTAACGGGCAACTCGAGGCCGCGAATAGGGTCATCTTACGAGGCCTCAAATGAAGGTTGGGTGAGGCCAAAAGATGGTGGGTCGAGGAACTCCACAACGTCCTATGGGCATATCGAACAACACCCCACTCGACAACGGGAGAAACCCCATTTCGGCTAACCTATGGCACAGAGGTTGTCATTCCTTTAGAAATATTGGAACCATCCATAAGAAGTGAAGCCCCTTTGGAAGAAGAACTAAAGGAAGCGGCCCTAAGAGAAGAGATCAACCTAGTCGAGGAAATCCGTTCAGGAGTAGCTCTTCGTGAGGCCACACTGAAACAACAAATAGCTCTTTTCCATGACAACAAAGTCAAAAAGCACGAATTCCATCTCGGAAGCCTAGTCATGCGGAGAAATCAGAAAGATTCCCGCAAATGGAAGCTAGCTGCAAATTGGGAAGGACCATACCGCATCCATGGAGCTACGGGCACCGAGGTGTACTACCTCGAGCACCTAAATGGAGAACCACTACCTCGACCATGGAACGCCATAAAACTGAAACAATATTACAGTTAAGTCCATATCCTACTATGGGCATTGGCAGTCGACAAGTCCTCTCTAATCGATGACAGGATGAGCTCGACCATGTAGGCATGATAAGGTACGGACATGGCCTCCATATATCAACGATGGCGGGTTATTGTTCATTTGTAAAGTAGAACCTTAGCCCGACAGGGACACCTCAAACGAGCTCTGTCGTTGAAGTACCCAACAGGAAGAACACCCAGCTTGCAATGGGAAGTTCACGCCACGAGCTTAAGATCCTGACCAAGATCTTGAGCTCGTCGAATCCCTACTTCATTTCCTAGACACATTCGACATGTGTCGATTACAACCAAGGTCGGGCACTAATCTCCAACCTTAGAAATACTAACTTTCATAATTAAGTAAGTTAAACACAATGATAGGAAATAATTTATAAATAAATAGGCATAAAGGCAAAAATTAAGGCATACATAAATGCCGACCACGAAGGCCGACATTGTTTAAATAGTTACAAAAGTAGGCATGACATCCACGAATCCAAAATAAAACAAGAACAAGAACGCAGACCCTAAAACATCAAATCTCCTACTCCTCATCGCTATTCTTGGGAGGATAAAATGTTTTCCCATCAATCACTTGGTTAAACGGCCTCGTGCCTTCGACCACAATCTCGACCTCGAGGTTCAAAATCCTCAGCTTCTCCACAGTCGTGTTGAAACCATGGTCGAGTATGTGCATAACATCCTGCTCGAGCACTCGGATAGATGCAATTAGCTCTGCTCTAGACACCATGTCTTTCTCTACATTAGTCTCTTCTTCATTCGAGGCCACGATCCCCTCAAATTCTTTTGTTTGGGCAACCAGACTCTCGTTCTCTTTGGTCACAGCCTCCAGCTGGGGCCGCAGCTTATTTAGATCTTTGAGAAGTCGAACTTGGGCCTCAGACTTTGACTCGTGGTTGAGGATGTTGCACTTTAATTTCTCATTCTTGGCCTTCAGCTTCTAAATCTTAGCATATGTTGTGTCGAGGGAGGCATGAGAGCTCGCGGACTCGTCATTTAACGCCAGGGTCATCTCGAGCATCCTCATAACAACGGCCACATCCTCCACCAAATTCTTTCGATGGACCTCCTTATCCTCTGACAGAATCACCTCCCTCTCCTCCTCGTGAATGACCAAGGAGCTCTCCCCGTAGAAGAGATCACGGTTTAGATAGCAAGGAGGCAGCACGAAGCTCCACGTGGGCACCTTGTCACCTTCGGGCACGACACCTTCGACACCCTCTACATGTTTCCTCTTTGATGCAGGCTCGCCAACGGGAACCTGGGCGGGCTCGCCAGGGGGAACTTGGGTTTTTGATGAGGAGGGGGAACCGTTGGCACGAGCAGCAGATTTGGCATGCTCTTGGAGCTGGGCGACTCTGTTTTTTGGCCCCAAGGTGGACGTGTTCTTGGGTCTCAACTTGAATAAGCGCTCGGAGAGAGACGCCATCCGATCTACAATAAAAAAGAAACCATTAGTCACGAGTTAAACAAGGATAATAATGCGGGCACGTCCCCATATGGAAGACAAATAAAAATAATCGTCACGACCGCGCATCCTACCTAAAAGCCTTATGGCTTCCTCGTCTGAGGAAAATTCGAGTTGGGCCTTCGTGTTGATAAACTTATTAACTAAGAGGTACTCCCCATTGTTGTCGAAGAGGAGGTTGTTGTTCACGTCCACACACCTCGCGGGGGAGAAGCTCCTAACATAGGCTGTCAGCTTCTCATAGGAGAGCTGGTCATGAGTGTCCAAGTCCTCAGGCTTTACAGCATAGTACTCAGGCCTTTGCTCGAAGTGTTTCCATTGCCACTCGAGCGGAAATCTGGCCACGAGCCAGGTAATTGGTCGCCCATCCTCCACTTCCTCCATGCGGGTGTATAGGGAGTCTATAGCTTCCTCCGTCAAAGGTTTAATAATAAAGTACCTATCTTTAAAGTGTTGGACAAATTCCATATAAGGTCTAAAAATCTTCCCAAACTGTTTGAAGGACACCCACACTTTCCCTCCTCCAATGGACTTCCTTTGAAGGTGAAAGATACAGAAGAAGAGGGGTAGCGTAGCATCTATCTGCAGATACTGGCAGACGAGCTCAAACACCCACATGAACGCCAGCGTGTTTGGGTGAAGTTGAGAGGGCGCTAATTGAAGCCACTAAAAAACCCCACTTGAAAATCGTTGAAGGGAAAACGCATCCCCGCCTATTTAAACGCAAACTCGTACATAGGAAAATGTTCGCCCGGATATGTCGAGTAGATCCTCTGGTTGCAATGGGGAATTTGAAGAATCCAGTTGGCGGGGGGCCCTTCGGCCCGAACCTTTGGAAAGTTGAACGCGTTTGTTGCATCGCGCGAAAAGAACTACCTTATATTTTGAGGATCAGGTGCGACCCATGCCAAGGGGTCCTCCTCTACATTAATTTTGTCTTTGTAGTTGGCGGGCAAGACATCATCCCCGACCGAGTGTGCCATTATACCTGAAAAGTAGGGGAAATTGTGAATTCTACATTATCAAATTCACCCTTCCACCATAGATCAAGTGAAAGGGCGATGAAGTGGTCGATGAGCAGACCTTGACCCAAGCCCCCGACTACACACTAAAATGGACCACACTTTTGTTGGGGATATCCAGTTAAACGGGCAAAAAGCTCGAGTCAACTCCAACTACTCAGGGAAATCGTCCCCGATATCATGACCACTACTCGGAGAGATTCTCCCCGAAATCATAAACTCATGAACTTCAATGAACATTCATGAGTGTTCATCACATAACTCATGAATGTTCATCCAAAATTCATCCAATCAAGGCAAAAACTAGGTATTTAATCTAGAAACACTGAGGAAATACATTGTTAAGGAGATATGACTTACTTGGATGAAGGATTCTTAAAAGAAATCTAGAAAAGTTGAGAGGAGAGGATTCACGCACGAGCAATGGAAGTTGAAGGAGAAAAATTGAGAAATGACAAATGAAACCCAAGGGTCCCCTTTTTATAGGTGGCCCACACCCCACGAGGTTCATCACAAAAAGTCATCATTGAATTGGGCCTTATGGACTTCCCATGAAGGGATGACACCCTAAAGCAAAGCCCACGTGGCCCAACAATCAGCCACATATCCATTCTCGAGATATGAACAAGTCCCTGACTTAAACATAACTCCCTGAGCGAGCACGAGGTAGACGCCTCACACGAAGAAATGCTCAACACCATGGTTGAGACAAGTATACAGACATGTTCGTCGCGATTCGCCTTGAGGGAGAAACAACGCTCGACAGCGTGACAACCCCTTGAAGATGGGCACATCGAAAAGGATTTTGTAGAAGCTCCTAGTAGCTTATACACTTCTGTCGGACACCAGACAAACAACCGACACGATCAATCAGGTTGTCCCCGACATAGGAAACATATTGTTTCCTTTCAGAGGACTTTGACCTCCCTTCTCGAGAGAATCCTCCCCAGCCATGGAAGTTGAACTTAAGTCATCACCCTTTCACCTAAGGGAAATAACTTGGGGGCTTCTGATCTGGACTGGGCCTGCACTTGCCCAACAGTTGGGAGGCCCAACCCAACATCCTTGTATAAGGCCCAAAGGCAAGCAACCCAAGCTAGAGGCCGTTAGGAAACTCCCCACGCATCCGTTGGGGAACGTGTCTCACGTGTATGTATCACTTCCATCTTAATTGCCCTCTGGAAATCACGGGTCCAACATTTATTCCCACGGAGAAGTTAACCAGGGGGAGTCCACTTGCTGCACTCGATACACAGTAAGCCCTGATAGTCTTCATTATTGGGCCTCATCGTGGCCCAACAATGGGGACCTTGTCCCGACGTTGGGGGCTACAAATACCCTCTCATTTGAGAGGGTCAGGTATTCATTCTCATACTCGTACTCACACTTTCTTTCACTCTTCCTGAACTTACTTTGGCATCGGAGTGTCTTGCAGGTACCCCTTCCCCATCTCGCTTTCAACCTCAGCTCGACGTAAGGCCTTGACAATCACTATGGTCAGGTATGATCAACATCAAAGTGAGATGAAACATAAACATCAACTGGTTGAATATATTGCTTTAATTTCATACATGAGAAGTACAAACATAGGGACTGTATTTATATCAGACTATACCTAGTTTGTGCATCTATTAATACTCGACTAAGGTAATAAATGGGTCTTTCAACACCACCATCATCCTCATGGGCTAACATGTTTCCTATGGTCAAGTCAGACACAACTATATATAATCTCATATTTTTATTTCTACTATGAGGGAATAAAATAGGAGGCTTCATAAGATATTATTTGATTGCGTCGAAATCCTCTTACTACTCTTTCCCCTGTGGAAACCACTTTATTTTTTATCTTGAGAAATAGCGAGAAAACCTTCGTCTTTCCACTTAGACTTGATATAAACCTCCTTAAGAAATTGATTTTCCCCAACAAATATTGCAAATGCTTCTTTGTCGAAGTAGGCTTGAGATCCAAAGTTGTCTTTATTTTGTTTTGATTGATCCCGATGCTTTTTTTATGCACTACGAAGCCTAAAAAGTCTCTTGTGCGTACGCAAAAAGCATATCTTAGTGGATTCATTTTCAATCCATATTTCCTCATTCTTTCAAAGGACGGTTGAAGATGGTCTAAATTTCCATTCTCAGATGAAGATTTTATTACAATATCATCAAAATATACTTGCATAAAATTTTCTATGAAGTCATGGAACATGGCATTCATTGCCCTTTGATAGGTTGCTCCATAATTTTTTAAATTGAAAGGTGTCACAACCCATTCATATTTTCCTAAAGCCCCTGGAAATCTAAATGATGTTTTAGGTACGTCCTCGTCTGCTATGAAAATTTAGTTATACCCAGAATATCCATCAAGTACACTCAAGTATTTGAAGCCTACGGTTGAATTGACTAGCATTTCTGCCACTGGCATCGAATACTCGTCTTTAGGAGTTGCATTATTTAAATCTATAAAATATATACAAACTCGAAGAGTTCCATTTTTCCTAATGACGAGAACAATATTCACTAATCATTCAATGTACCTCGTAGTTCTGATGAACTTGCTTTTGAGCAGTCTTTCAATCTCTTGCTTAATCTTCAACGTGATTTTTGGGGAAAATCTTTGAGGATGTTGCTTCACTGGCCCTTTCCCTGGTTGAATGGGCAAACGACGTTCCACCATGCTTCGACTTAACCTAGGAATCTCACCATAGTCCCAAGCAAAATAATTTATGTATTCTTTCAACAACTTAATCAGCTTAAACTTCATCTCTAACCCAACTTTTATACTGATGTAAGTTGGTATTTTCGTTATTCCAACTCCAAGATCCACTTCTTCTAAAGGGTCTTGGGCTTGCATTTTCTGCACTGAATTGAATAGGTCTTTTTTGAACTCCAAAGACTCATTGTCATAGTAAAAATTTAGCCTCTGGATTTCTAAAGCTGTTGTTTGGCCATATTGGCCATCTTCTTGATTTTTTGATTTAGCTTCGACATCCAAATTTTGCAACTTCTCGGCCTTTAAAGCCAATTTTATTTTGTTTTCAGCCACATAGGCAGAAATTCGAGCGAGACTTTCTGACTCACTAGTCCTTTTCGTCGACCACAGGCCACCCCGTAGGTGGATTCACTCCTTAGGCACCATTGCTTCTTCAGTGTCCCAGACAAATCCATGATCAGGATCGAAACTTAGAAAATGATTTTTATTTTCTTTAGGAGCGTAAACTTCATCATCACAAGTCATAATGTTTGCCAAGTGTTTGTCGAAGTACTTCTTTCCACTTTTATTCTCATCAACTTTGTAATAACTCTGATCTGCCTCAATATTTTCTATGACACGTCTTTTCTCCAAATGGATATCCTTTAGTGCAGGTTTGATGGTACTGCACCTATCCCATGAATCCATTCACGGACTAGCAATAAATTAATTTTTTTCCTTGGAATTTATTACCATGAATAATGTCGATCTGGTGGTTGCACCGACAACTAACTCGACCTGGATAAATCCTAGTATGCTACTGGTTTTCCCTTCGTAGTTGGATAAAACCATGTTGTATTGTTGAAGATCTGCACCATACTTCCCCATTTTCTTGAATAAAGCATGGGGCATCAAATTTATAGATGCCCCCCATTGACAAACACTTTGTTCACCGGCATACCATCCACTTTTGCTCTTATGAATAAAGGTTCGAGGTGATACTACATTCCTGGACTTGGTTTCTCAAACACGGCTTTTTGCTCCTCTGCCAACCCATTATTCATAACATAGTAACATTATGGCTTTTCATCAACTGCTTTGTCTGGCACATAATCTTCCTCATTTTCAGATACCTCCCACACTTTATCGTACTTCGCGGGTAATATCGATATAATGCCACAATTAATGATAAAGTTTTCACCGTAGTTATCGTCAATCATTTCATCTTCAAGCAGATGATCATACTCAGCTTCCTCTTCTTCCTCTTTATCCTCAGACATGGGAGTATATTATATTCTTTGTGTTGCCATTATCTCTTTATATCCTAGAGGAGATACTCTTATAGCCAATCTTTGATTTGTTATAATCTTCTCTTTCTCATTTATCTTCCCTTTTGGATAATACCTTTTCTGAATTGGAGCTTCTAGAGATTTTAAAACTTCCACAGGTTTCACAGCTTCGACATTCTCAGCAGTCTTGACAGGCTTCAACTGTAATGTAGAGGCTTCTTTTGCAGCCTTCTTATTTCTATGGTAACGCCTCCATTGTGTTCTAGTTATTGGTTTTTTCCCTTATAATTAGGAGAAACCTGATAAACCTTGGATTCTAACCTTTTTTCCTGAGCTTCAGTCTCTTGATCAATTACCTTCCACTTTGGCCTCTTTCCCCCTTTTTGATTCACTGGTTCCACCCTTTTTTTGTGGGGTGTCGGACGGAGGAAGAAAGGTTTTTGGTCGAGGCTGCTGAAATAGCCTTCGGTATTCTTCATTGCATCAAAGGATTTCCCTCTTGTCGAACGCAAATCTTAGGACTCGAGACTCATGTTCCTTAAGAGCCTTCTTCTTAGCAACTTCATATTTTTCAACTGTTTTTTCATCATACACCGCATTGCATCTTAGGCACAACTTGGCTTTTGATCCTTTCACTCTATATTTTTCTTGAAAGTCATCCAAATCTTCATTAGCTTGAGGATAGACTGCTTGTAGCTTATCCTCAACTTTCATGTTTAAATCCTCAGTATTTTTAACCATCATAACCCTCATATCGAAACCCTCATTAGCTTCGACCATCATATAATCCAAAGGCTCAACATACAAAGCCTCTTCAACTTTCAAAGGATCTGTGTTGATCTGCATCTTTGGCTTCTTGCCAAATTGAAGCATGCCTTCTTTCAATGCCTTCTGTACCAAATCCCTGAAAAGGACACATTGAGATGTTTTATGACCGAGAAAATTATGAAACTTACAAAAGATTTTTAAGGCCTTGAGGCACAATAATTTAGTCGTAAATTACTAATAAATCAAATATTTTGTCACACTTAGTTATATCAAAAGTGTAAGTTTTTGTGATGGCTTTGGAATTCTTCTCATTTTCGACAAGATTCTTCCTGTTTGACATTCTTAAAGATTTACAAGCATAGGGAGGTCCTAGCTAGAGTTCAGCTACATTAACCATAGTTTCTTTAATGGATTCATTATCGTCTGAAAAATAGCCCTCAGCTGCTATGTAAGAAATTTTCCCTTTCTTATGGTATTTACTAGTTTTGGCTTTTTCAGCCTTTAAACGCTCAATTTGGAAAACTCTATTTGCTAGTTAAGCCATATCCCTCAGATATTGAGTATCTAACTTCTTTCTAATAGAATAGTCTAAACTTGTTGTGGCCATTTCGACTAACTCATGCTCAGGGACTTGCGTAAAACATCTGGCCTTAAGGAGCCTAAACCTATTAAGATAGACATCAATTGACTCAGATGCTTTTTGTTTCACACTTGCCACTTCTGTTAGGATTATTTTCGACTGCCCCATATAAAATTGCTCATGGAACAATCTCTCCATCTGAGCCTAAGTATGAACTGAATGTGGAGGGAGTGTTGTAAACTAGGTAAATGTGTTCTTTATAAGGGAATTTGGTAAATACTTTGTTTTCAAATTCTCGTTATTCACTATATCACCGGCTTCGGTTTGATACCTAGCAACGTGTTCGACTGTTGACTCATCGGTGTCACCAAAAAACTTAGTAAATTTTGGGACCTTCCATCCTCTAGGTAATTTTTTTTGTAAAATAAAATATGGTAATGGGAAGAGTAAGTAGGATTGTGGCAACCAGTATTCATCCCATTGCGTATCATAAGACGTTCGACAATAGCCTCTAAGTTTTGCTCTCCGACTATCGCATCCTGTCGAACCTGCCTAACCACATGGTCAGCATTCTGGTTCTTATTAACCACAACGACAGAAGGACATTCGACCACCCTGGGGATTTCTTTGACCCCTTCAAGAATCTCTAGTTCCTGGTCAATATTCTCTTCGACCACTTCTTTTGGTTGAACATATGTTTCTGGTCGGGGTTGCCTACCAGGTCGAACTGGCACTCTAAGGGCACCCAAGTAATCCCTCAACTAAGCCATTTGAGTTTCCAATTGCTGATAACCCTGAGTCGAACTTATGGTTAATGATCTAAGTATGACACTCATTTGTTGAGTAAGCATATTAACCATTTTGTGATTACTTTCATCCATCTTCTACCTCATAATAGCAACAGAACTTGCGTGAAAGTGGGTATTGCTTGGGACGAAACCTACCCCAGTTGGATGACCAAATTGGTTCCTAGGTCTCGACCCATGATAAGGTGAAAATGCCGACGTCCTGTTTTTTGAAAATATCAAAATGTCTTTATGTAAACCTGTCATCAAAGATGCTGGCATTCCATAGATTCTTTCTCCACTAAATATGGGCCTAGTGAAACTAGGCATATATGGCCCATAAGTACTTGTCCCATGCAGCCTTGGAGTACCGGGTTGATTTGGTGAGAATATTGGCCTACTTTGGGCATTTGACGCTATAGCTATCGTGCTTGACATGGATACACTAATGTCGGAGGACTGCAAAGCAATTTTGTTTCCTCTTGGGGTTAGTGTCTACTGGAACTAGTGTTTTTAGGATCTACCATTTTCCTACCATTACTTAAAATCATGCACTCTTAATATTGAAGTTAAAGAAAACAACATGCAAAATAATGATAACTTAACACAATGTGTCCCACTAGGCGTGGCAATTTGTTTGCACAGATTTCTGGCAAATAATCTCTAGCCTCTTAGTTAAAGGTTACTTGCAGAACTGATTACATGAATCCTAGACTTTGTGTTAAGTTTGGTATAATTTTGGTGTTTGAACTGGGTAAAAACTGAATTGTAAATGTAACAAGTAAAAAACAAAGACAATTGCAAGATAAAAACATAAAATAAGACTTTGAAACTTGAAGACATAAATTGCTTTGAATTAAAGTTGGACACATGCATACATTTTTCTGGAATTCACTTGTTTCTCTCTGACGCTGGTACTTTGAGTATTTTCCTTTGAATGTTACAAAATGCGACCCCTTCAAATGAATCTAAATTTTGCTTAAATAAATAAACAAAATAACTCATATCCTACTATGTGATTCTTACTAATCAGCCACATCTAGAGTTCGTGCGAAACTACCTCTTGAAACCTCCCACGTTTTGCTGACAACTGTCAATGGAATTTGCTTCAATGTTAACAAAGGCAAATCATCTTTAAGACTGACATGTAGTAAAGAAACGTAATGAATAAATGTAAATACATGAATCTGAATTCAATAATATAAACACAAATAGGCATTGCATTAATAAAACTAAGTTACATTTATTTTAGCTTATTAATCTCGACAATAGTAACATCATTTATAGTTAACTTAGTGTCGTTCCAAGCCTTAGATACACTCCACGGAAAACCTCCCGCGATAGTAGAATCACATTTTTGTTATCAAAGTTAACAATTGAATAATAAAAACATGTATTTGGATATTATGAAATCAGGTAATATTACAAACAGCAAAAAGCAAGACCTTGAGCCTCCTTTATCCTTGCATTATACAGTAGAACAATTACATTACCATCTTTCTTGTAACTCTTATATTAATCATAAAAATATATAGCAAGTTGACCCCATAAAGTACATTGCACCAAAGATTTGCTACAATCAATGTCATGTAAGTAAAGCAAATTAGATAAATTTAGAAATCATAATATTATAAACTGGCGTAAGATGTTGTTGCCATGGATAAACATACTTCATACCTCATATCAGTTCTTGTAAAAACAATCTTGTTTTTGTTGTTATCGGCAATCATTTGGGTCTGGAAAATTTTAGTAACTCCACCAACAACATCTAA
Source organism: Vicia faba (assembly GCA_948472305.1). Lineage (NCBI taxonomy): Eukaryota > Viridiplantae > Streptophyta > Magnoliopsida > Fabales > Fabaceae > Vicia > Vicia faba. Next base: position 364,081,326 of record OX451740.1, on the reverse strand, counting down.
CCAAACAGGATATGTCAAATAATGATTAGAATCATACACACTTTAAAAATATACAGTAACAATAATATTAAATATACAATTAACTTACAAACTAACATATTAGACTGAAACATTCCCTCAACTATATCTTTTAAATCAAGTATGTTCAGATAATTTACAGGAATGTCAGGAATTTCAAATTTCTTAATTGAAGTTGAACCATAAAATACCAATTTGTAACCAGCAGTAAACGATTTAAAAGAGAAATCATTATTGAAAACCTTGAAATTATGCATAATGTAAGCACTTCCAACAGCAAGTACAACCTTAAACTTCAAAACCAAATGAGGTGGGACAATGACTTGAATCATATCACGTTAAAAAATTGAAATATAAAATATTTACATTAACAAAATTTTGTTGTAAAGGTAATCAAACAAATATGACCAATTTCTCATACCTTTGAATCAACCAAAACCATCTCAAAGTGCTCTTTGTTGGAGGCACTTGTCACAGACCATAGATGCTTACATCTAACAGTTATCTTCCACAAATCCTTTGAATCATTGATATCCTTGACAACTTCAATAGACTGAGCCATAGAGTGTTAACAAAGCTGCAAAACATCATGAAAAAAACTATGTCAGATAAAGATGTATCATTTGAAAACAAATAAGAATCATAGAGGCAAACCAAGTATAACAGAGAAAAAACGGGAATTGAAAAATAAATAGGGCGTGTGATAAAACATGAAGCACACGAAAAGAAGATGGAATAAACGAAGATTGGAAGCTAAGAGGGAAGCGATGAAGCATGCACGCAGAAAGAGTGAAGGAATGATTTGAATGAAAAATATGGATAGCTATGAGTTATAATGGCATTTGATGTTCAACATGAAAAATTGTAGGATTTATCATTGTCCAAGGTGTTTAATTTGATTTTCAAAAATTTAAATGAATTAATCAGATTTTAGTTAACATAAAAAGTAAATAAAAAATATTGAGAAAAAATAAGAGAGTGACACATCACCTTCATTAATTGTCAAATCAACCACGATAAAAGAAAAAGGGAATAAATCACTTATAATTCTGAAATAAGAAAAATTTTAATATTTTATCAAAATGATACACTTGATTTTTTTCAAATATTTTAAATTTTATATGTTTATATTAGACTAATCTTATTTACCATCAATACTCTGTCTATAATTTTTCTCCATACAAATTATTTAGCTACAATGAGAAATACCCCATACAAAATTAAATGTGAGAAAATATTTCCTCAACTTTAAGGCAAAAACCTTAACAATATTGTATAAGGACCCTCAATAATATAGGCCGATACCTTATGCTAAAATGGAAAATGGATATTATTTCAAGATTCTAATTCCTTTTCATTTTATTAGGGTTTCTTCTCTGATATATTTATTATTGTGTAATTAACCACTTAAATCGATATGATTAATATGTGGCTCACATGGAAAATGTTTCTGCAAAACATTACGTCCATTGTTTTGGATATATATGCATCGATGATAAGGATAATGCCATTATGCCATTATTGTTTTTGTATATATTTATTTGTCATTGTCTCAAACACTATCTTCGACGAAACAGCAATGAATATATGGAACCGCCATAGGACCACCTACCTTACATTACATGTGGCTTCTAAAGAAAGGACCCCTAAACTAATTTGAAGATTCAAACTTCCAATAAATAAATTTTGTAATGTGTAAATGTTTGGTTATATGTGTTTATTTGAAATGATATATACATGTATCCCTCTATAATTATCCTCTTCGTTTCTTCAAAAAAAAAAAAAATATATCATTATCAAAATTTGCATTGTATAAATATTAAAATATACAAAATATAAAAGGTATACAACCTACAACACAAAACTTTGCAATTTTTCATGATAATATTATAGGAAATAAAAAACCTTCAGATTTCAAAAGTTTGAAACGACTCAAATTATCAAAAATATTACTTTTTAACCTTTTCCAGAATTACATGCATATTCACTTCATAAAATTTCCTTGTAAGTCAAGATGAGGTACTATGAAGATATGAGAACTTGAGGAGGATCAATGGGGGGCCTTGTGGTTCTGTGGCTAAAACTCATTTGATCTATGAATTTGAAAAGGGAGTGCATATGAATTTGATGTACAAACGACACTTAATTATTGTCGTCTATCCACATATTAGCCCTAGTAAAGCTGTGGCAAAACTTGAATTTGAGAAAGATAAAAAGGTAACTCATGATATATAGCTTTTCTTAAAAAGTATATATATAGTGGTATTCTAGTTATGATAGTTATGAAACACAAAAATAACACCTTTACCAAAAAAAAAATAATAATAAAATAAAATAAAATAATAATAATAATAATAATAATAATAATAATAATAATAATAATAATAATAATAATAATAATAATAATAATAATAATAATAATAATAATAATAATAATAATAATAATAATAATAATAATAATAATAATAATAATAATAATAATAATAATAATAATAATAATAATAATAATAATAATAATAATAATAATAATAATAATAATAATAATAATAATAATAATAATAATAATAATAATAATAATAATAATAATAATAATAATAATAATAATAATAATAATAATAATAATAATAATAATAATAATAATAATAATAATAATAATAATAATAATAATAATAATAATAATAATAATAATAATAATAATAATAATAATAATAATAATAATAATAATAATAATAATAATAATAATAATAATAATAATAATAATAATAATAATAATAATAATAATAATAATAATAATAATAATAATAATAATAATAATAATAATAATAATAATAATAATAATAATAATAATAATAATAATAATAATAATAATAATAATAATAATAATAATAATAATAATAATAATAATAATAATAATAATAATAATAATAATAATAATAATAATAATAATAATAATAATAATAATAATAATAATAATAATAATAATAATAATAATAATAATAATAATAATAATAATAATAATAATAATAATAATAATAATAATAATAATAATAATAATAATAATAATAATAATAATAATAATAATAATAATAATAATAATAATAATAATAATAATAATAATAATAATAATAATAATAATAATAATAATAATAATAATAATAAAATACCTTTAATATAGAAGTTCGTTAAATTTATTTAAAAAAATATGTATAGTAGAATTTAATTTAAATATATCGACTATATTATAAATCATAATAGTCAAATTTTAAGTTATATTTAATTTTTGCTTTAATTATATCTAAAATAATAAATATAATTAATTGTGATATATTATATTGTAATACAATAGTACATATCAATTAATCTCTATATAATATAGGTGTAGTTCTTATTGAGCTTACTAAAAAAATCCGCACTTCTCTCCTCGTATGGAAAAACGAGTATCCATATTTCTCTACCATATGATATGTATTTCATTTGAGATACTTGTATGCATACATACATTATCGTGATTGGATTAGAAGAAAGGGGGAGGAAATAAAGTGTCGGGAAAGAAAAGAGGCCGGGTGGAAAATGAGGATTTCCATTGTTTGGACCAAACTTTCTATATTATTTTTCGTGCAATCCTCAATATTGATTTTTAACAAAAAGATGGGAGGTGTTCCTTCAAAAAACTAGATATGTATGACGAATAGATGGAATAGAGTTTTATATGGTAGAACAAGTATTTGATACGTAAAGACAAGATCTGCAACATTAGCATACCATTGTTCAAATCAGAAAATTATAACTAAATTATAGTTAGAATTTACTTTCGGTCTTGTGTGGGATTCCTTATATACGAGGAATGGTTAGATATCCCACATGCTCTCCATCTTGGAACACGGAGAACTGTTAGATAATATCCAATGGTGAATAACTGTCCTTGGTATGAATCGAGTATGTGTCTCAAGGTCGTGGGAGCATTATATCTTGGGCCTCCTTGTTATTGGGCCTCAAGCCGATCAAAAACAGTTTCCCTAAAGGCTTGCCATAGTGCTGCAACGAGAAATATTTTAAGACAAATTCTTTTTCCACCCTTATGGTGTGTCTTGCACCTCTGAAAACCCAAAATTTCCCTCAAATTTTTTCGAAGATGCATCTCCGGATACACCTTATATCGCTTCATCCTTTGTAAATTAAGCAACCACCCCATTTTTGCCAAAAATTTAATTCATAGATGCATCTCCGAAAACATTCCTGAGTGCATTTTTAGCTATTTTAACGCAGTCACTCCATTTTTACCAAAATTAATTTATGTGCATCTTTGAAAATATTTGAGTCCAATTTTAGTTATCTTAACGCAGCCACCCCATTTTTGCCAAAACTTAATTCGAAGATGTGTCTCTGAAAATATTCATGAGTACATTTTTAGTTATTTAAACGTTTGTATTTAATATATTATGGGGTGTTTCGAAGATGCATCTTTGAATATACCCCTTAAAAATTTTCCTCACTCATCTGCGCTTATTTTGTGTGAAAATGGTGCGTCCATAGATGCATCCTTGAAAATTGGAGGCATTTTTAACTTTTCGTCAAGGGTTTAGGAGAACCTATAAGGGGGGAAAAGAAATCGTCTATTTTAAAATATTGGTCGGTGTCACCCTAGGCCTGAATCTTCACAACAAGTCCTTTCTTTGTAGAAGTAAAAAAGATTTAGAAAGTCGGAGTGAGCGACCTTGGAAACAAGCACATTAAATGTTAATGTCATCATTCAGATGCTTCACATGATTTTCTTTATATGTGGCCCTAGGATAAAATGTGTCTTTTCCCTTTAGGATGCTCAAGTATACACAAGTGTTGTTGCAATCTCGAGGAAAATATGACAATTGTTTTTCATTTGTTTGTTTTCCTTTATTTTGCGTAGTTGATTTGTCTATCTCATTCCACTATATAAAGGTTATTTCATCCTTCAAGGTATGTTTCCACTCTTTGCAAGAATTATAACTTTTCTCCTCTCTTCGTAAACTCTGATTATTCCTCCATGAGCTCCGGTGATTCCTATTTTTCATGTTCCTTTATTTCCTTGGATTTCTCATTCCTTTGGTTCATCACACCTTTAGAGAGGCCCTTCTCCATCTCCTTTTCTTTGAACTTTCAGTTTTTTCCAAGTACCACTTATATCTTTCTCATTTATAGTTATTGTTTTCTCTCCTTTGTTTTAACCACAACCAATATAGGATATGAAGTTGTGAATGTCATAAAAATATATAGTGGAGATTATACAACTGATTCTTCATCTTGCACATGGGTAGTAGAACAAAAATGTTGAATGTCATTCCAATGTCGGACGCCTACCCCCTTTGAAACCTTATTAATCTTAATGATAGTTATGAAGTTAGTGAGGGTTCCATCGAAGATGGTAGTGAACCCTTGAGTCCCCACCTTAGCATAAATACATATGCTTTTGTAGAAGGAGTCAAGGGGACGAACCTAGATAGTCCCATTGTTAAGGAGGCTGGTGTTGAATCCTCATCTTCCATGTTTCCTAAGGCGGATATTGAGACTATTGAGGCATATCATGATGATATAAGGACTCATACTTTCATTAGAGATTTTAGATCTTTAAATTATCGAGAACCCTGTGGCAAGAAGTTTAGGGAGCATCTCAATTTTTGGGGTCAATCCCGATTTCATGACGAATATTTTCATTTTGTTGATAGTGGGGTAAACATGATTTGAAAATATTGATAAGGTCTCGTATTTCCTGGAGATGCCATTCAACATTTTTTGGTGGAGACTTAATTGTTAGGGGATGGCTTCTGTCTTCAATAGCATTCAAATTTTGGGGAGAATATTTCTTGGATGTGGGTCCATATTTTGATTGGGTGATTTCTCATGTCGACCGTAGCAAGAGAGTGTGTAGCTCCTTTGATGAATGTTCAGTTTCTTTTTATAAATAGATGTTCTTCAAATTGCGGTTTAAACTACCCTTTAATGGGTTTTAGGTGGAATTATTAAATCATTTGAGAATCGCTTCCTCTCAGTTTCACCTAGTAGCTTTAGCCTTTGCAAAGGGAAACTTTGAAATTATTCTTCAACTTCTTCAACGTGACATGTACTTTTTCTCGAGGAAAATGGGGGCAAAGGTTGCTCTCGCTCCTTCAATCGACGTAGATGTTTGACGTTTATCTTAAAAGTTGGAAAAATTTTAAGGATTTTTACTTCTTTATCACTCCTAAGAATCGAGAAGCCCATTTGTTTGCATTCTTCCTAAAGATTTCCCTTCCCCTTCGAGGGGACCATTATTTGGAGTTGGCGAAAAATGGGGAAAATATTTGAAAATGTTGGGTTGGAGATCATTTCTTCCAAAAATTTATGCATATGCCTCTGACTCTCTAATCCTAAAAAACGAGTTGCTAAAAGAGGGTTTATTAATCTTCTAGAAGAGCTTAGGCTACAAATATGGGGTCGACCCTTAGGATGCACTTCCTACCCAAAAGAAAAGGTGATACAATGATATTCGATTGATTGTAAAAGAAGATATCGCTCAAGAGAGAAAAGCTCTCTTTAATGAAAGGATGGAATTGACTTTTAATCTGTCTTCATTGTCCTCTTAGTATTTTTCTTGACATTCTTCTTTATCTTGTCTTGTAGATAACATAAAGTTGATTAGTTAAATTTTTTAGAGGAAGAAAGCTCACACGCCAAAGAAAACACCTTCATCTCATTCTTTGAACTCCAATTCGATCATGATAGAGATGGCAATGGGGGTTGGCTAAAGATAATGGAATACCCCACTTGTTAGGAAAATTCAACTGACTTACAGATGTATCAAAACTAATTGATGTCAGATGTCGAACTTATCACACTAATGCTTTCAATTATTTTTTAGAAACTAAATTTAATTAATTAATTAATTAACTCATGCATAGAAGAATCTAATATATATATATATATATATATATATATATATATATATATATATATATATATATATATATATATATATATATATATATATATATATATATATATATATATATATATATATATATATATATATATATATATATATATATATATATATATATATAATGGTTGAGAGTTACACATATTTTAAATAATTTATTTTATTAAAATACACTGATGTGATAGAATATTGTTGTACCCCAAAATTTGTCCTCCCATTTTCTTCAAGACATTCTCATGAGGTTCCCATTTGTTCAAAACTACTCAAGAGTTGACTGGTCAAAACCACCTCCTAAGCAAGGGTCTTCAACTAGGGTTTTGTGTTTCACAAGGAAGATTGGCTTGCAAAGGTCTCAAATGACTTTCATGGTTCATCATAGGTCATCAATAATGCTTATGTGAAGTTTCATGTCTTGCCTCACATATTTGATCAGTCAATTGCTCAGATGATTGAAAAACAATTGTATTGAGTAAAAAGTCAAATGTGGTCAATATACAGTTAAACTTCAAGATTTTTTGTCAACATCAACATTTTGAGGTGATATTCATCATTTGATCAAGGGTTGATCATAATTCCTCAAGGAAGGTCCTCAAATCATCAAAGGTCAAAAATTGCCAAATTAGGGTTTTGATTGAAGATGACTGATCATTGACTTTTGACCTAGTGCATTACTTGATGGATTTAAGCATGATCTCAAGGGCTATAATACAATATCTTGACCAATTACATGGCTCAAAACATTTCCAAAGATGCAAGTGATTGATAGTTGAAAAAAATTGAATCAATTGATAAAAGTCAACAATCATACAAAAGTTAAAATTTAACTTTTTGGTCAACATTGGAATTCAAAAATCAAGAATCATCAAAACATTCAAAACTATCAAACTTTGTCATCAAGAATCAAGAAAGTCAACAAAAGTCAAAAGTCAAGATTTTCAAACACTTAGAAAAAATTCAAGTGTTTTCTACCTAAAAACCCTAACTTCACAAGCAAGTTTCCTTAAGATACAAGTTGATTCAAAGAAAACTTTCAACATGAAAGTTGTAGAGATTGATGAATTCTACAACTTTGTTAATATGTTATGATCCTCAAAAAGTTCTTGGATTAAGAGATATGAGCCCATGAAGTTGTAGTATTTTTATATAACACTTAGAAAAAATTTCAATAAGTTTTGGTCAGTTTTTCATCCCAACTTCTTGGCCAATTTACACCAATTTCCCATTTGATTTAGCCAAAGTGGTCAACATGAAAGTTGTAGACAATGTTTCAAGCTTTCCAAAATGTCCAAGAACACAATTTTATCATGCTTGAGCAAGGAAAATCGAAGAGATGAAGTTAGGCATTTCATGGTTGAATTTCAAGTCATTTTGTGAAGAACTCAAGAGCAAAACTCATAACCTTACCATGAAATATCACTTTTCAGGCTATGTTGCTTCTAAATCTCCACATAATTAGAGATTTACGCGAAATTATGGTGCATTATACAAATATTTGAAGCTTTATCCACTTGATCATACCATTTTTGGATGAAATTATAAAAAGCTCCATATCCATTTACATAAAGATCACTTTAATCACAAAGCCCACTCCTTGAGCCTCTAACTTGTTTATTCTAATCACACTCAACATGAATGCTCAGAAGAAACATCTCTAATCCTACCAACCACCCTACAATACATTGGAACATTCTTTCTTCAAAGTTACTTCAAAACTAAGTTTCCAAACCACAACTTGTGATCTTACAAATCTGGTTGTTTCAACCTCCAAAACCTCTTGCCTATAAATAGAGAGATCATTTGCAAGCTAAAATACGATTTCACAAGCCCTCAGGCACCCTTAAATTCTCTCAAACTCATAATCACTAAGAAACCACCATTGTTTCACATTTGAAGCTTCCAACACCCAACTCTCGATCCACTCGTGGGTTTTCTCTTTTTATCGTTCAAACATCATCTACACATCATATATAAATCATCCATATCCTTGTTACATTTATGTAACTTCATCATCACCATCCTTCAAACTCTGAAACCGTGACCTGTAACTTGACTTGGCTAGAGCATTTCAACAACTTTCAGTATAAAGTAAGGACTGGAATAGCTTCAGGGAGGTCCAAGGAAGCTTAATTAATCATTTACTTGCACCTGGAAGCCTCCATACGCATTCTGATTTTTCACTTCAAGAGGTAAGTTTCTCCAACTTTGAAATCCTTATACATGCATCATTTGCTTTCAATTTCAAAAGATAAAATGTAGATATGATTGCCCTGAAACTAACCATGTCCTTAGATTTCATTTATGTTGACTGTATGATGAGAATTTGGATATGAAGTTTCTGAAATATTAGGTTTCAGCTTGGTACCAAACAAAATTCACGCTCATCTTTAACCTACAACTTTCACAATTTATATGGTTGCATTCGTGATTAAATTTCAAGCAAGTTTGATTTTGAAAGTTTTCAAAAAAGGTTAAGAAATTAAGCTTTTAGAAATCATCAATGGTGTTGTTGTTATGTTGTGCGCGCGAGGAAGAAGAAGGTAGAATTTCAAATTTGAAAAATGAGTTTGTAATATATTTATTGGGTGTTTTTTCATAACCAGATGAAACAGCCACCCCAGTGGTAAAACAAGCGTGATATGGCCATAGGGACCTGCGTTCGAGCCCCATTGGTACCATTTTATTTTTCACATATTTGTTCTTTCAGATCCAGTGCAAACAAGTCCAAGGTGCGCATAGTATACCTCATGTTACAACCATCAGATCTCATCAAGCCAGATTTGGATGCCTCAAACGCGCATTTCCACCATAAACCATCAACGACTGGTCACACTGAATCAAACAGGTGTCTGGGCTCTTCTGTTTTGGGCCTAACATTTTTGCTTTCTAACACCCCCTATTTCACTTATACTACAGGCCCATTTTACTTTCTTTTTTTTAAAGTAACATTTTCTTTTTTTTACATCAGTTTTATTTTAATCAACAAAAATCATAATTAGCTTTTCTTTTTTTAAAATTAAAATTAATTTAGACTTAGGTTTTTTTAATTAAGTCAACTAAATTAGCTTTCTTTTTTTAATTAAATTAAGTGACTTTTTTTTCATTCATTATTTTTAATTTAGCTTTTTTAGATTTTTACTAAACTTTTTTAAATTAATTAAATAATTAGGTTAATCATCAAACTTTTTCCATAAAAAAAATCACAAAAAAATTTATTTTATCTTTTCTTTATTTTACAAATCTTCGCATACTTTATTTCCCAATTATGTAATTTCTCAAAGCTTGTAATATATAAATTAGAGTTTACTGATTTTTCACCCCCATTCCGGAGGCCTTGTAATAGCGTAGAACATTTAATTTCTGTAATTTACTGCTTCCCTTATTACTGTTAGTAATTAGGGTTTGTATGGCAAGATTAAAATCAATCATTAGAAAACCTAATCTCAAGACAAATACCTGAAATCAAAACACTTTTCACACAAACACACACACACACACACACATACACACACACACACACCTCTAGGGTAACCTCACTTGTTGCCTCGGATGAAACAGCCATGTCACTCGAGCGTGGGGTGCTTTAACAAGGACCCTCGATTAAAATATCGTAGTCCCTCGATGACCCTTCAATGTTGCCTTCGGTAAACGATCTTAGACTCTTATGAAAATTGCTAAAGCGTCCTGCAAGTTGCCTTCTGTGATTGTACGATGACCCACGCATGTCCCTCACATCCAATGATAGGGATTCCTACTAACTTATAGTAGGATAGCATTATCTAAAGGAGGAGGAAAAGAACAAAGACTTTTTGGGTAGGTAGATCGCTCGTAATCGCTTGCTCATAAACTAAAACAATCTTTACACTTCACACTTTCAAAACAACTACTTTCAAAGCCCTTTATGAACACTCTTGAGGACTGATACAAGGGTTATTATAAAGCGAATTGCTTTATATTGAAATTTTCGAAACACTTCCCAAAACAACACTTTCTTTCAGAATATTTTCAAAACAAACATTTTGTATACATTCTCAACGATACGAGAATCATTACAAAATTGTCGCGCTTAGGCATTATTTTCAAAATATTTTCAAACATACACAAACACAAAGCATTTTCAAAGTGAGCTAGCAATTAAGAGCCCGTAGAAAACTATGGATGAAAAGGATACTAATATCTTCCCTTTTCATAACCTACCTCCCGAACTCAAGAAAAATCTCAAAGGTCTTTCTTATTTTTTTCACTCTTTCTTTTATTAGATAAAAGAAAAGTCGGTGATGACTCTTGCTATTCGCAACTATCAAGGATGAATCTTGGATTTCATCATTGAACCTTGAAGGTTGTTAGAGAAAAGAAGAAGAAGATAAATTGTATTTTCTATCAGTCCAAACAATGTAATAGTGCAGAATATAAAGTGTAAATCCAAAACAGAAAATGAAAGAGTTGGGCCTAACAGCATGAAGCCCACAAAACCAAGCCCAAAACTGAATACTCTAACACCCCCCTCCCCCCTCAAACTGAGAGGTAGTTCTAGTAACCTTAAGTTTGGACCTCAATTTTTGAAACGCAACATTCCCCAATGGCTTGGTAAGAGTATCTGCAATTTGTGTAGCAGCAGGAACATGTTGGATCAACATTATTCCAGCAACAACCCTTTCTCGTACGAAGTGAATATCAAGTTCTATATGCTTCGTGCGAGCATGTAGAACCGGATTATGCGAGAGCAACACAGTGCTTAAGTTGTCACAAAGCAGAGTGGGAGTATGAAACGTAATTTGTAGTTTAAACAGCAAGGGTTCCAGCCACAGCAGTTCAGACATCGTGTGAGCTAACACCCTGTACTCGGCTTCAATGCTGGAACATGCTACAAGGGACTGCTTTTTGGAACTCCAGGCTACTAAATTTGGACCAAAATAAATGCACGAGCCAGATGTTGAGCGCCTATCATCCGGGTCACTCGCCCAGTCAGAGTCGTTGTAAGCATGCAAAGAGAATTTGGAGACTGAAGCAGAGGGAGATAACATGAGGCCATGTTCAGAGGTGCCACTGAGATATCGCAGTATGCGTTTGACAGCAGCCCAATGAGTATCAAGAGGGCATGCCATAAATTGACATGCCTTGTTCACGTTGTAAGCAATGTCTGGTCTAGTTAAGGTGACATATTGTAAAGCACCAACAATAGATCTGTACAACTGAGGATCAGGCAGAAAATGTGTTCCATGTTTGCTAAGTTTGCATGTGCTTAAGATAGGAGTAGGAAGACCATTGGCTGCATGAATATTTTCTCTTGACAATAAGTCTTGAATGTATTTAGACTGAGTTAAGAGCACAAATTCATTGCTGCAGAAAGTTACTTCAATTCCCAGAAAGTACCTAGGTCTGCCCAGCTTCCTCAAAGCAAAGGTATGATGCAACTTTCTAATCGGATCATGAATAAGAAAAGTACTGGATCCTGTGAGAAGAATATCATCCATGTAGACAAGAGCATATAATGTGATACCTTGCTTGTGGTAGACAAAGAGAGAGTTATCACATTTGTAGGCAGCAAAACCAAACTAGAGAAGAGGTTGAGTCAGCTTTTCATACTAAGCATGTGGAGCTTGCTTGAGACCATAGATTGCTTTGTTGAGTTTACAAACCAGGCGTTTATTAGTATTCACAAATCCTGGAGGCTGAAGCATATATACCTCATCATGCAGATCACCATTCAGATATGCATTATTGATGTCAATTTGCTGAATATCCCATTTATAAGTAATAGCAAGAGTTAGAATAATTCTTATTGTAGTAGGTTTTACCACTGGTGAAAATGTTCCAGTATAATCAAAGCCATGTTCTTGATGAAAGCCTTTGGCAACCAGTCTATCTTTGTATTTGAGAATAGTTCCATCGGTATTTTCTTTAAGTTTGAAGACCCACTTACAGCCAACAGTTATTCTGCCAGGTGGAAGTGTGGTTAGTGTCCATGTGTTGTTAGCTAGCAGAGCCTTAAATTCATCATGCATTACGTTGGACCATCCAGGTTTACTAAGTTCTTGTTTGACACTAGTTGGTTCAGTTTCTGTGTGTACAAGCAAAGCTTTAGGTCTGGAATGTCCAGTTTTGGCACGGGTTAACATAGGATGGTTGTTTTCAAGTAAGGAAATATTGGGTGTACTGGACACAATAGAGGGAGAGTTGGATGATTCAGACATAGAAATGAAGGAGGATATAGTAATCTCATTAGAGCAGAAGTTAATTCTATCAGAGGGTTGATTAGAGTGATTTAAATGATCAAACATATGACCTAGTGTAGTATCCTCAGGATCTTTAGGTATGGATAACTGAGCAGAGCAAGTGTCCTTGGTACTGAAGAGCAGAGTGTGATTTTGTTGAGGGACTGTAACAGGACTAATATCCTTAGGACATTGAGGTACCTCAGGTATAACTTGCCCTGTACAGTAGAGGGTATAGTCATTGGTAGAGACAGCTTTGGAGCTAGAACTATTACCTACCAAATTTGAGTTATTTCTTGGAATGCTAAGAGCTTTGTTATTGTTAGGATAGGAGGTAGCATTGGATGATGTACTGGTTGTAGACTGATTTGACCGAGGAGTAGAATCAGCTCTAAGTGACTTGATAACACGAAATTGTATCGTTTATTTGCTATGAAATTCATCTGTTTTGTATTATTTTGACCCGATTAATTCCCGAATATTTCGAGTTTGTCATCACTTTTGCAGGTATTTCATAATTGAGCTCAAAATAGAAGAAAACATGAAACAATGCAAGAAAGCATCAAAAGAACAGAAGAAAAGGATAAATCTGTCAAAGAACTGCACTTTTGTAGCTGTGACGGTCGTAATGAAGCTGCCACGACCGTAAGCCAGTTTGAAGAGTGTTACGACCGTAACACAGTGGCCACGACTGTAACACGGGAAAGACCAAAATCTGCTCGTAACGTTCATGTAACGAACGTAATGCGTATAACAGTCCAGTTGGAAAATGCAGAACGTGGCAAGCATAACAGAAGGAGTTTCCAAACTCCTTAATTCTCTCCAGTCAAACACCACGTTCACCATTTCTCCCTCAACTACTAGGTTACTATATTTTTGGAGATTTTGAAGGAAGACTGAGTTCCAAGTTTAACAAACCAACTGCCAGATTTTACTCTTCTATAAATACCTCAATATTGAACAAAAAAAGTACGGAGTTTTATTACAGCTTGTTTGTGCCGAAGCTCTGCCAAAATTGAAACCAGTATTATTTCAGTATTCATTTTCCAGCATTTGTTTATTTCAATTCTTTTAAATTCCACTGTCCAAATAATAATTTCCAACATTAGGGAATTATTATTTTAGTTTAAGATTTATCATTCAAGCTTCAGAATTTGCAATACTCCTGATACCAAGTCCGAGTTTCTGATTTGTGGAAGAAGGATTGAAGTATTGGCTTTACTGTCAGGTTTTTATTTTGCAATTGTATTAAATTCATTTTAATTAATTTATTAATGCATGCTTGTTATTTATTATTTATAATGTCCAATTTATATTTGCTTGCTTTTATTTACAGTATGTTTATTTTGATTTCCATGGCTAGCTAAACCTTTAGTGTCGGTATGGAATAGTAAGAGACATTAGGCATCTAATCAAACTTAGGCTAAAACTCTAATCAACTTAACTCTGGTTATAACTTTTTATGCTTAATAATAAAATCTTTGTTACGAAAGTAAGAAGAGTAAATAGGTTAAATCGAGACCACGAAAGTGTGAGGTTTTTAACCGGATAGCTAAAGTTAGGCATTTGATTTAAATACAGTGAAAGCGCTTTAAACTAAATTAGAATTAATTAAGTTTCCAAAGAATACTTCTAAACACTTATAGGCTAGCGAAAGCAGGTATAGGGCTTTAGACGTATAATCCGAGATAAGACCATGAAAGTGTGAGTTGAGGGTTTTTAAACTGATTAATTCTACGGATAAACCAAGTTGACCATCCTTATATGCCTAGGCCCGATTAGATCCCTTAGGTTGACTCTATTTCATACCGACCGTTCATTTTATAATTACTTTAAAATCAATTAATTTACCTTCCTTAATTTTCCCAAAACCAACGTGACAATTTCCGCCTTAGCTAAACCAACCTGTTTTACAACACTAGCGTGATTACAAAGTCCCTGTGGATTCGACAATCTTTTATTACTACCCCGATAGGTTGTGCGCTTGCAGTTAAGATACCATCAGACATTAAGTCGATCACAGACCCCATCAAGTTTTTGGCGCCGTTGCCGGGGACTTTAGTTTAGTCACTAGTGTAATCTGAAAACAATGTTGTCTAGACTAAGGCAACTTTTTACATTTCCCTCTGTGTATGCCAAACACTCGTTCTCAAAACGAGCCTTTGCATTTACAAATTAACGATATCGAGCGTTACTTAAGATTAAGACGCCGAATTCAAGAATACCGATCTCTTAATAATCTTCCTCCAACAAAAATTCCTGATATCCCGTTATCAGAATCTACTGAAGAATCGACAATGGCTGACGTACCAAATCCGCCTCGCGCTCTTAAGGACTATGCTGTTCCTTCGCAAGCGGAGCCTCACAACAGCATTGCTGCCCCTGCTATCGCTCGAAACGATTTCGAGCTGAAACCTTCGCTTCTATCCGCCGTTCAGCAGAATCAATTTTCTGGATCTCCTACTGACGACCCTAATCTACATCTGTCAGTGTTTGTGCAGTACGCAGACACTGTAAAAGCGAATGGTGTAAACCCAGAGGCAATACGATTGTGCCTATTTCCTTTTTCTTTAAGAGACAGAGCCCGAGCCTGGCTCCAATCCCTTCCTTCAAATTCAATCACCACATGGGATGAATTGAAAAAAGTCTTCTTGGCTAGATATTTCCCACCAAGCAAAACTGCTATGCTTAGAGCTAACATCAACGGTTTTAGACAAAAAGATAACGAATCACTTTTCGAAGCATGGGAATGTTACAAGGATATGATTAGACTCTGTCCTCATCATGGTTTAGAAGAATGGCTAATCATTCATACGTTTTACAACGGTCTGTTGTATAACACAAGAATGACTATAGACACCGCTGCTGGTGGCGCACTGATGGATAAACCATATGCCGAAGCAAATCAACTTATCGAAAGTATGGCCCAGAACCACTATCAATGGGGAAGCGAAAGAGCTAATGTGGAGAAATCCCAAACCAAAGGTGGAATGTCTGAAGTGAATATGCTGGACCAAGTCAATGCTAAAGTGGAAGCTCTTACCCAAAAGCTAGAAAACCTCACCACTGCTCCTGCAGCTACCGTAGCTGCAGTTGTCCAAACTTGCGATCTATGTGGTCTTCAATCACATCTTGCTCCAGAATGCCCATTTCTAACAGGAGTTCCAGCTGAACAAGCTAACTATGTACAAGGGAACCCTTATAGCAATACCTATAACCCAGGCTGGAAAAATTATCCGAACTTTTCATACAAAAACAACAACGCGTTATACGCGCCTGTACCAGCTCCTGCCACACCACCCGGTTATCCAAAAGCTATCCAAAATCATCCTGGTAATGGACCTAATACTCCTAGGAAATCTAACCTAGAAATCATGATTGAACACTTCGTTGCTACCCAAGCTCAGACTAATAAAGACGTTATGAATCAAAATTTGCATACTAATGAGCAGATAAAATAATTAGCTAGCAAGGTTGATGCTTTAGCCACCCATAACAAGATGCTTGAGACGCAAATCTCACAAGTAGCTCAACAACAAGCATCTACTGCGGCACCAGCTGGAATTTTTCCTGGTCAACCACAGCCCAACCCGAAAGGACATGCTAATGCTGTGATATTGAGAAGTGGAAAAGAACTCGACGGACCTGTTGACCCGAGACTAGAAAATCCAGCCATGTACCAAAAGCAGAGCGAGCTGCCTGAACAAGCCAATGAGCCTAAAGAAAAGGAAAGCGAAACACAAGAAGCAGTGGAGCAAGAGAAGCCTTATGTACCTCCACCACCTTATAAACCACCAATCCCGTATCCTCAGAGACTTACAAATTCCAAAACGATGGACCAGTTCAAGAAATTCGTTGAACTTCTGAAACAACTCAATATAACCATACCTTTTACAGAAGCCATCACTCAGATGCCCTCGTACGCTAAATTTCTTAAGGAAATTCTATCCAACAAGAAGAAGATAGAGGATAACGAAACAGTTACACTCACTGCCGAGTGTAGCGCGATCATTCAAAATAATATGCCTCCTAAGCTAAAAGACCCAGGTAGTTTCTCTATACCTTGTAATATTGGAAAATTTGTCATAGACAAAGCTCTATGTGACTTAGGAGCAAGCATTAGTGTCATGCCCTTATCTATTTGCAAAAATCTAGAGATGGGAGAACTCAGACCCACGAAAATGTCCGTCCAATTAGCCGACCGATCGGTTAAATACCCTGTAGGTATACTGGAAAACGTTCCAGTTAGAATAGGTCAATTCTATATCCCTACCGATTTCATCATCATGGACATAACCGAGGACTCAGTTACCCCTATCATACTAGGAATACCATTCCTAGCCACCGCCGAAGCTATAATTGATGTAAAGAAGGGCAGATTAACATTCGAAGTCGGAGAGGAAAAAGTGGAATTCATCCTCACTCAATTTCTACAAGCACCCGCCATAAATGACACATGTTACTTACTCGATATTATAGACGAGTGTGTGAGAGAGATGGAAGTTGAACAAACCACATATTCCGAAATAATGAAAATCGAAACCCCTCTGATATTCGAAGACGACAATTGGCGAGAACCATATAAAGATGACAGTCTAAGCGAAAGTCTAGCACTTACACCCAATCATATGCCATGTTCCAAGAAACCAAAACTAGAATTGAAAGTTCTACCTAAAAATCTACGATACGAATTCCTTGATACTGAACAAACTCGACCTGTAATAGTGAATTCCAGTTTAGGAACGCTCGAAACTCAAAAACTTTTAGACGTTCTAAGGAAATACCCTACTGCGTTAGGTTACAACATATCAGACTTAAAAGGAATTTGTCCTTCAATTTGTATGCACCGTATTCTAT
This sequence comes from Vicia faba, assembly GCA_948472305.1. NCBI lineage: Eukaryota > Viridiplantae > Streptophyta > Magnoliopsida > Fabales > Fabaceae > Vicia > Vicia faba. The sequence goes on along the minus strand of OX451740.1, from coordinate 364,063,290 downwards.
TAGAAGAGGATTGCAAAACCTCTCGAGAACCTCAAAGAAGAATCAATCCGATTCTAAGCACTGTAGTCAGAGATGAAATCAAAAAGCTAATGGAAGCCGGAATTATATACCCGATCTCCGACAGTAAATGGGTTAGCCCAGTGCATGTCGTACCTAAGAAAGGAGGTGTCACTGTCGTGAAAAACGCACAAGGTGAATTGATAACACAAAGAGTAGTTAGTGGACACAGAGTGTGCATTGATTATCGAAAACTGAACAAAGCTACTCGGAAAGACCATTTTCCTTTACCCTTTATTGATCAAATGTTAGAACGATTAGCCAAACACTCCTATTTCTGCTATTTAGACGGTTATTCTGGATTTTTCCAAATTCCGATTCACCCTGATGATCAGGATAAGACTACATTCACGTGTCCCTATGGAACGTTCGCGTACAGACGAATGCCATTTGGATTATGTAATGCTCCCGCAACTTTCCAACGATGTATGATGGCCATCTTTGCAGATTTCATTGACGACATCATGGAAGTGTTTATGGATGACTTCTCTATGTGTGGACAAAGCTTTGAAGGATGTCTGTCTAATTTAGAAAGTATTTTAGAACGATGTGTGAAAGTAAACCTTGTGCTCAACTGGGAAAAATGCCATTTCATGGTCAGAGAAGGAATCGTACTTGGACATGTTATTTCTAATAAAGGAATTGAAGTTGATAAAGCTAAGATAGAGGTGATTAAAGAACTCCAACCACCAAAGACCGTTCGAGAGATACGAAGTTTTCTAGGACACGCCGGTTTTTACCGACGTTTTATTAAAGATTTCTCGAAAATTACAAAACCACTAACCGGTCTATTAATGAAGGATGCTGAGTTCATATTCGATAACGATTGTCTTCAAGCTTTTGAAACCCTTAAGGCCGCACTTATTTCTGCACCAATCATGCAACCGCCCGATTGGAGGTTACCTTTCGAAATCATGTGCGATGCAAGTGATTACGTTGTCGGCACAGTTCTTGGATAAAGAAAAGATAAGAAACTTCACGCAATTTACTACGCCAGCAGAACGCTAGACTCGGCTCAAATGAACTACGCCACCACTGAAAAAGAACTCTTAGGCGTGGTCTTCGCACTCGACAAATTTCGTTCTTACCTTGTAGGAGCGAAAATCACCATTTACACAGACCATGCTGCTATCCGATATTTACTTTCCAAGAAAGATGCAAAACCCAGACTCCTCCGATGGATTTTACTCTTACAAGAATTCGACTTGGAAATTAAAGATAAGAAAGGAACCGAAAACGTCGTAGCGGATCATTTATCCCGTTTAGAAGGTATAAAACCCGAACAAGTGCCAATTAACGATGATTTTCCGTATGAACATCTGATAGCACAAATGATAAGCGACCTAGATCAATTGAATTTAAATAAACCAGAAGCTAAAGAAGTTATGGAAGCCATCGACATGACCATAGGATTGTCTTGGTATGCTGACATCGTTAACTATTTAGCTGTCGGAGCACTTCCACCTGATTTAACTTACCAACAGAAAAAGAAATTTTTCCATGATCTCAAGAGTTACTATTGGGACGAACCGCTTTTATTTAAACGAGGACCCGATGGAATTTTCCGCCGGTGTATACCCGATGAAGAAATAGAAAACGTCATTTCCCATTGCCATTCATCTCCTTGTGGCGGACATACTAGCACCTTTAAAACGTGTGCCAAAATTCTCCAAGCCGGCCTTTTCTGGCCTAACCTGTGGAAGGATGTCCACGTCGCCGTTAAAAACTGTGACCGATGCCAACGCACCGGTAATATCTCAAGACGCGACGAAATGCCTCAGAAAGGAATACTTGAAGTGGAAATCTTTGACGTTTGGGGAATAGATTTTATGGGACCTTTCCCATCTTCTTTTGGAAACAAGTTTATACTCGTCGCTGTCGACTACGTTTCAAAATGGATCGAGGCAATAGCTTCTCCCACAAATGACACACGAGTAGTGATAAAGCTTTTCAAGAATATAATTTTCCCGCGTTTTGGTGTTCCCCGACTTGTTATCAGTGACGGTGGATCTCATTTTGTTTCGAAGATATTTGATAAATTACTATCTAAATATGGAGTGAACCACCGCGTAGCAACACCCTATCATCCGCAAACTAGCGGACAAGTCGAAGTTTCGAATAGAGAGATTAAACAAATATTAGAAAAAACCGTCGCGATATCTCGAAAAGATTGGTCATCCAAGCTTAACGAAGCCTTATGGGCTTATAGGACGGCTTATAAGACTCCTATCGGAACTACACCTTTCAAACTTGTTTACGGAAAATCGTGCCATCTCCCGGTAGAATTAGAGCATAAAGCTTATTGGGCGATAAAGACACTCAATATCAATTACACTGCTGCTGGCGAGAAACGAATCCTCGATTTACATGAACTGGAAGAATTAAGACTAGACGCTTACGAAAACGCTAAAATATACAAAGAACGAACTAAAAAATGGCACGATCAACGCTTATCACGGAAAGAATTTAATGTGGGAGATGTCGTACTTTTATTTAACTCTAGACTTAGACTCTTCCCTGGAAAACTTAAATCCAGATGGTCCGGTCCTTTCGACATTACAAGAGTTTTGCCTAGCGGAGCGGTAGAAATCACGGATAGAAATAGCGCCCCGTTTATTGTAAACGGGCAGCGGTTAAAACAATATCATCGTGTAGATAATAGAGATTATACGAATAAGCTTAAACTCGTAGAACTGCTACCTATTTCTCCCGAATAATCTTTCACTAGGCATTTCGTCAGGCTTATGACGTTAAAAACAGCGCTTCATGGGAGGCAACCCATTTTATTTGTTTTTACCTGCTATCTTGTTTATATTATTTGTTTTTGCATTCTATATAAGTATTTTTAGTTTCTAAAAACTTTTATGAAACTGCTGCTGATTTCAAATCAATTTTACTTGACACAGGATTTCTGAATAATCTTTTTCTCTTTACTTTCTCCTCTACTCTGTTTCCCTGTTTTGTTTTTCCTATGGATCCCCCACAGACCTTTATGGAAGCCGCCTTTAGAGGTAGAAACCAACAAAGACGATTTGAGGCTTTGACTCAGCGAGCAATCAGTTTAACCCTGTATCATGATGTACCCACTATGGACTCTTTAGGCATTACTGACAGTATTCACTACATGTTTAACCGGTTGGGATGGGAGAAAGCCCACCTGAAAAATAGGTTCGTCACTTACCGAGAGCTTACCCTTGAATTCCTAAGTTCTCTAGTTCACATCCCTGAACACGGTGTTGGAGCCCGAAAAGGATTCATTACCTTCAGACTTTTTGGTATTGAATTCACCTATAACCATAGGGACTTAGCTACTTTATTAGGATTCCCCAGTGGACCCTTAGCTTTTACCACCCCTGAGGCCGATCTATTGGATTTTGAGCTGGACTACTTCTGGGGTACTTTAACCGGAAACTATCACCCTGACCCAGAAAGTATGGATAACAACGAAATACATAACCCAGCCATCCGTTATTTCCATAGGATTCTTGCCCACACCCTGTTTGGAAAAGAGCAAAATCAAAATGCTGTATCCAAGGATGAATTATCTCTGCTTTATTGTATGAACCTAGGACGGCCTGTCAATGCGGTCCCACTTCTGATGAAGACCTTTACCCGCATTAGTGAGGACCCTAATGTTCCTGTCAGTGTGGGAGGATTAGTTACAATGATTGCACATGCTCTTGGACCTCGTTGCCAACTTAATAACTGTGCACCATTTGGATCAATTAGGCCTATGAATATTAATTTCTGTTTTAACAATCGGATAATAGGAAACTTAGGCCCTGCACCTTATGACTACCTGATCAGAGATGAGGTTGTTACTCTTTTTACCCTCCCGAACCATGCCCGAATAAGTGTCCACAACCGCGAAAATTGGTTGTACGAATTGAATCCACCCGATCACCCTTCAACACCGGAAACACCACAATCATATTTTGTTGATAATAATTTCATGTCTGAAACCGAAACAGATCCCGAAACCCCTCCTGGTTATCATGACTTTACAAATATGGCTGAAGCACAAGCAGCCCCTGATACAAACCAAGGAGAATATACCACACAATTAAACACCATTCTGACCACTTTGGATGCTTATAAAACTGATATTGATGGAATAAAGAATGAATTGAAGACTATGTGTTTGGATCTTATGGGTTTGACTGACATCTCGGTGGAGCAGTTCTATCACATCACTCAAGCTTTGGAAATATTAAAAGAAAAGATTGGATGAAGCAGTTTATAGTTTCTCAATTTTCAGTTTTCAGTTTTTCAATTCTTTGTTTTAGACTTTTTCCATTCTGCTTTGTTTTTAGTTAGTTCCAATTTTTAAAGTTACTGCATTTAAACTTACGCGTCATTTATTTTTATTTTTTTTTTCTGGCAAAAAGGAACAAGTTACTCAGTTTAAACCAATCCAATTGTTTGTTTTCAGTTTTAAACTCACAATCATTATGCCGCTTAAAATATTTTACGATTTTCTACTCTATTTGCGTATTATATATGTTGGATTATATGTTGAATTAATTAATGTTGTGTTTATGTTAGAATTCCTGAGATGTTCTGCTGCTATAAAAATATACTATGTGCAATTATATTGTGTTCTGTTCTGTGAAAAAAACCAAAACTTGTAGCTGCCACGATCGTCATCTATCCCCCACGAACGTAACGCGCCTTTCAGAGCGTTACGCTCGTCAGCCAGGTGTTACGACCGTAACACGGGTTACATCAGTAACCCTGTTAGCAGAATGATCCCTTTTCCTGCACCTTTCTCTCTTCTTCTTCTTCCATAACTCCCCATTAACCCCATTCAACCCAAAATTAATCCCTATCAATTTTCAAACTTCCACTACCTCCTTCAACCATATATACATCCATTACCCGTATCATCATTATCATTCTCTCATTCACCAACCAAGACCCATTTTCACTCAAACACTTTGCATGCAAATGGCAGACAATCTCATTCCTGGCATTACCCTACGAAATGGCGAAGCAGGTGAAACTCAACGGACACGGTTCCTAAAGTTCCAGCGCCGAGGCATCCACCCTACGAGGTTCGTCGACACTGACTGCCTTCGAAACCTCGGGTTGCTCGAAAGTGTCCAACACCTATTACAAAGTGTCAACCTTTGGACGCTATGTAGCCAGCCACAACCGACGTACGAGACTCTCACACTTGAGTTTCTCAGTTCATTTTGCTACATTACTCCAAACGGTACAAGAAATCAACTTACCGGTGTGATAAGGTTTCGAATTTTCAGCACCAAATACGAATTCCCTCAGAACGCATTCGGTCGCCTACTTGATTTCTGTATCGATGAAGGCGCTCACCTACGCGTGCCTGACACTTTTCATGAGGAATCTTTCAACTTGTGGCATAGCTTGACCAATAATCGGGCTGATTCATACGATCACCTAAATGCCACCCAAATCCACAACTCCGCCATTCGTTACTTCCACCGCATCTTGTCCAACACAATCTTTGCAAGAGATAGCAACCACAAGCTCAACTCAAAGGAGCTATTTTTCATGCATTGTGCATTCTCGGGTCAGAAAATTAATGCCGCACCTTTCCTCCTGGATCATATTCACTCCATCTGCACCAGAGGCGGAAAACCTTTCTATTTTGGAGGGCTTGTCACTTCTCTTGCTTTAGCACTAAACCATGGTGACACCCTTGTTCATCTGCCATCCCGACCACCGGTTCTACTCACTTTGGATCATTGTAAATCGGCCCACCTCATCCACGAGAGGGACGATGGAAGATTTCATCCAGTGATACAAAACCGAGTTTACACTAATATTGTTTTGCCTTGCAGGGACAGAATCGACCCTCAGAACCGAGCCAACTGGCTATTTAACCCTGAAGGCCCTGCTGCTGCTCAAGAAGAACCTCATGTCGGCCCCGCCGATGAGATGCAGGAAGAAATGGATCGAGCTGCTCCCGCGCCTGACATTCCTGAGTCATCCTCTTCTGCACCACCTCCTTTTACTATGGAGGACGTCCTTAGAGCCCTCCATCAGCAAAATCAAATGGCTGTAGCTCTTGAAAGGAAGAATCAGGAGCGTTACGACGCCTTACATCAGCAAAATGTCCAAATCTTGAGTGGTCAACGCTCGACAAATGAAAGGCTATATGAAGTGCTATGCGAGCTTAACGCTTTGAGGATGGATGTTACATCTCTTGGACCCCAGGACTCTGACCCTGAAGCTACTCCTTCCAGACGGTCATGAACCCGAAGCCGCCGTGGTCGCCAGTAGTTTTTCCTTTTCTTGTTGTTTTCCTTGTTTTTCCGATGTACTTTTTATTTAACCTCGCCATTATGTCATAACATTGAGACAATGTTTGATATAGTGTGGGAGGAGCACTGCATTCTTAATCCAGAACGAGTAATTTCATTTCTATTTCTGTTATATTTCGCTATTTCATTTTCTCCCCATTTTATTTAGCCATACCAAAAATTTTTAGCCTTTTATATTCGCACAACCGTTAGTTACCTACTTTAACTGAAATCTTAGTTAGAAGGCCGAGAGCGATCCAACGAGAACTATACGATTATGACACCTTCGACTCTCTACTCACGCGAATCGTCTTCATTTTTCGTTATACCGATACTTTGAGTTTCGAACCTTAAATTAGCCCCTAGTAGTTTATATTAGCAGTCAGCACCAGTCCTAACACAATCCACGTGGAAAGTCGATGAACATAAGTGGATGATCTTGCAAATTGATTTAAATACAATGTTACATGCTTTAAGGAAATAGATATTGCACCAACTAAATTGGGCGATCCTCACCCGATCGTTTAATCCAACGGATGCAAAAGCTTCTACTAAGTAACATAAGAATCCATTGTCTAGGTGGTTCGGAAGCATCTGGTACTGAACTCGGTAGGGCAGACTACGGTTTGATCCCCCGCATATTGCAATTGGATAAAAGAGGTTGCCACATATTTGTGCCGGAAACCGTCGTGTTTTAATCAGAACCACTAACCGGCTATTCCACTACGTGCGTGCAAGGATAATGGGCTTAATGTGATTGCGCAAGAATGAAACCGGGTGAAATATGGGCGAGAAACCTTGAGTCGAATTATAACGGTGTAATTGGACGCTTCGTTTAAAACGGATAGTCGTCGACTAGCTTGTTGCTTGTATCATTTACGTATCGTTGTTGTTTCATTCGATTTTCTCGGCCGAACTAACTTAGGATTTCTTGAAATTATTTGAAAACGAAAGGTATACTAGTTATGTGCGTTTATAAAAACTTGTCCGATATTCTAAATTTGATTATTTTGCTTGAGGACAAGAAAAGGTTTAAGTATGGGGGAATTTGATAACACGAAATCGTATCGTTTATTTGCTATGAAATTCGTCCGTTTTGTATTATTTTGACCCGATTAATTCCCGAATATTTCGAGTTTGTCATCACTTTTGCAGGTATTTCATAATTGAGCTCAAAATAGAAGAAAACATGAAACAATGCAAGAAAGCATCAAAAGAACAGAAGAAAAGGATAAATCTGTCAAAGAACTGCACTTTTGTAGCTGTGACGGTCGTAATGAAGCTGCCACGACCGTAAGCCAGTTTGAAGAGTGTTACGACCGTAACACAGTGGCCACGACCGTAACACGGGAAAGACCAAAATCTGCTCGTAACGTTCATGTAACGAACGTAATGCGTATAACAGTCCAGTTGGAAAATGCAGAACGTGGCAAGCATAACAGAAGGAGTTTCCAAACTCCTTAATTCTCTCCAGTCAAACACCACGTTCACCATTTCTCCCTCAACTACTAGGTTACTATATTTTTGGAGATTTTGAAGGAAGACTGAGTTCCAAGTTTAACAAACCAACTGCCAGATTTTACTCTTCTATAAATACCTCAATATTGAACAAAAAAAGTACGGAGTTTTATTACAGCTTGTTTGTGCCGAAGCTCTGCCAAAATTGAAACCAGTATTATTTCAGTATTCATTTTCCAGCATTTGTTTATATCAATTCTTTTAAATTCCACTGTCCAAATAATAATTTCCAACATTAGGGAATTATTATTTTAGTTTAAGATTTATCATTCAAGCTTCAGAATTTGCAATACTCCCGATACCAAGTCTGAGTTTCTGATTTGTGGAAGAAGGATTGAAGTATTGGCTTTACTGTCAGGTTTTTATTTTGCAATTGTATTAAATTCATTTTAATTAATTTATTAATGCATGCTTGTTATTTATTATTTATAATGTCCAATTTATATTTGCTTGCTTTTATTTACAGTATGTTTATTTTGATTTCCATGGCTAGCTAAACCTTTAGTGTCGGTATGGAATAGTAAGAGACATTAGGCATCTAATCAAACTTAGGCTAAAACTCTAATCAACTTAACTCTGGTTATAACTTTTTATGCTTAATAATAAAATCTTTGTTACGAAAGTAAGAAGAGTAAATAGGTTAAATCGAGACCACGAAAGTGTGAGGTTTTTAACCGGATAGCTAAAGTTAGGCATTTGATTTAAATACAGTGAAAGCGCTTTAAACCAAATTAGAATTAATTAAGTTTCCAAAGAATACTTCTAAACACTTATAGGCTAGCGAAAGCAGGTATAGGGCTTTAGACGTATAATCCGAGATAAGACCATGAAAGTGTGAGTTGAGGGTTTTTAAACTGATTAATTCTACGGATAAACCAAGTTGACCATCCTTATATGCCTAGGCCCGATTAGATCCCTTAGGTTGACTCTATTGCATACCGACCGTTCATTTTATAATTACTTTAAAATCAATTAATTTACCTTCCTTAATTTTCCCAAAACCAACGTGACAATTTCCGCCTTAGCTAAACCAACCTGTTTTACAACACTAGCGTGATTACAAAGTCCCTGTGGATTCGACAATCTTTTATTACTACCCCGATAGGCTGTGCGCTTGCAGTTAAGATACCATCAGACATTAAGTCGATCGCATACCCCATCATGACTCATGACCAGTATTGCAATTGGGATCAGTATCAATAGGGTGAATTTGACTAGGAGTATCTGGGACAACCAAATTAACTTGTTGAGTGTCACTAGGGTTTTCAAGTGGAGCAGGATTTCGAGAGATAGCAGGGCCTGAACCAATGGCTAGAGGAATAAAGGGTATATCAGTGGAGCTGCTTTTATGAGTACTGATAAGATTGATAGCTGGAAAGAGTTCTGGGAAAAGGGAAGCTATGCTCATTGAATGTGACATCTTTTTAGATGTATATTTTTCCTTCTTTACTAAGGCATTTAAACCCTTTGTGTTGAGATGACAGCCCTAGGTAGACACACTCTTGACTTTGCAGTTCAAACTTATGTTTATTAAAGGGTCTTAGCAGTGGAAAACAGGAACATCCAAAGACTCTTAAGGCTTTATAATTTGGTTTCTTGTCATACAAGGCTTGAAAGGGAGATGAAAATGTGGCTAAGGCAGTGGTAGGGAGTCTATTTATAATATGCACTGCAGTGGTGAAACTATGATCCCAGTATGTTAGAGGGATGGAGGAGTGGGATAACAGGGTGAGACCCATTTCCACAATTTGCCTATGTTTCCTTTCAACTGAACCATTTTGATGAGATGTATGAGGATAAGTTAACCTGTGAACTATCCCTAACTTTGACAGATATTTTGTGAAAGGTCTGAACTCTCCACCAAAATCAGACTGAACAGACTTAATCTTGACATTAAACAGAGTGAACACAAACTCATGAAAGAGTTTGAAGACATGTATGGCTTCTGATTTCTGTTTGAGGAAATATAGCCAGGTGTATTTAGTCTTGCTATCAACAAAGGCTATGTAGTATTTAAATCCAGAACTAGAGGGATTGGGGGAGGGACCCCACAAGTCAGTGTAAATAACATCAAATGACTCTTTGTATATAGTAGTAGTATTAGGAGCATGTAGTCTATGTGCTTTTCCAATTTGACAGGAATTACAAAAGTCAGAACTTTGTTTATTAGAAGTACTAATATTACACAGTTTAAGTATAGAAGCAACTGAATTAAAATTGGTATGACCTAGTCTGTGATTCCAAAGAGTGTTATTATTACATGATTTAGGATTTTGAGAACTAGGATTGGAGGCAACAAAGCTTTGGACAGCAGTACCAGGGCATAAGTTGTTATTCTAGTTATGTGAATGTGTTGTCTCCAAATGAAGTTGAGGAAAACATTAAAGACCACTTGCATCAAGAGCTCCTTCAATAATTATTTGTTTAGAAGCCTGACATTTTATGTAGCATTTGTCAGAACAAAACTCAAAAATAACATGGTTATCACTAGAGAACTTTGAGACAGATAGCAGATTCTTAGTGATAGCAGGAACATGAAGTACATTAGACAGTTTTAGCTTATAATTAGGGTTAAGAGAAGAGTAAAACTGAGAGAATCCTATGGACTGTATGGTTAGAGTTTGGCCATTCCCAACATACACACGATTGGAACCAGTATAGGGTTTTATGTGTTGTAAGTGAAAATCATAAGGAGTTAGGTGATGAGAGGCACCTGAATCAGAAAACCAACCTTGAGATTCCAAATCAGAGGGAAGAGAATACTCATGTGATGTTGCCATCATAGCCATGGCTTTGGAGTTTTGTGCAGGTTGTGATGTATGGCTTTGATTTTGAGCAGCTTTGTTTGCAGGTTCAGGCTGAGCATCAGTTGAGTCTTGTGGCATGAAGTTCTCATCAAACCTGTGCCAGCAAGTAGAGACAGAGTGTCCATATTTACCATACAATTGGCAGGTTGGACGACTTCTAGTGTTAGCCGTGGTTCTGCCTTTCCCACGGCCACGACTGAACTTGTGTCCTTTTGCACGATTCCCTGGATAGTTGCCTCTGTAACTCTCTTCCTTTTGACCAGTGTGAGCCATATTTACAGACACTATGTTAGCAGCTAGTTCTTGACGAAATTTATCGAGTTGTGTTTCTTGAACATAAAGCAGAGCTTCAACTTCACAAAGTGTTGGTGGAACAGGGCATCCATACATCTGCATAACAAAAGGATTGTACTCTTCTGAAAGTCCATTGAGGATGGAGTCAATCTGGTCTTGTTCAGTGATGTGATCACCAACAGCGAGTAACGAATTGGCGATAACTTTGATGCGTAGCACAAATTCAGTAACAAACGTATTCCCTTTCTTGACAGATTTCAACTCTATTCGCAATTGGCGAACTCTGGATTTCATCTGAGCGTTGAAGTATTGATGGATTTTATCCCAAACTTCAAACGCATGTTTGCAAGCAAGAACCCTAGGAAGAACGGATTCAAAAATTGTAGATAATAACCATATGAAGACTGCTTGATCTTGAACGATCCAAGCATCATACTCTTCAGAGAATGTACCTGAGATACAATCTTGTTCAGTTTTGTACTTTTGCGGAATTCTTGGATTAACCACAAGTATGTGCATCTTCTGAGTGAGGATTACTCCTTCGACTTGTTGATTCCAAAGCAGATAGTTATTTTCCTGCAGCTTGATGGAAAGTTTTGGTCCAAAAGCGCTGTCGGACTTGTTCGTCGCAAGAATGGTGGAGACTTCATGATCTTTGATCACAAACTCATCATTTCCGGAGGACGCCATTGATGGACCTGGAGAAGCTTTCACAGAAGGAGCTTTTGCTCAGCTTGCAGCAATGAATCTTGATTGGAGATGATGAATAGCGGAAGCGTAGCTGATCGACGCGATTGATACCATATCAAGGATGAATCTTGAATTTCATCATTGAACCTTGAAGGTTATTAGAGAAAAGAAGAAGAAGATAAACTGTATTTTCTATCAGTCCAAACAATGTAACAGTGCAGAATATAAAGTGTAAATCCAAAACAGAAAATGAAAGAGTTGGGCCTAACAGCATGAAGCCCACAAAACCAAACCCAAAATTAAATACTCTAACAGCAACATTTACGATAAAACGCAAAACTCAAAAGTCAATTCTTTCACCGCATTACAAATATCAAATAATTTTTTAAATTGTATAAAATTATATAAATTTGTTCTACCTAATAACATCTCTCAATTCAACAGTCAAATTAATTTAACTCATCATTTATAAAGAGTGATAGTACACTATTAGTATAATTTAAAAATTAATAATTGAAGAGTAATAATTGACATTATGACATCAAAAATGAAACACCGTATCCATAATATCAAAATACCTTGTCGGCACTTTTTGTGTAAGTAGATCAACTTATTGATAAGTGCTAAATGAAAAAGGAATGGGATACCTCTGACTCTGGTACAGTCTTTAATGTATATTTATTGACAAAGAGTGGTACAATCGTATGTACATGATCAAAATAAATCTTGTCTGGCTACTATATTCAAATGTGTACGGCACTGATTAACTTCGACGTGTTTTCTACTTATAACGCGGTAGCTTAACCTCTTACATGTATCTCTGCTTATACATGTACATATATTTACGGAATGTCCGAAGTTTATGTTGTGATTTTTTTTTTGAGAAGCAAATTTATCAGAGGATTTATCCCAATACTGGAGGTGCAAAGGATAAATAACACCAATACACAAACAAAACATAATGTCCCCTAGGATTCACCCTCTTATTATAAAAACTAAATTTGTTACAGTGTGATGATGATAACATTACAAATTCAATAATACTATTTGATGCACTCCACCCACTATCATAAGCTCGATTGAAGCTCCTAGCAATATATCAATTGAGGTCTCCTGAACCAATCTCAACACCAACAAAATAGATGGAAAAACCGGCTGCAGAACCTTAGTAAAAACTCGTTTTCTGATGGCCTCGACAACAACTCCAATTTAAAATAGTCGACTGAACAAATCATCGAGATGAAATCAATGAAGTCGCCATCAAATATTTTTTATTCCACGGAAAAGGAAAGGTAAACATCGAGTAAATCTGAGAAGGGTGAAATCAATGTCAAACGACCAAGAGATACGGATAAGAGAGTCTGTTACGCGAGGAGAAAGTATAAGCACCTCACATGCCCGTAGTACTCCACGGCATCCACTCATGTTGTTCTAATCAAAGGGTGTGTTTAAATCTAATACTTAAGAGGTAAAAGAAAAATGCAAAGAGAGAATGCATGCAAAAGAAAAGAGAAAATAATGTAGGGAAAATAAAATTGTGCTCGCTTGGACCCTACCTCAATGCCTACGTATCATTTTTTAGGAATCAAAGTTACTGTAGTTCGGCACACATGTTTTAGTTTGTTTTGTATTTTTTAATGAACATTATTAATTTCACCTTCTTCCGCAGCTCGACTTTTGGAGACTCACGCGTCAGCACCGAAGTGAATTAACATGTTTTACCTAACAAGGTATTTGCAAAGGAAAATGCCCGAAGACGGATAATGCTATATTCATGCTCTAGCAATTTAGACATAGTGTCACCTGACCTTTGGGGATTTACGCGTCGTGTTGCATAGAGTAGAATTAACACATCTTTTTGAAGTTTGAAAGAAAGGCCTGAAGGCAAGAAAAGTTTGTGTTGGTTGATATTTTTTTACCTTAAAGAAGGATTTGAAAGTTGTTAGATATTTTATGTTTTGCCAGGAAATTTTTTTTAATATTAATGCAAGGATGCAAAAGAAAGAAAAACATCTAAGGGAAACTATCTAGAATCTAATCCCTAAGGTTATCATACAATGCTTGATCCTACGGTTGAATTTTGAAAGGGAAATCTCTACCCTATATTAGCATGCATGGATAGTTATTTTAATGTTTAGCTCGAAAGCTACTCTAATCGAGTGATCCTAAGGGAAGCATACAAATTCCTATTCTAAGGGAACATGGTATGTACAAGGATGAAAAAACAAGCAAGCTCAAAAGAGCATACACATGTCACGAGTAGTGCACACTAACTCGGGTAAAGGCCAAACCAAGATATAAATGATTAAGGTAGGTACAAAATACAGTAGGGATGCTTTAGCCAAGGGGTCATATCAACTGAGACAAACAAGCGGGAAAAGAGATGAAGCGGGAAGCTTTAGCCAATGGGTCATATCAACCGAGAAAAATAAGCTATTTGTGGGAACAAAATGTCTATACCATGGTATTATATTACCAGGCAAGAAGAGTAAGGGGGAAAAGTGATAAACATAGAGCGTTAACGTCGACCAATGTGAGCTCAAGACAAAGTGTAGGTGTTTGATTGTGAAACCCTTTTCCACTTGACGACTCGATAACAAGAGTAGGCACAACTTCGAAGCATCGTGGTGCGTCACGAACTAAGGATGACACAGACGAAATGCATGGGGGTTGATTGTTAACCCTTTCCGCTTGTCTCCTCTTGAAGACTTCAATAAGGTATGAGGGAATAGATGCGAGCACAAATATAAACACACGTGCGGAATACCTACTTCAAAGGTAGAGTTTTAAACAAATACAAGTAGAAAATAAGTCACATATGCAGAATTGCCTTAAACAGGTCTTTAAATAAACCAGAGGGATTTCTGACATATATCAGCAAAGGAGATCCCCTTCATACATCTCTATCCTACTTGACATGGCAAGGAAAGCGGTAAAATCTCTACTTCTCATGATCTCTAGAGAGCAGTAAAATATGGAGAGAAAAATAGAAAAGAGGTGTACCAAACGAATAACAATCCGTAGATGCTAAGCAATAACAAAGAAACTCAAAAACTTTGCGAGCTGCTAGCACCAACAAAGAAAAATACCATCAAAATATACGTCAAAGTATCAACAGTCGAAATTGGAATGTGTAACGGACACATCCAAATATCAAAATATGCTTGCACCAGATATCGATCCAGACACAAGTATAACTGTTTACCTTGGGTTTTGGTAAACAACTGCTGATCCTCCAAATGGTTACTTATTTGGTTACTCGCAGGATCGATCAGATTGATCCTAGGACATAGGTTGATTTTGAAGTTTTGATTAAATTGGATAAGGCTTTAAATAAAGAGGCTTTAAATGAAATAAAGAGGTTTCAAGTAAATTGCATGAAGAAAGGACTTGGTAAAATAAACAAGGCTTAAAGTAAAAGGCTTCGACAGGAATGTAAAGAGGAAAGCAAGTAAATTTCTGGAAAAGTAAATGACTTTGATTAATAAAATTGGTGTTTCACACATACATTTCTCAACAATTCTTTCTCACACGCTGGGTACTCGAATCTATATGAGTGACTTTGTATAGAATTGTGAACACACGCGAGAAACTACATGACTACTATTATTTATACTAAAACATCCCAAGTAACCGTCGGGCAGTTACACTGCTTCGAGATCAATCCACTTGGCACGTTCTCCACGTTCGACGCTCCAGATCCTTGCACGTTTGCACGTGGTAACTGCTGGAAACCGTTTTCCCTCCAAACGCTTGAATTTCAAACTGCTCCACTCTGAACCATCGAACACTTTCGTCGAGAGACATCTTCGACGAGAAACTCCTTCGACGTCGAAGGCAACCAACTTCTCCCTTGGAAGAAATCTTCTAGGTACTTTGCCATCTTTCGACGGGCATTTCGACAGACTTAGCCAGTCGAAAACATCCTTCAGCTTTAATGGCTGACATCAACAAAACAAAGGTGTCGAATTTAGGAGCCAACAAATTGCCCCCCAAGAATGCCTTATTTCGACTCTGAAAGAAAAAGGCATTCTTTGAAACGCCATTCGACACCTGTCTTTTCACGCTTAGTCACAAATTAACTTGTGCACTTTTTGTTGTTTTCTACCAACCATTGGCAATCCCAAGAAAACCATCATTTATCCGTACCTAGGACGTCACTTTCAGTACGGCGTGCAGTACCAAACGTCATTTCAGAATTTGTCATTATGACAATTCCCAAAAACGAGGACGCATGCTGCGTCCCTCTATTTCTGCAGAACGGCTAAAACAACAGGGGGCTGCCACGCGTCCCACTAACTCCTGCAATAATTAAATGGCATTTAATGTCCTCGGTTTTGGGGATTTTCCCCCACTACTATAAATAGCAGTAAGTACCCCATTGTGGGACTTTTTACGCCATCTAGCTCTCAAACTTCTCTGTTTTCATACAACTTGTCATCTTTGCAAAAACACTTCCTCTTTCACTTCGTCTTCAACCTCAACTCTAACAATGGCATCTGCTTCCAATGCTCCTGGCGCTACTGTACCATCTGAAAATGCTAAACCCAAGGTTTTCGTCACTGCTCCGGTAGTAACTTCTACAGGCAAACGAAGGGTTCCTGAACCCTTGGACATCGCCGTTCGCGATGCCTACTCACGCCATCTTATGATCCCGGTTGGATACTCCAACCAGATCTTTGCAATGTCTGGCCCCATGTATCCAAGTATCTCTGAGGCTATGAAGATCAAGAGCTATTTCCCGGTAGTCGAGAAACTCAAACCGGTTGCATGCGCCAAGAAAGACGCAGAAGACAACGAAGACCCTGCACATGAAAAAATCGACTTCCGCTTCTTCAACAAAGGTGTTAGGGCCTTTAGGTCTGGCCCTAGCCTTACCCCTGATTACGTTGCTTGGCTAGCAAAGATGGAGAAGCACCAAACTTCGATCTGGAAGGATATGGGGATCTTCGACCTGGTGATGCTGTCGAAGACAGGTTTGAACTATTCTCCGGAGATGCTGATAGCTTCTCTGTTGTTCTGGGACTACTCCCACTTTACTTTCCATCTTCCCTGTGGGATGCTAACCCCCACACTCTTCGATGTGGCCGCTATTACTGGCCTTCGACCCACCGGAGATTACTTCGATCCGGAAGAGATGTCGGAAGATCAAATTGGCTTCTCTGACACCAAACCAACATACACCACTTTCATCAACCATTATCACGACAGGTCGATAGATGCTGTGTCGGATGTCGAACACATAGCGTTTTTAGCCTTATGGCTGACTCGCTTTGTATTTTGCTCAAAGTCTCTACAGGTGACCAAAAAGATGGTCACTCTTGCTACTCAACTGCATCATCGCCAAAACATCTGTTTGGCAGAACTGATTCTGGCTAGCCTCTATGATTCGATCAGCAATGGGGCAACTCTTCTAAAAATTATCGAGAACAGAGCCAGCTTGCTACTTGCTGGGCCTTTTTGGCTGCTCCAACTGTGGCTCAATGCCACTTTCGAATCTTTCTTACCTAAGAAGGTTCATATAAATGAGCAAGCTCTAGCGATAGCGAACAGACGCGTCGAAGGAACCAGGCTGGCTCTGTTGACACCTATGGAAGATGGACTGGAGTTTCAGCAAACCTTCACCAACTTCGTTCTAATGTTTGCTCGAAGGAAGGAGTTTGTTTCAACTATGGCTCCATTTGCTCGACGGCAGGTAGGCCCAGCATGGTTCACAAGGCCACATCCAAGGACGTCGAGTGGTCCTAATGTTGACGAACATACAATACTGTGGGAGGCGTTCCTCACACCAAGGATCATGCCTCTTTGATTCAGGAGCTCCAAGACTCATTTGAGTCTGATTGCATACCAACCAAACCTGGTATCTCGCCAGTTTGGTATTATCCAAACCCTACCTTCTCCGATTTTTCCACGGGAGAAGTCAATGTTGTACTTCTGCAATGATTACACAGAAGAAGCTGCCATCAAGCATATCGGAAGATATGCTGGTCGAACAGTTCTCTCGTTGTTTGACTATCAGCTCAACTTTCTTTGTTCACCATCCTTCGAGGAGTGGTGGAAAAGCTATTATGCTGAGGAGTTCTTCGACGAGAAGGACTTCATGGATGAGCTGCAGAAGTCTTTTGTCCTTGTGTTGGACAAAATAAAGAAATGTAAGTTCATCCTCTCACATTACTTTATCTCTTTTTTCGACTGTTAGCCTGTTAACTTTTTTATTTGCTTTCAGTTGTTCGAAAGCCTGTAGCCAAGAAGGCTACAGAAGGCCAACAGGGAGGAGGCCCTTCAACAAAACCTCCACCGCCGGCGAAGACTACAGCGCCGGCGAAGACCACAAGCAACCAACAGGGGGAAGGCTCTTCGAAGAAGCCTTCTATATCGGTAACCAGACTTTCATCATTTTTTCTTGGCTTTCGATTTTTTGCTTTCGATGTAATTATTAAATCGAATTCCCATTGGTTTTCTAGGCACCTTCGCCCAAGAAACGGCCAGCACTGGTGGTCGAATCTGGGAGCGATGAAGAAAGTGATTCTCCTCCTGCCCCTCTAAAAAGGCGAAAGTTGACGAAGGATGCTCCTGTTCCTCCTCTTGCTCCTGAAGGTCGAACCATCAGAATAAAGGTTGCTGGGAGAAAGCCTAGGCCACCTCCAGTGATCATTGAGGAGCCAACAGAGGAGGAACTAAACGTTCTTCTTAACAAGCCTGTCGAAAGCGACAATTCCAGCCCTAGGGCTGAAGCTAACTTACAGGTAATCTCTTAGACCCTTTTATAACTTAGGTATAGATACCCATATTCGATTGTGTCTCTTTCGATCTCTGAAGATTTGTCTTCTTTCCTTTTTCAGGACACCACTGAAAGTTCTCCGCCAAGGACCTCTGAAACGCTGGAATCTGCTGAACTCAGCAGACCTCAAGAAAAAGGCTTGGGAAATGACGAAGCCCATACTGAAAATGAGGCCAATGCTGAAACGGTAGAAAAACCAACAGAGGAACCTCAAACGGAGGAACGACAACCAGAAGCGGTTCAGGTGGTGGATCTGTCAGAAGAGAATCATGAAGAAAGGGACCAAGGCAATGCTGGGGAAGAAAATCAAGGTGCTGCTGACGAAGAGAACCAAGGTGGCACTGGCGAAGGGCACCAGGGTGACGCTAGCGAAGAACACCAAGATGACGCTGGCGAAGGGCACCAGGGTGATGCTAGCGAAGAGCACCAAGGTAACGCTGGTACTGCCCCAGTCCGAGTCGAAGAGCAACAAGTCGAGGCACCTAACACTCAACAGCCTCAAACCCAAGACAATGTTGTTGCAAGGGTTACCTCAACGAAGCACAGGTCAAAAGAGGACTTAGAACTCTTGAAACAAACTGACCCTGTTAGCTATCTCAACGCAATCATCGAGAGCAAGAGTTCGTCTGATGCTAGTCAGGAGATTCCTACCCTGTCGGGGAAGTCTACTGAAACCTCTCCTCTCGATGACGCTTTGGCGAAGGTTAAGGCCCAGTTCTTCAAGAGGGACTTGATGAAGACTTTAGAGGGGGACCCCACTGCTCCATCATTTTTTAAGGATGTCTTGAATGCTGTCGACTTGTTAGCTGTAGCCCCAGAAGTCTCAGGCTTGATCATGGAGTTACACTCTATGATTGATCAAGTCTCAGCAGATTACAGGCGCCAAAGGGGGTTTAACAGTCAGCTTGAGGTGTTGTATGGCAAAAGCTCCTCTGCGTGGACTGCTGTCTCAGATACGACTTCTCGAATTGCGGAGTTGTCGAAACAAAAAGCATCTACGCAGGAAGAAGTCGATGCCATTGATCGAGAGAATGCTTCCTTCCGGGCACAAATCGCAGAGATAGAAGCGAAGATAAATGCCAACAATATACGCAAGGAGGAACTTCTTTCGACCATCTCAGACACCGAGAGCCAAACTGAAATCAAACAAGGCCTGGAATTCGCTGAGAGGGCCCAAGGCCTCGACGCTCAGATTGCCAAACTAGTGCAGGAGAACGCCTGGTGCAAGAAAAGGTTGGAGCTGCAGCAAGCCAAGTACATTCGACTCAAAGACTCTCTTCCCTTTTGATTGATTCTCTTTTGTAACCACATTTTGTAATCTATATTCGACAACATTGCCATCTTGGCTGAGATTTATAAAATTTCCATTTTGGCATTTTTATGGTTAATTTAGTCTTGTTCTTTTATTATTTTATTTTTATCTCTTGAAGTGTAGGTTTGTATTTTTTCAAATATTTACCATTTACTCTCAAGAGCCTTTTATCTCCACCTAACTCTTCGACTTCATAGGCTCCACCAGAAAAAGTTTGGATAACTCTGAAGGGTCCTTCCCATTTGGGTGACCATTTCCCCATGCTTCGATCCCTTCGATCCATGGGAAGAATTACCTTCCAAACTAGTTCTTCAGGCAAAAATACCTTAGGTTTTACCTTTTTATTATAAGAGTCTTCTACTCTTTTCTTCTGAAGCCTGAGTAGCTCGAGAGCGCATAATCTCTCTTCGTCTAAATCCACCAGTTCGTCTAACATCATGTTCCAATAGACTTCAGAAGGAATATCATAATGCCTCTGAACCCTTGCAGATTGAAGACAAATTTCTGCTGGCAACACTGCATCATGGCCAAAAGTTAGCCTATACGGTGTTGTACCAGTGGCTTCTTTTGGGGACGTTCGACAAGCCCACAGAATTTGGTCTAACGTCTTATGCCAATTCTTTGGTTTCTTCCCCACATGTTTCTTTATCAAGCCAATCACCACTTTGTTGGCTGCTTCGACTTGACCATTCGCCTGTGCATAATAAGGCGTGGATGTTAGGAGTTTGAAACCTGTTTCCTGAGCAAATTCTTGCATCTTTCGACCAGTAAAAACTGATCCTTGATCAGTTGTTATTGTCTCAGGAATTCCATATCTAAAGATAATGTTCTTTTGAATAAATTCAATAACATTTTCCTGGTCTACATTGACTAAAGGGATAGCTTCGATCCATTTAGTAAAGTAATCAATGCCTACCAGTATGTATTTCTGACTCTTTGATGATGCTGGTCGAATCTCTCCAATGAGGTCCAACGCCCATCCTCTAAAAGGCCAAGGCTTCACTATCGAGTGAAGTTCGCTTGCTGGTACATGTTGGATTCCTGTATGGACTTGACACTCTTGACAACCCTTGGCGAACTCAACACAATCTTTCAGCATAGTGGGCCAATATAGTCCTTGTCGAAACAACAACCATTTCATCTTATGGCCTGCTTGGTGAGCCCCACATGCCCCAGCATGCGTAGTCGAAAGGGCTACGTATGCCTCAGTTTCACTTAAGCATTTTAGCAATACCCCTTCAGGCGTTTTCTTGAATAACTCATTACCCATGAGTACATAACTCAACGCCCTATACTTTGTTTTTCATTCTGTCGAAGCTCCTGGATTTTGAAGATAGTCCACAATGGGTTTCCTCCAATCTTGCTCTGACAAATTATCAATGAACGAAATCTCGAAGTTACTGTGATCAGCATACCCTAGTCTCGTCGATTCCAAGTCTGATGGTGATAGACAAGTTGCTTTTATCTTTCCTCGAACTTCGATTGCTCTTTGCAATCTCGTTTTTGAAATCTTATACCCAGATGCAATTTGTGCCAAGTCATTGGCTATTTGATTTTCGACTCTGGGTATGTGTCGAATATTGATCGTTTCAAATTTTTTCAATAAACGATTTGCTATCACAAAGTACATAATGAGATTCTCTCTTATGCATTTATATTCTTTTGTGACTTGCTTAATGACTAACTCTGAGTCTCCCATGATTTCGACTCGAGTTGCCCCCAATTCCAACAATATCTCAAGGCCAGTAATTAGAGCTTCATACTCAGCCTCATTGTTCGAACAAGAACCTGATATTTTGTACTTGAATGTTGTTGGAATTTTATCTGGAGAAATAATCAAGACTCCTACCCCTGTTCCATCTTTATGGCTGGAACCATCGAAGTAGAATTTCCAAGGCTCTATCTCCACATAATTAATATCCTCAACTTGAATTGAGTGGTCGACTATAAAATCTGCCACCACTTGTCCTTTTACTGCCTTAAGAGGCATAAAGGTCAAGGAGTATTCAGTTAATGCTAATGCCCACTTGCCAATTCGACTATGCAAGATAGGTTTCGACAACATATATTTGAAAACATCAAAATGAGACGAAACATAAACATCAACTGGTTTTATATATTGCTTGAGTTTTGTACAAGAGAAATACAGACATAGACACAATTTTTCAACTTCACTATATCTAGTTTCTGCATCGTTCAAAACTCTACTGAGATAATAAATGGGTCTTTCGACTCCATTCTCATCCTCTTGGGCTAACATGCTTCCCAGAGTTTTGTCGGATGCAGCTATGTACAATCTCATACTCCTATTGCTACAAGGAGGCACCAAAATAGGTGGCTTAGTGAGGTACCCTTTGATTTTGTCGAAGGCTTCTTGTTGCTCCTGCCCCCATTCGAACCCCTCTTTACTAAGTCGAAGTAAGGGTGAAAAGGCCTGAGCTTTCCCACTTAGATTAGATATAAACCTCCTTAAGAAATTTATCTTGCCTAAGAGAGATTGCAATTCCTTCTTATTCGATGGCGCTTTCGCTTCCAGAATTGCCTTCGTCTTGTTCTGGTTGATTTCGATTCCTTTCTTGTGGACAACGAAGCCCAAGAAATCTCCAGCTTTCACGCAGAACGCACACTTCAAAGGGTTCATCTTCAGACCATGTCTTCTCATTCTTTCGAATGATTGTCGAAGGTGGTCAATATGATTCTTCCTGGAAACAGATTTTATAACAATATCATCAATATATACTTGCATAAAAGTGTTAATAAAATCATGGAAGATAGTATTCATTGCTCGCTGGTACGTTGCCCCAGCGTTTTTTAGGCCAAAAGGCATCACTACCCATTCGTAAGTGCCTAAGGCCCCAGGGCATCGAAAAGCTGTTTTCGACACATCCTCTTCAGCAATGAATATTTGATTATATCCTGAATAACCATCGAGCATACTCAGGTATTCATAGCCAGCGGCAGAATCGACTAGCATTTCCGCCACAGGCATAGGGTATTCATCTTTGGGGGTGGCAGCATTCAAATCTCTGAAATCTATGCACACCCTTAACGTACCATTTTTCTTAATTACTGGCACAATATTTGCAATCCATTCGACATACCTTGTAACACGGATGAATTTGCATTTCAGAAGTCTTTCGACCTCCGTTTTGATCTTCGACAGTATTTCTGGAGCGAAGCGCCTTGGATTTTGCTTGATTGGCTTCTTCCCAGGTTTGATTGGCAACTGAAGTTCTACCAATCCTCTGTCGAGACCAGGCATTTCGTCATAATCCCATGCAAAACAGTCTTTAAACTCTTTCAGCAATTGGATTACTTCCAACCTAAGTTCTGGATCGATTTTGGCGCTGATGTAAGTTGGCCTTTTCTCTGATCCTTCGCCTAAGTTGATTTCTTCTAAAGGGTCTTGCGCTAACATTTTAATGTTGTTCGCCAAGGGATCCTTTTCGAAGCCCAAAGGCTCATCGTCATAGATGGCGTCGAGCCTCTGTTCCTGCATTTCTTCTGACATGATATCAGGAGGTTTTGGATCGAAATCCTTTCCTGGACCCATAGCAGATAACTGTTGATCATTGGCCTGTGTGGCCATGTACTTTACTTCGGCTTCGAGAGCCGTTATCATCTTGGTTTCGGCTACATAAGCCGAAATTCGCTTCAAAGATTGCGACTCAGTCATTATCACTGAATTCGCTTCCCCAACCAGTTGGTTGGATATCAGTTAACCCACTGAAGTCTATGTGGGACAAGTCTTCTCTGTCCCATTGGAAACCATGCTCAGGATGCAGGTATAGGGAACAGAAAGTGTTTGGCGCTGGCGCCATGTCGAAGTCAGGTGTTGGACATGGCCCTATGTGAGCCAAGTTCTTGTCGAAATCTGCCAAACCCAGGTGATTCACTTCGCCAAGGTAATAGCTTTGATCTGCCTCTATGTTTTCGACCATCCCATCTGGACGCCATAGCAGCAGCCTTTGGTGCATTGATGAAGGCACAACGCCAACACCATGAATCCATTCACGGCCCAACAAAAGATTGTAGTTAGGTTTGGCCGATATGACCATAAACATCGTTGGTCGAAGGATCGACCCTACTTTGATATCTAGCTGGATCACTCCCATAGTGGTCCCTATGCCGCCCTCATAGTTCGACAGGACCATGTTGTGAGGCTTAATGTCCTCATCCCTTTTGCCAATTTTCCTTAGCATAGAGTGAGGAATAATGTTAATGGTTGCCCCACAATCCACCAATATTTTATTCACAGTAGTTTCTTCGAGTTTAGCCCTTATGAATAAAGGCTTGAGGTGATTTTTCATCGCCTCTGTAGGTGGCTCGAAGAAGCCATTTTGTTCCTCAGTAGTGCCATTGTCCATGACAAAATAGCACACTGGCCTATGTTTGGCCATTTCTTGCTCCACTTCCCAGTCACTTGCTTCGACTTCTACCTGTCGATTGAATTCTCTGGGCAGCACTGAAACGATATTCACCATTATGTCCAAAGTATCATCAGACTCAGCATCGTCTTCGTCTTCGACTTCACTTTGGTTAGGCCAAACTAGCATGTTGGTTACTGGCTCCCTTTCTAAAGGTTTCCTTTGCTTCCTTTGAGGAACATTCGAACTGGTTTCTGCCTTTGGTTCGTTGGCAGCCTCCCTTTCAGCTTTTCGTCTCCTTTGATATCTCCTCCATTGAGATCGAGACATGGGATTTTTACCCTTGTAATTGCTGGACACTTGTGCAACCTTAGGTGCAGCAACTTGAGGCTCTTTCTTTTGAGTCAAAGAGGAACCTCTTGGCACTTCGAAAGAATGCCATTTCTCCTCACTTGGCCTTTTCCGACCAGAGGTTTTGTACCAAGTATCTACTGGCAC
Organism: Vicia faba; assembly: GCA_948472305.1. Classification (NCBI taxonomy): domain Eukaryota; kingdom Viridiplantae; phylum Streptophyta; class Magnoliopsida; order Fabales; family Fabaceae; genus Vicia; species Vicia faba. The sequence continues at coordinate 364,038,685 of OX451740.1, read as the reverse complement.
ATTTGTCGGAGGCCTAAAAGTCAATGGCCTCTTGTCTTGGTTAGAACCTCTTCTGGGATCATGTCGAAGGTCAACATTCTCCCTTCTCTTATTCGCTGCTCTTATGCCTTGAATGTGCTCAGCAGCTTTTTTATCAAAGATCGAACTGCATCTTGGACACAGCATCACCTCTGATTTCTTTTTCTGGCATCTTTGTAGAAAATCTGCCAAGTTTTCATTTTCCCGAGGGAAAGCAGTCTTATTAGCTTGTTCTTGCCTCATGGCCTCTTCTGATGCTTTTGGGTCAGAAAGTTCGACCATGTTGATATTCATTGTATCTTTGTTAGCAAGAGTTAACTGCTTCATTTGTATCTCCAGATTCTCCGTCTGGCCTTGAACAGTGGCCAAGTGGGAACTGGGTTTTGATCCAGTTTTTTGTGCTTCAGCGGTCTCCGACTTCGGGTTTTCGACCGCTTTCTGAACGGCTTCAATTGTCTTCCTGGATAAATTTCCAGAAAAACTGCCAAAGATTGGCATGTTGGTGTGGTCCTTTGAGACTTCGACCATGGTAATTCCTGGCTTCTTCGACTGGATCCTGGTTGCCTCTATCACGTTCACCTCAGAGGGTTCAGCATAGTGGGCTTCAGCCTGCAATGGATTGGAGTCGACAGCCATGGGGGATTTGTCAGCAAACTTCAATCTCCCTTCTTCGATAGCGTCTTGCACAAGATTCCTGAAAAGAAAACATTGAGAAGTTTTATGGCCCAAAAAATTATGATATTTGCAAAAACCTCTCTTCTTTCTTTGATCAAGAGGAGGCACTTTTACCCCTGGGGGTACTATCATTTGGCCATCTTTAACTAGCAAGTCGAATATTTCATCACATTTTGTGATGTCAAAACTATAAGTCTTTTTTGGGAACCTATCGTTGGTCCTTTCTGGACCAATGGGATTTTTCCCATTTGAGGGGACCAACAGTTTACAAGAGTATGGTGGCCCTTGTTTCAGTTCTGCTAAGTCGACTTCTCCTTCTTCGACAGTTAAAGTATCGTCGAAGGATTCTAGATCTTCGTCATCCATCTCAACGTACGCTATCCTCTCTCTCTTGTGAGTTTTCGTTGCCTTAGCTTTTTCAGCTTTGAGGCGTTCTACTTGTCGAACTCTATCGGCCAGTTGGGCCATGTCTCTTAGGTACTGGGTGTCTAGCTTCTTCCTAATGGAATAATCTAAACCGCCCGCGGCTATTTCGACCAACTCATGTTCTGGCACTTGTGTAAAACATCTCGCCTTGAGCAACCTAAACCTATTTAGATATTCGTCTATAGGTTCAGTGAAACGTCTCTTCACACTGGCCAGTTCTTTCAGGCTTATCTTGGTTTGCCCCATGTAGAATTGTTCATGGAACAATCTTTCCAACTGGGTCCAATGATGGATCGAATTGGGGGGGAGAGTTGTAAACCAAGTAAAAGCATTCTTTGTTAAAGAACTTGGGAAGTACTTGATCCTTAGGTTTTCGTTATTCGAAATGTCGCCCGCTTCGATCAAATATCTCGCCACATGCTCGACAGTAGATTCTGTCGTGTCCCCAGAAAACTTAGTAAATTTGGGGACCTTGCATCTAGGAGGTAAGTCCGTTTGTAACACATATTCTGACAATGGAGATGTAAAGTTGGGCCTTCGAAAGCCCATGTTCATCCCATTCTGAGTCATGATCCTTTCAATCATGGTTGCCAGATTGTTTTCCAAACCCATGTTTTGGTATTGGATATGCTGAACCACTTCGTCAGCATTTTGGTTTCTGTTAACTAACCTTACCTCTGGGGTTATTACCCTAGGTTCCTCGACAGGTTGTTCCAATCGTGCCCTAAGGTTTTCTTCGACAGGCTGTTGAGCCTGGTTAATGGTGGTTTCTTCCTCTAAAAATATCCCCTGGTTTCCCCTTATTTGCGCCCTTTGGGGCTGTCGAATAGGTTGGGGTACTCCAAAGAAGTCAGCCAAACGCGTCATTTGCGCTGTCACTTGCTGATTCGATTGAGTAGTGTTTTGTATTAGAGGGTTTAGCATTGTACTCAAAGTTTTTGCCAACATTTGCACCATATCATGGTTGCTTTCGTCCATTTGTTGCCTCAAGACTGCTGTCGAGGCATTTGTAAGGCCATGGGCTACTTGGGACGTTCCTCCTAAGAGTTGGGTCCTATTTCTATTCGCCATGCCTACTCCAGAGCCTTGGAGTGGCGAAGAGGCACTCACTAAAGGGTCTGAAACAGTGGACGTAGCATTCGTCAGGCTTGCCACTTCAGAAGTTGGCATGCCATAGAATGGAATAAATCCTGGGGGAACCAAAGGCCTTGTGCCTAAATTTCCCCTTGGTGGGGGAGTTCCCAAAGGCATCCTGGGGCCTGTTAACGAAGGTATTGGCCCCGTGGTTGTGACCGATACTGCTGGTGTCGAACCAGCATTTGTCGCTTCACTTACGGTCATACTAACCGTTGCTCCCACATTCGTTTGTGGGATTTCGTTATTGTTTGGCGGATTCGCCATCTCTTCCCTTCTTCTGGCAGTATTGTTATCGTTAGTGTATATTCTACCACTTCTCAATAACATACAACTCGAAAAGATGAGATTATTTTCAACAATCAACACACAGTCCCATCGGGTGTGCCAATTTGTTTACCTTGGGTTTTGGTAAACAACCGCTGATCCTCCAAATGGTTACTTATTTGGTTACTCGCAGGATCGATCAGATTGATCCTAGGACATAGGTTGATTTTGAAGTTTTGATTAAATTGGATAAGGCTTTAAATAAAGAGGCTTTAAATGAAATAAAGAGGTTTCAAGTAAATTGCATGAAAAAAGGACTTGGTAAAATAAACAAGGCTTAAAGTAAAAGGCTTCGACAGGAATGTAAAGAGGAAAGCAAGTAAATTTCTGGAAAAGTAAATGACTTTGATTAATAAAATTGGTGTTTCACACATACATTTCTCAACAATTCTTTCTCACACGCTGGGTACTCGAATCTATATGAGTGACTTTGTATAGAATTGTGAACACACGCGAGAAACTACATGACTACTATTATTTATACTAAAACATCCCAAGTAACCGTCGGGCAGTTACACTGCTTCGAGATCAATCCACTTGGCACGTTCTCCACGTTCGACGCTCCAGATCCTTGCACGTTTGCACGTGGTAACTGCTGGAAACCGTTTTCCCTCCAAACGCTTGAATTTCAAACTGCTCCACTCTGAACCATCGAACACTTTCGTCGAGAGACATCTTCGACGAGAAACTCCTTCGACGTCGAAGGCAACCAACTTCTCCCTTGGAAGAAATCTTCTAGGTACTTTGCCATCTTTCGACGGGCATTTCGATAGACTTAGCCAGTCGAAAACATCCTTCAGCTTTAATGGCTGACATCAACAAAACAAAGGTGTCGAATTTAGGAGCCAACAATAACAGAGAGGTGCACAAAAATACAAGTACATGACACGGAATATGTATAGGACATTCCCGCGCCATCAACAAAGTACCTGCACGAATTACAATCCATACACGATACAGAAATAACAACCACACGGTAGAATATCTAGCGGACACATTCGTGTGATGCCAGGATACCCTCACGAAATACATACCATACAGTATACAAAATAACGATCACACGGTTGCATGTGTAGTACACACATTTGTACGATACCAGGGTACTTGCAAGAAAACAGGATTTATACAAGAATGATACATTTGTGCATCATACACAAACTTTCACTAACAAGTGATCGCATAATATGTCGTTCAACCAATAATCAAGTGTTAATTAAAGGTTGAAGACCTAACAATGTACCTTGCAAAGCATTCATAAAAGGAGTTATAATTAACAAGGCAACATAACCAAACATGCAATAAAACAAAGCAAAAGTTAATGTTTTAGTTTGGGTAATCGGTTACCATAACATGGTAGCCGGTTACCATAAGCCAAAATATCTGGAAAATGCTATTGTAATGGAGGTAACCGGTTATCGTAATTGGGTAACCGATTACCATAAGTTAAAAATATGAGAAAATGTTACTGACTTTGAGGTAACCGGTTACCAAAACTGCGTAACTGGTTACCGCGTGCAGGTTTTCAAATTTTATTTACTGGAAAGGGTGGTAACCGGTTACCACAACCGGGTAACCAGTTACCTTCGAGTAGAAAGCAGTTTTTAACAGTTTTTTTGAGATTTGGCTCATGGCTTAGACATTTGATCAAACACAAAACCTCCACACATTCAACACGTGATTTTTCATAATTCAAGATCTAGATTCAAACTACACATGATTGATTAAGATCAACAATTAAACTTCATGCAACATCATCAATGTATTTCATCAATTAAGCACTTTCTTGAGAATCAACTTAATTCAATAAGTACTTAATTCAACTATTCAATTCTGGATTTATACATGATTATCAAATCAATTCATAATTCTAGGCTTAAATCTATATTCTCAATTCGAAATTCAACCTAGATTCAATTCATGTGTGATTAAAAAGTGCTTCTCAAATAATCACTTATTTTAAGAAGTGTTTAATTCAAGAGAAATCATTGATAGAAGTGAAGATGAAGCTTAGGTATAGAGATCGCAACGAACGGATCAACAATCGAACAAGAATTGCTCTTGATCTTGACTTTTAGATCTTGATGAAATTGTTATTGTGTTCTTGATGAAAAAGATGTAGAACATTGATTTGATCTTTGAGCAACTTGAGAGAATTTGAGACTTATGTTTGTGAGAATTTTTGAATTATGAGAGCCTCCTCTAAAAATTGGTGTCAATGAGAATATAGTGTGAACCTTTTTTGAATGGATTTGGTTAATGAGCCTCAAATAATCACAAACCATAGTGTAGATTTTCAATTCATCAGAGTTTGACACGTTCAGGTCAAATTCACAGGGACCTGGGTGCGACTTTTGAAGTTGAAATGTGAAACCAAAATTTAGCCAACATTGAGAACGACCTTCTGTCTGAAAATAGGCACAATCGGGTAAACGGTGATTTAGTTATGAATTTTTGAAGTTTCATTGACACTATCTCAGACAAAACTAATTTTCTATTCAGGATTTTCAGTGTGTTACATGCAAAGCGGACCAAAAATGGAAGCCTTAGGAGTACCGTTTGAATTTAGAATCTGAAGAGAAACTGTATCTGATACCATTTATGAAATTATGCCGAAAGAATCGTCTCAATACGATAAAAATTGAAGGATTTACAATTTTTGCAATATCTGGAAACAGTAAATAAAAATTCCGGTTCAGCATAATTATTCCTCCGATAATCCATAATTTTGGGAACTTTCCTCAAGGAATCGACTTTCACTCTGAAGATACGAAACAAATAAGACATAAAGACGGATTTTCTCCAAAAAGAACCACTCTAAAACATTATTCCAGTCAGAATTTATGAATTTTTGAACGCTCGACGAACCAATAACCAGTCATTAAATCCAAATACTGCTTCAAAGAAAACAAATTATTCGAAGACTTTCTGCACATAATTGACTTCTGGCCTGAACAGTTGAAACAAAAAAATACTGAGATGGTTCCAATGTTCGAGGAATCAACTCGAAACAGTACTCTGGTGGCAAGTTGTGAATTTCTAAGCTCAAACCAGTAAAAACGTTGTTTCTAGCTTTCAGTGCCTCAAATTCACCGAAACACCCAATTCCTCCACAATTTAGAATGCATTGAAATGCATGAGAGCTTTGATGAATACTTATTTGGCCATTGCTTGGATAAGTTGGAAACTTTGCAGAGCGCATTAAAATGCGTAAAACCTTGAATTTCCATTTTTGCTGTACCACTTGGTAAAACACTTATCTCGGAGCTTGATGTCGATAAAATGCTTTGATCCCATTACTGTAGATCCAATGACATGTATGCATGCATATGCTAACAAAGTAAAAGCCAAATAGAGTTAAAAATAAAGAGGGAAATTTTTTGGGTACAACATAATCCGAGAACACCAATAATCTGACGAAACAATCCAGAACACTACCAGACCAGCGTTGGGATCAAACTTCCCAGATGAACCAAATCATGACCGAAGATTCACAGCAGCAACCGCAGAGCTGCAACAGATGAATATCCTCCAAAACAGACGCGTGAAATTTGGACCGACGCCCTACTCGACCAACAGAAACCAAAAAACTACCACTACTTGATAACCTACAAACTGACACCACTTAGCCGAGTATGATCTTAGGATTCAAAAACCATTGGGACATAATATTTCATATTGCAGAAATATCTTTACTGCTCAACCAATTTCAAGAGACTCATTGCACTTCTTCAAAAATGGATCGACATAATAGTGTTTGGTTTGTAGTATGTCGTTATTACATGCTTTCCAAATACACCAGATACAAGCGAACCAAATCACCCTGGCCCTATTTTATGCTTTTTTACCACCGATGACGAGAGTTCCAAATTGCTGAAAATGATCCTAGCCATCTTTATGAAGTACCGCCAAAATTCTGAACCACTTAAGTATTTGATCCCAAACACCTGCAAACGAAGGACAAACAAAGAATATATGGGAAGCCGATTCTTTATGTTTGCACCCATTAACACAAGAGGCATTCACCAGACCTAAGATTCCTCTTCTAGATAAATTATCTTTAGTTGGAAGTCTATTATGAAATAACCTCCAAACTAAACACGATACTTTAGTCGGTACCAATTTGTGCCACATCGCTGGCCATGGTTTGCTAGACTCTAGTCCATCTCCTGATCTCAATTGCTTATACTTTTCCTTAACTGAATACTCAGTTGAATTCCCAATGCCCCCTAAGTCCTAGTTACACAAATCTCTCAACCAGTAAGAACTAAATGCATCACATATACTATTGATGCCCTCATTATATCCATATCTCTCATTCAACATTTTATACCACAAACTGGATCTCTTGATACTAATCTCCCACACCCATTTTCCTAATAAAGCTTAACTAAAGAGTCTCAAATTCTTAATACATGCCCCTTCCTCTTTGATCGGTCTACATATTTTCTCCCTTTTAATCCAATTAATTTTTTCCGCATCCTCACTACCTCCCCACAAAAATTGTTTAAATAGAGACTCAAGATTATATATGATATGTATAGGAGCTTTGAATAGGGATAAGAAGTATACCAGAATCGTTGACAAGACAGATTTTAACATAACCATTCTACCTCCCATTGACATATGCTTATGTTTCCAAGAGGACAATCTTGATTGTACTACTTCCAACACCAATTTCCATGACTTCTTTGCTCTAGGATTAATGCATATGGGAAGAACCAAATAGGTAAACATGATAAAACCAACCTTACACTTCAGCACGTACGCGGCCTCCTTAAGACAACACTGGAAAATGTTAATACCAATGATACAACTTTTCTAGAAATTTACTTTCAAGCCCGACAATATTTCGAACAAGAACAAATTTGCCTTGATACATCTAATGTTTCCCCACTTCTTTTCTCCAATGATTAAAGTGTCATCCGCGTATTGAAGGTGTGATATATTTTCCTTTCCTCTATCAATTTTGTACCTAGAATATTTTCCCATCTCTACTGTTATGCTCATTAGGCTACTAAAACCTTTTGCTACTAGTAAAAAGAGAAAAGGAGATAAGGAGTCTCCTTGCCTCAATCCTCTTCTCACCTGAAACTTTTTTGAGGGACTTCCGTTCACCAACGCCAATATTGAAGATGATTTCAAACACTATGCAATCCACCTTCTCCATTTTTTGTGGAATCCCATTTTGGTCATTACTTGCTCTAAGAAATTCCAGTCCACTGTATCGTATGCCTTCTCGAAGTCCACTTTAAATAAGACTGCTTTGTTTTTTCTCCTTTTTGCTTCGTCTACTACTTCGTTAGCTACTAGAATGTCGTCCAGGATTTATCTCCCTGATATGAACATCGACTGAGTTTCTGAAATAACTGAATGCATCACTTTTCTAAGTCTGTTTGCCAACACCTTTGAGACGACCTTGTAAATACACTCGATCAACGATATTGTCCTGTAATCATCTAATTTTGAGGGATTCTTCTTCTTCAGGATTAACATGATAAACAATTAGTTAACCCTCTAACTATGTTGTGATAGTATTACAATAGATAACCCTATAATCTTAAATGGTTTGTCTAGTGGTAAATGGTTGAGTCTTGAAAATGTGTATTTAAAGTTTTAAGTTTAAATTTTATTAAATTATTAATAATTTTTGTTTCTTATCAGTTTATACAAAATTTTGCTCTAACTTTAATGAACCACAAGCATAAAAATGTGTTTTTTTATGGTTTTAAGTTCAAATTTTATATTCCGTTAGTGGAGAAAGTAAAAGAGGACACTTTGATTTAGAAGGAGGAGCAAAGTGGTAACTATAGTGTGAGGCCGGGGTATAGAATATGGAAGAATACTCAGAGAAAAGGATCTAACTCAGGAAATCTCGAGAATTAGAGTTGTATTTGGAACATCAAAATTCTTTCTAAAGTGAAACATTTATTATAGAGAATTTGTCAAGAGTGTCTATCCTCGAAAAAAAGACTTCATCAACTCGGGTGGATTGCCCCGGAGAAGGTGCGTTCTATAGTAACCATGTTGAGGATAATTTTCATGTATTCATTGAAAAATAGTAAAAATTACACTTAAAAAATTATACCTGAGTTTTATCTTTAGCGTTAGGTAAGTTGCTCAAAAATCTAAAATAAAATTTAAAATGAGAATAATTGTAAATTAACAACAATAAAGTAAGAGGTTTTTTAAAGTGTAATAAATTATTTATAATACTTAGTATTATAAAAATAAATAATATTAAATATATTAATAAAAATTGATTACATTTTATATAAATTAATTTACAGTAAAATTTATACTATTTGACCTAAAATATTTTTTTAATAAAGTGTGACCTAAAATAATTAATAATAATAAAATTAATATAATTTATTAAATTAAAATTAAAAATCCGAAGCTTAAAAATATGAATGGTAGAGATCACATTGCACTAAATTTCTACGAGAGAGAATCTATGCCCTCTTAGGGAGATTTGCCTTGGACTGTATTTAAGAGTGAGAACAGGTTTGACCGAACTAGACTTTGTCAAGTTTGAGTCTGATCTGTTAAAATTTCAAAGCTTAAGTCTGGCCTTTTAGATCTAAGCCTGAACTTTTTGAAAGTCTGATTGACCTACAAGCCTATTTAAAAGTCTATTTCGTTTGAACATTTGTAAATAAATAATTCATTTTTTTTAAATAGACTAATAAATTAAAATATTAATGAGACTAAAAATTTTGTTTGCATTGACTTATTCGAGTATAGCTAGTAGCATACGTTTTATATATTATTTGTTCGAGAGAACTTATGAAAACAAAATATCACATTGTTCATAAGATATTTTCAACTTACTCTCATAATTTCTTCAAGATAACTAAGCTTTATTTTTATATTTTAATTCAAAGTATAAAATGTAATATAATAACAAAATTATTTATATTTATTTAAATAAACAAATTAGATAGACTTAATGTGTTTTTTATATGGTCTACGATCTTGCCTTTTTTTTAAATAAATAAACTTATATAAAAGCCTAAATCTTTTTATTTAACAAAAAAAAGTCTAGTTTGACATTGGTCTGTATAAGCTAGATCGTAGGTCTCTGTTAGTCGGTCTGATCGATTTTCAACCCTAATTTTACTTCTTCAGTGACAATATAAGTAAATTTATAAATAATTTTGATCATAAAAGTTGATTAAATATTTTTCTAAGTTAATATTGGTCCTGTTTGATTTAACTTGAAAAAAAAATATTTTAGTTTTAAAATAATTTTTATAAAATTTTTTTAGTTATTAAAAGTTCTTTTAACTCATTTTTGATAGTTCTAGAAATTAATTTTAGTATATAAAGTATATATTATTGAATATTAAAATATAGTCGAAGTCACAAATTTAAAAAAAATATATATCTCCAAAATAATTTTATTAAAAACTATTTGAATTTCAAAATCAAATTTTTTTCTTAATAACTATTTTGAAAACATTATTGATAAGTTTTCAAATTAAGTGATTCTTCAAATTTTGATATATACAAAAAAATTATAATAAAATGATAAAATATCTAAAATAATATTTTAAAAATAACAGTTGAAATTAATTTTTTATTTTAAATTATTTAAATAAAATTGTAATTTTTTTTAAACTAAAAATATATAACATTATAAAAATTATTTTTAAAAAATGAAATAAACAGACTCATTTTAAATAAAAGAATTTTTAAATTTATTTTATAATTAATATATTTCATATGTATAAACCATAAAGATAAGATACATCGATTATTTAATAAATTTATAAAAATATTTATTATAATAATAAGAGTAAGTATAAGAAAATATTGTATTTTATATCATATATTTAATAATTAAATTTAAATTATTTTTAATTTAATTATATAAAAAATACTAACATGTGCTTCAAATACATACGTTAATAAGCTATTTATATAAATATTCTCCTAGAATGTATTCAATCGTTTTAAAATTTAAAATATAATTTTATTATACTTACATTTTTTAAATTATAATATTTTTAATATGTGTTCTTATGACACATGTTAGTATGACTTTAATTATATTGATGATAATAAATTTTTGTATATTATTATTTATGTTGAAGAGTAAAAGTCAAATAGATTTATTATTAAATAAATATAAAAATATCAATAATAAATTAATTCAGTGATGATTAATGTTGAATTTAGTAAGAAAAATCACATTGTCATAGAAGGGTGGTTATAATTAGTTAAGGCCAAAAGTGACTTTTGAATCCGATTAGTCAATCCAATAATTAAATAATGGTGGTGAGAACAAAAATAAATAGATAAAATAAAAAGTGAATTTTTACTTATAATAAAAAAGCCCCTGCCAGCAAGTTTGTTTATCAAAATGTTTAAAAACAAAAGTATGCAATGACCCATATATTTGTAGAAATAAACTAGGCTTCACTTTATTCTAATTATCGAAATTAAGTTCCAGATTTATTAAAAAAAGTAAAATTATTATAACACTTGAACAAAAATATAGTAAAGGCGATTTTTTAATCTATTCTATGATTTTCTTACGTAACAAGTAAAATTCTATAAATATTTATTAAAATCGAAAATAAATTTCCAGTGCGTATTTAGATCTGATAAAGTATACATAGAAATCGGAAATATAAGTCCGGTTTAGAATCAGAAATGTATTTTCGATTTTATTATTTACAGAAACCAGAAAACATTATTGAATTGCATCATAATCTCGCAATACGATTCATAACATAAACATAGTAAATACATTTAGGAGTTAAACATAAATCAAACATTACAAATCAACGTCCAAGTGGAAGTTGTAACATCCTGATAATATCATCGACCGATCTTGTTATAGTCGCATCTAGTTCGATCAGAACTTTCTTCTCTAAATTGTCAAAAGTATTCTACATAATTCGTAGATCATCGTTCTTCAGCTCACGGTTGATGAACACGAGCTTCCCATCTTTGTCAACAGATGACGAGCGGTACTCGATCTTCACAACTTTCTGATTGTCGCTATAAGGTACAAATTCCTGCAATATTTCACGCACATCTTCAATAGGGATGTACACTGTGAACTTAAATTCGTGAGATGGTGTAGCACCGATAAAATGGACAACTCCAACATGCCATTTGATATTCAATTTCATGTCTATTTCTGGCTTTTGGTGTTTTGGTATGAAAAAATATAAGAAATGAGGTTTTTTATAGTAGTTGGAGGTAAACATGAACCATGCAAATCCTATCTCTGTATCAATAATAGAACCGACAATTAATTTCCAGTTTTTTATTAAATGGAACCGAAAGTATATTTCCAGTTAAGGCCCTGAGAGTGGAAAACCATAAACAGAACAGAAACATCAACTCTAATAAAAAAGCCTCATGTATTCAAATATTATATTTTTGGTCAAACTACAAAAATGACTATATTTCCACATCATAATACATAAACAAAATGACGTTAATAATAAAATGATACCTAACTACTTGAATGAGCCAAGAAAGTGTCGCCGGATAAATCCACTGGTGGCACCCCTTTTGACTTTTCCCTATTTTTTTCTATTTCGATTTGGTTCAACTTGTTGTATTCTTGCATCCTTTTAATGAATTGGTCCAACCAGATCTCAGATGGGTTTGTGAAATGAAGCACTCACTCCTGTGATGTAGGTGGTATAGGGTATCCTGGTTACAAATACACTTAAACAAAATGTCGCAGATTTGAAACCCACCTAACACATATAATACGATCACTGGGATTTGGTGTTGGAGCAGTGCACAGAGGGAGATAAGTTTCCGAGAAACCGTATCTTGTAAGATTAATACATACCTTCTCATACATACTTGCTATGAGATGATCCATTTCAGAGAAGCACGTCCATTTATCCTCTGGTGCAACTCCAACCTTGGGAGGTACAAGTGCGTGATATATTTTCTCAATCTTCTCTTTACTCCCTAGCACACGTGTGTATAATTCTCTATTGCCCGTTAACTCTCTGATCAAAGTATCTCGAGCAATATTGTAATACTCTTCCCCTCTACCGAGCAAACCAGAAACAGTTTGAAAACCACACTATCGTCACCCCCGACATTGACGATTTGTTCAATGTACGTGTGCATAAAATCTGGGATGTGATCGATGAATGGTATTTTGGGTGGAGTCGGTGTTGGATGTGTTTTGCTAATATGGGCTCCTTTGAAAGCACTTTTCTGAGATTTCGGTGTAGGTGAATTGGGAAAAACTTTGTAAACATGTGTTCATCGTGTTTTCTGGTGAACAACCGCTGATCTTCCAAAAAGGATAACTTTTTGGTTACTCGTAGGATCGATCAGTTTGATCCTAGGACATATGATAATTTTTTATGTTATTTGTAAATAAAAGTTAATGTGGGTGAAGAACGTAAGTTTGACTGGGAAAGGGATGAGTTTGAGTGCAGAAAGGAAATAGAAAGAAGGGGTTGAGGAGAGGTTAGGTGCATGAATTTGGGTAAAAGTGCAAACAAGATAAAGAGGCAAGAAATGTAAAGAGCGAAATAAAAGACTTTGATTGTAAAATATGGTGTTTTAAACGTACATTTTTCAGTATTCTTTCTCACGCAGCGAGTACTTGAATAGTATTGAATAATTTGTACGATCAGTTGAACACACGGAAATCTACATAAACTTCCTATATTTATACTAAAACTAGGTAGCCGTCGATGAGTTGCCTTGCTCCAGGATGAAGACAAGTGTCTTCTGCATGCGCTTCGACCCCTCTTTTCATGTCACGTTTCTTTCCTCAACTGCCAAGCGAACTGCTTTTCCCGCCTTTCTCCAGATTCAAAAATCTTCTAGGGCAGATACGAAGTTTCCTTCTGGTCGAAGACCTTGGAGTCCCTTCAGTCGAAGGGATTGAGAACCTTCTGGTCTAAGACTTATTTTAACTTAGAATTTCTCTAATTACTTTTCTACTTTGTCGAAGCTTTTCCAACTTAGACTTGTTCAATCTATTTTTGGCCCATAAGGCCAACTTGTTATAGGTGTCAAATTTAGGAGCTAACAACATGTTAAAAATATGAAGAACTTCTCGTAGTTGAATTGTCACACGGTGTCAGTTTCACCTTCTTATGTGCCCTTTAGTTTTTACCAGTTAAGATGGTGGTTTCAAGTTTGTGGTCTCCGGGAACACAATCTTCCTCAATTGTTCTTTGATGTGGAGTTTGGTGGATTCATCGGCTTTCAAAAATATTTCTTGTATCGCTCCCCATTTGGTCAAGATGGAGATATTTGATTTATCAGTTTTCATTTTACTGTCATCGTCAAAACTTAGTCTCTTCCAATGACTGGAGACCTCATCCATACGTATTGGGCTATCAACTTTCATCTTCTTAGATATGACACAAGCACAAGGGAGACCATATATTTTTACAATTATTCAACCATATTTTGAGTTGTCATAACCTACATTAGAAGCTCGTTTGGCCTCGTAAAAAGTATAATTCAGAGATGTCCGAGATATGTTACCAATTGTTTTGGACTGGGTCTGCACTTTGGCCAAATATCATACAAGGCCCAATCCAACTGCGCTAAGTGGGATATCCTACCGACGATGACTGCCCTCGAATAGCTCGGGCAGTAACCTCACTCTTCTAATCGACATGGCTTTGCCTTACAGGGACAACCCCAGGAATAGCAAGGAGGGCCGAGGATAATCAAGAGGACCTTACAAGAATACCCCATCCTTCTTGTCGACCAAGACAAGTCATCCGGGGACAACCTCATAGCTCACGGGGAGGCTTCACGATGGACAGAAGTACCTCGCGAGCATCCTCCTCGTAGGGCTGACTCTCAACACCTCCGATTATCACAGAGTCCTCCTTGCCCTGAGAAGACCACATCCATATTCTCCTGATAGTTTGGAGGATTCCATCCAGGTTGAAGACCACGTGTTGGCCGCTACTATGCACGTAGGACCTGGCAGTCTCCACTTTGGACCTGCTTGCCCTGCCCAACGATGAGGATCTTGGCCCAGCGCTGGAGGCTATAAATACCCTCTCACTTAATAGGGTCAAGTATTCATTATTTCATACTCACTCTCATAATTTATTGCGTTGATCTTAACCTCACTTTGGCATCAGAGTGTATTGCAGGTACCCCCTCCCCCCCACTTCATATCCAATCGCTACTCGGCTCGAAGCTTGTGGGCTTTGACAATCCCTTCTAGTCAGGTACGATCAGTGGCGTCGTCTGTGGAAAACCAGCTTCCCCGTCTCCATCTGAAGACTAAAGCAACCCTCCAACAAACTTCGTGATTGTCATGGCCAACCAAGCGCCAAACAACAACCAAAACGCCCATCTCGCCGACCTCAACAATAATGTTGGCGACAACATTGGTAACAACAACACCGGGAACAACATCGACATGGCCGGTCTCGAGCATAACTACAAAGACAGGTTGACCGCATTTTCGTCATCCCAATCTCAACCACACGAGGATGTATGTCCCCCCAGAACTATGAACCAAATGCTTTCCAAGAGGTCCTCGTCCCCGCGGGCGCTGATTCCATGACCAACGCTCTGTTCGCGGCCACCGACCAAACAAATTATTTGATATTCTCGCAGGGTGAGCGACTGAGGGTGCTCGAACATACTCGAAGGGCCCCCAGAAGACACAGGAGACCTGACACTCCTCCTCCCCATCAGAACGAAGACTGTCCTCAGTCTCCCCCGCGGAGACACAAATGGGACAGATCGGAAGCATCTCTCCCCGATGGATTAGGCGACACCCCGCGTTGGAGAGAGCACTACCCGAAGCCACCGGGAGACGCGGCCTCACCCCCCCCCCCCCACCCCCCCACCCCCCCGTGCAGGGAACGATGATCCCTTGAAAATAGAAATAGGGGAACCAGAGAAACCCAACCTCGGCCAAGGGATCATCCCCGAGGCCAAGGCCATAACTACGACTGCCATTACAACCGGCCCCCCTCTCGCTCCCCATACAGAAGTGACGAAGATGACCCCCGCGGTCCCTTGTCCCAGGCTATCATGGAGGTGCCCATTCCTAAAGGAATGAGGAAACCTCCCCAACTGAAGGAATACGACGACATTGTGGATCCCGTCGATCATATCGACAAGTTCGAGGCAATGCTCAATTACCATAACATTGGGGGACCGATCAAATGTTGGTTGTTCCCCACGACCTTGAGAAAAACATCCATGGACTGGTACAAGTGTCTCGGCCCAGGGTCGATCACCTCCTGGATAAACCTCAAAAACCAGTTCATTAGCTCCTTCATTACGTATCGTCAACACCCAAAGACTGAAGCCATCCTTGAGGCTATCATCCAGAGAAGCGACGAGACCCTTAGGGAATAAATTAACTTGTTCAACCGCGAGGCCATTCAAGTCCCGTGTACCGATCACATGAGAAGGTAACTGCTCGAGAGAGGACTCTTCCTGGGCACTGAGTTTATAAAGGACGTCAGCATCGAATCACCCCGGTCTTTCGACGCTCTCCTCGAAAAAGTCAGGGCCTACATGTACTATGAGGAAAAGGAAGTAGCAAATAAAGCCCGTGACTCGAGGAATCACGGACCAGCTAATGCCCCACGACACCAGGATGTGGGCCTTCTCGATGAACCGGCAAGAAGAGAAGGCATGATAAACTGCGCGATCCCCGCAAGCACAGGGGACCCGCAGGGCGATTCACAGAGTACACTCTGTTGACCACTTCCCGTGAGTGCAACCCGGTGGAGTGCTCTAATACCAACTTCAAGGACGGCAGCGTTAGACGTCCTCGATCTACTCCTGTGAAGTCCAGAGCTGACAGGATAAAATATTGTCAGTACCATCGAAGTCACATGCATTTGATAGAAGATTGTGTCCACCTCAAGGATGCCATCGATACCCTCATCAAGGGTGGTAAAATTGGGCAGTACCGATGTAATGACGCTCCTCGCTGAGACACTCGCGAGGTGAAAGAAGCCGAGGAAGAGACCCGACCATCAAATGAGTCAGGCCTAATCCAAATAGCTTTCTTTGTGACAAGGCCGGAGGACTTCTACGTCCTTGATAGATACGAAGACGAACCTTTTCCCACACACAGCAGATGGGAGAAATTCCCCTCCGCCATGGTCATAACTGGCAGGGGATTCAACGACCTCTCTATAAACTCCGCGAAGAGGAAGCTTGACGAGTTGGTGGACGCAGCCCCAACCCAAGCGGTGACACTCAAGAGGTTCAAAGGAAAATCTGAACCAATCTCCTTCTACCTGGAGAAGTTGCCCGGAGGGGCCCCAAACTCAAGCATCCCCCTGCTAGTGAGGGCAAGGATGGCTAACTTTGACATGCACTGTATTCTAGTCGACGAGGGGAATTATGTTGATGTTATGTACAACCATCTGTTTCGAACCCTACAGCTCGACGACACCTACATGTCACCATATGTGGGGTCCTACCTGCAAGGATTCAACGGATCAACCTCCAAACCGTGGGGCTACATTGAGCTTTTTGTCACCTTCGGGGAAGAGACTGCCTTCCGATAAATCAAGGTGTAGTTTCTGGTGATCGGCTGCCCATCTCTCTACAACTGCGTTGTAGGGAGATTAAAGCTAGCCGAGTTTAGCGTTGTTCCCTCAATTGTCCATTTGAAAATGAAGTTCAATACCTGGAGAGGGTGCGTCGCCACCATCCACAGAGACATCTCAGCTGTCAGAAGATGTTTTCAAGCAGCTTCCAAAGGGAAGAGCATGGTGGAGCGCGGCCCGCCAAAAGAGCTTCCATTGCTCGACCAGAATCCCAGTCTGCTCAGACAGAATAACAAATGGTACTAAAGGTCGACTCCATAATGCTCGACACCCGCTTCGACAAAGACGAAGTCGAAGCCCTCAACGGTGAATAGGAACTTATCTGACCCATTCTAGACGGAGACTTCGAGTTCATCCCTCTCGGTGAAGACCCCCGCAAAGGCGTGAAGATCGGCACTGGACTACCTGACTTGGCGAGGAGGCAGCTTAAAGCTTGCTTGAGGGAGAATGCGGACTTGTTCGCAAGGAGTGCGACGGAGATGCCCGGACTCGACCCCAAGGTCGCCTGTCACCGACTCGCCATTGATCCAGCCGCTGGGGCAGTAGTACAACATAGACGTAGGTAGTCTCCCGAGAAAGCGGAGGCTGCTGAAAATGCTGTAAAAGACCTCCTAGAGGCAAAATTTATTTTTAAGGCCCGATATTCAACCTGGCTCTCAAATGTTGTACTTTTTAAAAAGAGTAATGGAAAATGCATAATGTGTGTTGATTATATTGATCTTAATCGAGCATGTCCCAAAGATACTTTTCCTTTACCTAACATCAACATGTTGGTCGACAACTCGGCCGACTATAAAATTTTATTGTTTATAGGTCTACTCAGGCAACAACCAAATTCCAATGGCGATGAGCGACAAGCATTGCACCGCTTTCATGACCAGCTCGGGAAACTACTACTACAATGTAATGCCCTTCGGCCTAAAGAATGCAGGGGAAACATACCAGCGGATGACGAACATAGTCTTTTGCAGCGAAATCGGAGAAATGCTCGAGGTGTACATGGATGGCATGATCGTCAAATCTCAAACAGAAACCGACCATGCTGCCCACCTCAGAAGGGTCTCTGCCTAAGCGAGACAATGCAAAATGAGATTCAACCCCGAGAAATGCACCTTCGGGGTTAAGGCGGGAAAATTCCTTGGTTTCTATCTGACATAACGGGGAATTGAGGCCAACCCCGACAAGTGTCGGGCATTCTCCAAACTCCTAGCACCTAGCTCAAAGAAATCCATACAAGTCCTAAACGGCGTGCTCACCTCGCTCTCCCGTTTCATGGCAAAATCCGCGCAATACGCTCTACCATTTTTCAAACTTCTGCACAAAGAAGCGGATTTCGAGTGGACCGAGGAATGCGAGCAAGCCCTCCTCCACCTCAAGCAAAGCCTTTCATAGCCGCCCGTGCTGTCGCAACCTGAGAAAGGAGAAACCTTATTCCTTTACCTGGTCGTCTCCGTCGAGGCTGTAAGCGCGATCCTCATTCACGAGACTCCAGACAGGAAAAAACTAGTATATTTTACAAGCAAAGTTCTACAAGGGCCCGAGGTTAGGTATCAACAGATTGAAAAAGCAGCCTTAGCTCTCATCAACGCGGCAAGGAAACTTAGACATTACTTCCTAGCCCACATGATCATTGTACAAACAGACCAACTCGTGAGGCAGCTCCTTTACCGATCAGACATGGTCGGTCGAATACTGAATGGTCCCTCGAGCTCTCGGAGTTTGACGTCCAGTATGAGAGCAGGAAGGCCCTCAAAGCCCAAGCATTGGCCGACTCCATCACAGAGATGACCGCTTATAATTCCCCATAGGGAAGAAGCATAAGTGGACCATCTTTGTAGATGGAGCTTCCAGCTCGACAAAGAGCAGAGCAGGAATCCTCCTCGAGAATGAGGAAGGTATCGTGATCGAGCACTCCCTCACCCTTTCGTTTCCGACATCAAACAATCAGGCTGAATACGAGGCCCTGCTCGCAGGATTAAGGCTAGCCGCAGATTTAGATGCCCGAGAAATACAAATTTTCGCAGACTCCCAACTTGTCGCTTATCAAGTACAAGGGGGATAATAGGCCAAGAACAACATCCTTGTCGAATATCTAAATCTAGTCAGAGAACAAATGAATAGGTTTGACCAGGCAGAAATCAAACACATACCTCGTGAACAGAACATACAGGCAGACATACTTTCAAAGCTCACAAGCACAAAGAAGAAAGGTGGGAACAAATCCGTCATCCAAGAATTCCTTTCTCACCCGGGAATTGAAAAATCCATTGTACCACACGAGGTAAATTCCATTAGGGACAGTTCATGTTGGATGACCCTGGTGTTCAACTTCCCGACAAAGGGGGAACTGCCCGTTGACCAAATGGAAGCAGCTGCGACCAAACAACGAGCATGTTCTTATGTGGTACTCGAGCATAAACTTTATCAGCAGGGATTCTCCATCCCGATCCTGAAATGCATCGATGAATCCATATTCCCCGAGATACTGCGGGAAATCCATGAGGGAACCAACGCCAAACACTTGGGAGGAAGATTCCTTGCTCAAAAGACGCTACGAGAAGGCTATTACTGTCCGACCATGCAGCAAGATGCAAAGGAGCACGTCAAGAAATGCGACAAGTGTCATACGCACGCAGACATACACCTCGCAGTCCTGCACGAGCTCAAAACATTGTCATCCCCGTGGTCGTTCTCCTGGTGGGGTAAGGAGATCCTCGAACCCTTCGTGCCAGGTGCGTATCAAAATAAATTCATGATCATGGCCATCGACTATTTCACGAAGTGGATAGAAGCTAAATCTCTGTCCATAATCACTTTGCACAATATCCTCCATTTCTACAAGCGAAACATACTCGCCCGATTCGGGATACCACAAGTGATTGTCACCGACAATGAGACGCAGTTTACTGATCAAAGCTTCCAATACTTTGTCACCAAGCTCGGCACCAAGCAGCACTTCACCTCGGTCGAACACCTTTAAACCAATGGACAAGCTGAAGCCGCGAATAGAGTCATCTTGCAAGGAATCAAGCGCAAGCTAGGCGAATCCAAAAGGGGTGGGTCGAAGAAATGCACAGAGTCTTATGGGTATACCGAATAACACCACACTCGACGATCGGTGAGACGCTTTCCGCCTGACTTATGGTACCGAAACGGTCATCCCCGTAGAAATCATGGAGCCACCCAGGCGAACTGAAGTTCCTCTAGACAAGGAACTAAATGATGAGGCCCTAAAAGAAGATCTCGATCTAGTCGAGGAAATCCGATCAGGAGCAGCTCTTCGCAAGGCCACGATGAAATAACATATAGCCCTTTGCCATGACAACAAAGTCATAAAACGCGAATTTCAGATCGACAGCCTAGTCTTGTGGAGATATCAGAAAGATTCCCGAGAAGGGAAACTGGCCGCGAACTAGGAAGGACCATACCGCGTCTAAGGAGCTACGGGCACTGGAGCATACAAACTCGAACAACTAACTGGAGAACCGCTACCTCGACCATGAAACACTACAAAGTTGAAATAATACTATAGCTAAGTCCTTGTCAAGCGATGGGAATTAGAAGTCGGTTGATCCTCTCTAATAGAGGACAAGATACGCTCGACCACGGAGGCATGTCGAGGTATGAACATAGCCTCTAAACATTAACGAAAGGAAAGTTTTATTGTTCATTTCTCGAGCCAAACCTTAGCCTGACAGGGATACCTCGATAGAGCTCTGTCGTTGAAGTACCCAAAAGGCAGAACACCCAGCTCGCGATGGGTAGTTCACTCCACGAAGTCAAGATCCCGACCGTGATCTTGAGTTCGTCCCACGGATTCCTGCACCGCTTCCTCAACACATTCCAACGTGTGTCGACCATAACTGAGGTCAAGCACAAATCTCCATTCACGGAATTTCAAAGTTTCATAAAATAAACAAGTTAAAAATAACGACAAGAAAATATTTAACGAGCATCAACGAAAGCATACATGCATAAAAACAAAGTAAAACCATTTATAAATGCCGACCATGAGGGCCGACATTGTTTGAACATTACAAAAATTACGGGCACGCATGCCCCGAATACAAACAGCCAAGTTATCTGAGAAACACTAGTCACTCCGCAAAGTGCTCACTTCGATCTCTACCACGGGGGAATCAGGAGGAGGAACCACCCTTCCGTCTACCACTTGAGACAAAACCCCAACCCTGTTCTGGACTGGGCCTGCACTTGGCACAAACATCATACAAGTCCCAGTCCAACTACGCTGTGTGGGATAGCCTGCCGACGACGACTGCCCTCAACTAGCTCGGGCGGTAACCTCACTCTTCTGGTCGACATGGCTTTGCCTTACAGGGACAACCCCAAGAATGAAGAGGAGGGCCAAGGATAATCAAGAGGACCTCAAAAGAATACCCCACCCTTCTTGTCGACCAAGACAAGTCCTCATAGGATAACCTCACAGCTCGCGGGGAGGCTCAACGACAAACAGAAGTACCTCACAAGCATCCTCCTCGTAGGGCTGACTCTCAACATCTCCGAGTATCATGGAGTCCTCCTTGCCCCGAGAAGACCGCATCCATATTCTCCTAATAGTTCGGAGGATTCCATCCAGGTTGGAGACCATGTGTTGGCCCCCACTACGCACGTAGGACTTGGCAGTCTCCACTTTGGGTCTGCTTGCCCAGCCCAACGACGGGGATCTTGGCCCAGCACTAGGGGCTATAAATACCCTCTCACTTGAGAGGGTCAGGTATTCATTCTTTCATACTCACTCTCATACTTTCTTGCATTTCTCTGAACCTCACTTTGGCATCGGAGTATCTTGCAGGTACCTCCTCCCACTTCACATCCAAGCGCTACTCGGGTCAAATCTTATGGGCTTTGACAATCCCTTCTTGTCAGGTAAAATCACCAACCAACTGAGAATATAGCGTGTTGTCTTTGAACTTGTGTTCCAACACCGTGATACTACGACCAAATGTTGTATGTATCTTGTTATGTTGGGTTAGTAGCATCTGGTTCACAAATTCCTAACCCGTAATCAAATCACCCTTGTTATTTCCCATCCAATTCTTCAGACATGCATGCACAGACTCAATTCGGTTTGTTGTTGTATTACTGATGTGCATAACCTGATCGGTCCAGGCACAAACAACCTTCTCCTTAACTTGATCAAGAATCCTGCTTTCAACATATTTCAATAGATCGGGATATTTCTTATAAACATTCCTGAACTGTAAAACAATATTAGCGTATAGCTCTTTTGTAGATGCATTTATTATAACATTTTATGCATCCATAGTTTTCTCCACAATGACGCCCACCTTGACCAATTTTCCATCTTCACCTGCAACCTGTTTTTTCCATCTTCACCTGCAACTTGTTTTGTCCCACACCTAACCTAAATGGACATTCACATTTTCTTGAACTGGTGTCGTCGCGTTTCAAATTTTGGATACAACATATGTATTTCCCACTTCTTTCGTATGTCAAAATCACAAATGAATTTCTTCTATCTGGACCATTATCGGACCTTCCAATCACAACACCAAATCTTAGTTTTGTAACCTCTATACGAATCCAATGCAACATGTCTTCACGTAATTCATATTCTTCTATATTTTCAAATTGCTCACTGTAACACCCCATTTATACCCGGCGGATAATAATATAATCAGAGTTCAACATAAATAGGATGTTACATTTTTCAACTTAAAATCAAACTTCATTTAATCGCATATAAAACAGATACATAACGCTTATTTCAGATGAACCGATAACAATCTGATTTATTCTTTAAAATCAAATAACTTTTTATTGATAAGCAGCGGAATCTACATACTCAACTTCAATTCATTTAACATATTTTATTCAACTAAAACAACCTTAAGACAACATTTATTTCATGTAATCAAATTAAAAATTCAGCAACTGAAATAATAATCAACAACTAAATATCAAGCGTTCACCCCCCGAGTGCTACGTATCAGAGCGACAACACTGACTCAAACTAACAAAGGTAACAACTATCCTTCTTGATTACCTGCCTGTTACCAACAGAGGACAATATTCAAACAAAAGGGGTGAGATATCTAACGATATAACAGAATGTATGATAATTAATATATCAGAATCAATTCATATAAAATCACATCACAATTTTCAAACAACTTTAATCTCGACAAAACATCAACACGATATAACGACTAATTCACGATACCTGTCACAACAAATCAACAACATAAAGCAACAATTAATATCTCATCACCACAACTCAAGGATGCAACATAAAATACGACTCAATTACAATGCACATGCGTGTGGTACCATTGGAGCAGAACTTCCAACTTAAAAATCTTCCAATTAATAGAGGCATCAACAAGGCATAAGCCTTAAACTTAATTTGCCAATCCACGCCAGCTTACCGAGCATCAGCTCCAACTTGATATGCTATGTATGCGACACAATATGAATGTTAGAATAACGACAATAATAGTTACATAGTAACACAATAACAAATCAGCATTGACCATAGGCCTACAACTTAATATTTTGCCTATAAATAGAGGCAATAACATCACCTGTTAATTCACACTTTTCAACAAAGAACACAATACAACGAGTCAACCAAAATTTACTACAAATAAACTGCTTAATTATTCGGACTATTACGACTATTTCTGATTAATTAATTATCAACTAAAAGTTCTATTATTTCTACTTACAAAACTTCTACAATATTATTATACTAATAATTCTAAATTATTATGATTATTATTTAATATAATTTACTAATGAAACATTATATATATATATATATATATATATATATATATATATATATATATATATATATATATATATATATATATATATATATATATATATATATATATATATATATATATATATATATATATATGATTCTCAACTTGATCTATCATATATAACTATAATATAATATCACTTAGCACTTAATTTTTCTACAGTAAGATAGTATATATATATATATATATATATTAATTGGAAACTCTAACTTATCCTAGTGACAACTCTAAACATGTCGGAATTACGCAAAACAAATAAAATATGACTCATAATAATTCAAAACAACTCTGACAATTTTATTAGCAACTCTATCAATAACTCTATTAGCAACTCTAATAACTCTATTGACAATTCTAACAAAATTAAAATTAACTTAATTTCTCATCTCTAATTCTAAAACTCCTAAAAAATATTATATTATTAGTCTTAAATTATTCTTCTTATTATAATTATTTATTAATGAAACATCATATATTATAAACTTGAAACGCGATTCTCAAATTAATTCATAATGTACCGCAACAGTACATACCAATTGTTATATCCAATTTAACTCATAGCACCGCTTACAATTGTTATAAAGTGAAGCTGCAATATAATAACGTAAAGTGATGCTGCAATAATAATAATGTAAATGATGGAATATATACACATAGAAATTGGGGAAAAAAAATAGCGCTACAGTACATATATACACCTCAGTACATATATACACCTATTCACAAAACCATGTATATAAGTGAAAGAATGAAAATCGCTAGTGTATATACATATGTTAATGCCGCTACAGTGTTAATCCTATTTAATTTCTACGTGTACTATAGTGTCTATATATTAAATTGGATTCTCAATCATCTTTCAATTTTAACAATATATAAATTTCAAACACAAACAAACAATTTTACAACTCAATCTCACATATCATTCATCACATACCCTATTATAGAGTCAGAACTCAACTCTTACATTGAATTTAAGGTTGCTCGAACTCTCCCATTACACTTAGTTTTGTCTCCTTTTTACGCTTCTAGGTATCTCTTCTAAAACCCTTATTTCCTCTTTTTCCAAAACCTATTTTTTTCTCTTCTTCTTTCTCCTCTTACTGCTACTTCTACTCCTTATTATTCTAAAATAACTAATATAATATTATTATCATTCTAATATAATATAACTACTATACTATTATTCTTATCGAGCTTAAATCATTCCACCTCTCTTTCTACTACTTCTAACATTAAAATAAACTCACATAAATAATAATAGTACTATTCAATATTAATCATACAATTCAATCAACTAACTAATTCAACTAAGAACGACACAACTTAAATCAATATTTCACAATTTTGAAAATTTAATCGAAAATATATTCGAAAATATTTAATTAAATAATTAATTAAATATTGGGCTTTACACTCACGAATATCTACCACCTTAATTACGAGAGGAGAAACTGAGAGACGAAACAACTTGAGACACATCAGATTTATAAATGTTATCGGGGTGCACCATACTTAAAGTTAGATAAAACACAAAATTTATTAACATGCCACATTGGTAGATTGCTGTCAAAATAAACACAGACAGAAATCGAAAGTTAACTCCCGATTTTGTTCAACTAACTACCGGAAGTATACATTCGGTTTGTACGTAACGTTTTTCCACAGAAAACAACATATTAATGTAGAGAATATGAGTTGAAATGAATAAACTTTACCTGAAATTCTACTTTCTTGAGCTCCTTCTGATATGGTGAACCATAAAAATGATGATTTGGAGTGGAAAATTGATTGAGAATGATGAGGGTTTTTGAGATGTTTTAAGAAAAGAAAGAAGAAATGATGGTGATCAAACAATACCATACTGGTTGCTGTTTTAAGTAACCTGCATTGTCCATAAAACCAAAATTATACTTCTGATTATATATAAAATATTAAGGTGGCAACAAAATTCAATCTTTCCGCTAATAGAATCAGAAATATAATTCTGGTTTACAACCGAAAGTATATCTTCGGTACCGTTTTTTGCATTTTGAAAGGTGAAATCATACTTGATCTATTTTGTATAAAATATGTTGTGAACCAGAAATATATTTCCATTTTTCGAGAGACAATTTCGAAATTGCATAAGATATCCCTTTTCTATATGGATGTGGGTAAGAAATTCTCTACAGTAAAACTATACTCCCTTCATTATTTTTTTATAAGCAAATTTCAACTTTTAAAATTTATTAAATAATTGATCTATCTAATTTATAAATAGTTCAAATACATAATTTAATCAATAAATCTAAAAAATTAAAATTTGTTTATAAAGGAAAATGGAGGGAGTGTTATATTTATAATTTAAGAGATAAATAAATACAATCTTAAAAAATATAATTTGAGAAGTATATATTTTTTTTGAAAAAAAATAAATTGAGAAGTATTGATAACAGAAAATGAAAAGGTTAGTTTGGAATATAACATGACTTTGGTATAAGGATATAGATAGAGTGGCATAATCGTATATTCACCCTTGATAAAGTGGTCACCACTAACCACTCAGTTTCACGAATCCCCTTCACAGTTCACATCATCAAAATAAAGCTTTGTTTGGCTACTACTATATTCATTGACCATATCTCTCTACGGGTCTCATCCATTCCAACCTGTTTTTGTCCTTAATAATTCTCCAACGCGGTACTTTAATCTCTAACACTCTTACTGTACACAAAAGCGATTATTACTGTTTCACGTCACAACACCACTTCTGTTTGTTTCCGCTTAAAAAGCTAAGAAAATTAAACATAACAAATCAACCTATATTGTCGCACATTCAAAACATGATCCAAAGTAGAATCGATTATCTTTAAATAGCATCCATATACAACTCATAACAACTACACACATAGCTTATTACTCTTCCTTTTCTTTCTCCCAAATACACTTCAACTTCAAGCCGCTAGTATTATTATTCAGAACAAAGTAGTGCTTTTAAAGATTATTCATTAATTCTCAAAAGCACTTCTACGTTACTAATAATCAATAACCACGGCAACTCTAAATCATAACAAATCCGTATCCATCTCAAACCAGTTGGATATCAGGTACAAAACGACATCGTTATGGCAGAAGAATCACAAAACGGCGTCGTTCTGTTTGAGAAATACGAAATTGGTAAATTGCTCGGAGTTGGCGCGTCGGCGAAGGTGTATCACGCGACAAATATCAAAACCGGGAAGCGCGTGGCAGTTAAAGTTATGAACAAGAGAAAACTCATCAATGGAGGCTTCTCAGCAAACATTGAGCGTGAGATCTCAATTCTCAGTAGTTTGCATCACCCTAACATCATCAACCTCTTTGAAGTACTCGCGTCGAAGACCAAAATCTACTTCATCGTTGAATTGGCCTCCGCCGGTGAGCTCTTCGAAGAGGTAGCAAAGCAAGACAAACTCACCGAAGAACATGCTAGAAAATACTTCCGGCAGCTTATCTCTGCCGTGAAACACTGTCACTCTCACGGTGTTTTCCACCGCGATCTCAAACTGGACAATCTCTTGCTAGATGAGAATGATAATCTCAAGGTAACCGATTTCGGTTTAAGCGCCGTGAAAAACCAGATCCGGCCTGACGGTTTACTTCACACCGTTTGTGGTACACCGTCCTACGTGGCACCGGAGATTCTCGCGAAAAAAGGGTATAACGGTGCGAAAGCTGATGTATGGTCGTGCGGCGTTGTTTTGTTTGCTATTACTGCGGGATATTTACCGTTCAATGATTATAATATTACCGTGCTGTATCGGAAGATTTACCGCGGTCAATTTCGTTTCCCGAAATGGGTTTCTTGTGATCTGAAGAATCTCTTATCGAGGTTGTTGGATACGAACCCTGAGACGAGGATTAGCATTGATGAAATTCTTGAAGACCCCTGGTTTAATTCGGGTGGATATAAACTGGACCGGGTTTTAGTTAAAGAACAGGAGTTGGAGGAAAGTCGAACCGGGTTTAAAACGTTGAACGCGTTTGATTTGATATCGTTTTCAACCGGGTTGGATATTTCGGGTTTGTTTGAGGATCAAAACGGGTCGGGTTTAGCTGAATGGGTTGTTTCGAGGGACACACCTGAGCGGATTCTTGAGAGGGTGGAGGAGGTGGTGAAAGGCACGACGGTGGTTGTGACAAAAATGAAAAATTGTGGTGGAGCAAAATTGGAAGGGCAAGAAGGTAATTTGATAGGTGTTGTTCTGGTTTACCGGCTAACGGATGAATACGTGGTAGTTGAAATGAAGAAGCGAGGAAAGGGGGATGAACTTGGGACGAAATTGTGGAAAAATAAATTGCGACCTTTGTTTGTTGAGTTGGCTCATAAACCGGAAGAGCCGGTTTCCCGTTGACTTCTAGTGTGATTTATTTATTGTTAAAATTTGATTAATAAGTGTTATTTTGGTATCTATTATTTTTAATCTACGGAACCAAGTACCAAGATCTTTCGTTGCATTTAGAACTTCCGTAAAATAAATAAGTAATAATTCATTTAAAATTTTTAATATTGTTTTATTATTATATTTTCTATATTGATTTTAATGTCAATTATTTTCCATATAAATTCAAATTTAGTTCCTCTTTTAATTTTTACGTAAATAGATTGTTCTTTTAAATACTCTAGATTTATTATGTGGTGGGTGCCTTTTTAAAAGTCCATATGATAATGACTAGAATAAATGGAAGGGACCAGTTCCAAAAGAGACGAATAGGTACGTTACCAAATGTAGAAGATAAGTGTATTAGGACTGAAGTTGAATAAATATAGTCTTTTTGCTTTTTAATATTCTTTTTGGTTTTTAATATAAAAAAAGTTTAAACTATTAAATTTAATTTATTCAGCTTAAATTTAGATAAAATATGTTAATTTTTCTTGACTCGTTATATTTTAGGGTTAATTATAATTGTATTTGTTTTTTTATTTGACTAAATCAATTCTCAAATTTAAATAAATTTAACTTTCTTTTTATATTTTTTTTAATATATATATATATATATATATATATATATATATATATATATATATATATATATATATATATATATATATATATATATATATATATATATATATATATATATATATATATATATATATATATATATATATATATATATATATATATATATATATATATATATATATATATATATATATATATATATATATATATATATATATATATATATATATATATATATATATATATATATATATATATATTGTTGATATTGAAGAGAGTATTTAATAACCTAATATTTAATATAATTTTTAATTAATTAATTAAAACTTCAAATAAAAATTGACTTACTGAAACTCAATAAAATTATCAATTATAAATTAAAGGCTTTGAAAAATGGAAAAGATAATTTTTTATAATAAAATAAATTAACTATTATTTTACATCTATATATGAAAGAATTTAAACTTTATATATATGTTATAAAACTACCTTCATACTAAGAGGTCCACGTGAGTGGCGGCACTAAACTCTAACTTCTTTTTTTTTAATCCTTTTCCGTTGATATTTTCATGGGCTTCTCCAATTTGTTTCCACAAGATTATTCACTTGCGAAGTTTTATGAGTCTATCCTCTCTTCTTCATTTTCAGAGGTATCGAAATAATACTAAGTGAATTTTTTTGCTCAAGCTCTACAAAGGTTTATGATATTCCGTCTTGACAACTTCTTTAACCCATCATAAAAGAGGACAAACTTTCAATCACCATTTCATAGAAAAAATAAAAAGTTGATCTTGATGAATGTAAGAATCATCTTCATGAAAAAGTGTTATGGCCAAAAGGTTCCACCTGCGAAATTTCATGAATCTATTCACTCTTCTTCTTCAAAGGTACCAAAACAACACCAAGTGATGTCGTTTTCTCAAGCTCTGCAAGGGGTTTGTGATATTTCGTCTTCGCAGTTTCCTCAATTCATCATAAAAGGGGACAAACCTTTTATTACCATCCCAGAGGAAGAATACAAAGTTGGTCTTGATGAATGTAAGAATAATCTTTACGGCAGAGTGTTATGGCCAAAAGGTTCCATACTGCTCACTATTGTTGCTCTTCGAAAGAAGCTTTCTCTTATGTGGTCTGATGTGAAAAACTGGGGAGTTCAATTTCTAGGAAAAGACTATTATGAATTCACATTTTCAAGTGTTGAAGATATGCGTAGAGTTAGGGATTTAGGTTATATTAGTCTAAACCCAGGTCTATGAAGCTTTTTGCTTGGACAAGTGATTTCAACTCAGCTTTGCAAAACAACACTTCTGCTCAATTTTGGGTTCGTTTCTCTGGGCTCTCTCAAGAGTATTGAAGACCCCAGGTCTTATTTGCTATCGCAAGTTGTGTCGGGACCCTTATTTGTATTGATTCTGCTTCTACCAAATCGAGG
Organism: Vicia faba; assembly: GCA_948472305.1. Classification (NCBI taxonomy): domain Eukaryota; kingdom Viridiplantae; phylum Streptophyta; class Magnoliopsida; order Fabales; family Fabaceae; genus Vicia; species Vicia faba. Next base: position 364,008,318 of record OX451740.1, on the reverse strand, counting down.
GTGGGCCAAACTTTTGGTCACTTTGTAGGAGTGCTTGTTGATATGGATTTAGCAATGCCTCTGAATCATAACGTGTTTGTGGAAAGAGAAGGTTTTGCCTTCTTCGTTGATATAGAGTATGAAAACTTACCTGATTTCTGTAGTCAATGCAGGAAAACAGGTCACGTGGTGCAAGATTGCAAGCTCATGCAAACACATAACAATACCTCAATTCCTAAAAACCAAGCTCCTTCTTTACAAAAGCCCGTATCAAACTTCATTGAGGATATTGTCACACAAAATGCACAGGATGAAAGGGAAGTTGTTGTTGTTCAAAACAATGTTGGAAATATTAATGCTGAGGTTGCTGGTCATAATGGATGGGGATGTTGTTTTAGTTGAAGGTAGAGAAAAACACAAGAAAAGGCGGTTTGAATTGGGTTTTCAAAACATTTCTCTTTAAAAACTATTTGATAAAACTATGAAGTAATATAGAATGCTAGAAATATAAAGAAACACATTCAGTTTATCCAAGCTCACCATTAACTATGCTACATCTTGTCCACCCTCCTCAGGTGATTTTTCCTTCAACAAGGACTTAATATACTATAACCAAACTGATTACAATCGCACGGGCTACCCGCCGGTGACTAACAATCATAATGATTAGTAACCATTGACCCCTTAAGAAATCTGACCCACTCGGTCCTTTTAACATGATTTCACAATGACCCGCAACCATTGTCATCTCAAGTCTTCTGATCTTCACTCGATCACTTGAGGAATAACACAATGATACATTCAGTGATCTCTATGAGATATAACGATCATTGAGCCTATCAGAAATCTAATCAATCTAATCTTTCTATGAGGGATTTCTCATAATGACCCTGAGCCAATGACCTCTTACGATTTATAATCCACCCGGTACACTTGGAGATGTTAGCGATCATTGATCCCATAAGGATTCTGACCAAACTGGTCTCCTTAGAATAGGATTTCATCTACGATGACCGTAGTCAATCGTCTTCTCAATTCTTATGATTTTCACTCGATCACTCGAGGAATCACCAATTCTAAACAGAATTGTTTTTCTGGAGATTACATGAGTGCTTCTTATCAAGCATACTCCTACTTTAAGTACATATTGTTTGACACAATTCTGAGAAACAACTCTTGTGTACAAACAAATCATATGAATATTCTTAAGAAGTAACATAATTTGAGAAACAACTCTTGTGTTTTATATTCTTTCTACATAGATGAATTTAATCTAAATTGAGTGCAGCATCTTGAAGTCTTCTTGTCTTCATCTTCTTTGTTGAGCAAGCTATAAGCAACAACTCCTTGCTTCTTAATAATTCTGCCAAGATGTATATGATGGAAGTTTGAATGACATCTTGTAGAATTCTTCTTCATATTCTTTCTTCATTAAGCAAGATATGAGCAACAACTCCTTACTTTTTCATTTCATCTCTTCAACATTATAGATATTTTTTTATTAAGAACAACAATGTTGTTTGGACTTAGATATGGTCTTTTTTCCCAATATTTTTGTCACTTTAAATTTGAAGGTTTAGTCTTCTTATATAGCCATATGAAAAGAGTTGTTGTAAGGATAAATAAGTCTTTTCTCCTTTTAACGGTTGAACCCCAACAAATATATTCAAGAGAGGTTTTGGAATAGTACAAAACGTCACTTTCCTAGACCTACTACTTGCAGTGGTTAACGTACGGCAGTGGGAGAACAACTTCTTTGAATAGTATAACTAATGTACTATTTTCTTCATGAATAAGTTTCTTGATCTTTATCTTCTTATGATGTACTTCTGATTCTGGAGTATTAAGCTTGGTAGAGATCAATCACTTGTCTTCGTTCTTCTGATGATTGACTGATGAGTAGTTCACAAAATATTTTGTTGTTGTAGTGCAGGAACACCAGAGTGGTTAGAACCAAATCTTGTCTTCAAAATTATTGGCAGCAACCTATCTGAAACACTAAGCTTTTCTTTTGATCTAGAACTACTCTTGAAGGCATATTACTTTTCTGATCTGAGAGATAAATATTGTGTTGAGAACATGTTTCTGTTCAGATGCTTTCAATAGTGGATTCTTGTTTTCAGAATGATCGACATCATCCTATCTGATAAAATAAGTCTTGATTGTACGTGAAAGATTTTCTGGTGAAGATATCAAAAGCTTTTCTGATGATGTACTTTGAAATCAGATATTATGACAACAACCTATCTGATTCTCAAGTCATTGAATTCTTGAGCTTTTATTATTTTCTTCTTACTGGATTGTTTCTGATTTAGGAGTGGTAATGATCCAGAAGATTCTTCTTTGTTGTAGAGTCACACTGTTTCATATATTTGAACATTTTCTTCAGATATACACACAACAACTTATCTAATGAACAACTTCTTTGGGTGAAAGCTCTTCCGATCTACTACATCTTGATCTTGTCTTGATACTTGATAATCAGATTTTCTAAGCTTCATATCTAATGTCTAATTTCTGAAGAAGCAACTTATATCAGTACATCTGATTTTCACATTGAGTTCCTTCTTTCTGATCTTGACCTTGTATTGATTCCTTGATAATCAGCTTTTCTAAGCTGCATATCTGATGTCTAATTTCTGAAGCAACAATTTATATCAATACATCTGATATGACATTGAATATCTTCTTTCTGATCTCTTGATCTTTGTATTTATTTCCTTTCTTATGAACATTCAACATTCCTTAGAACTGCTGATGTTTCTATAAAAGTGGTCACAATATTTCTTCTGTTGAGTGCAGTGGTCTTTTTGATGATATTTATCTTCTAATGAATATTACTTGTGTTGAGTATATTTTCTTGAGAAGATATCATCCTTTGATCTTGTCTTATGATGGACTTTGAGATGTTGATTAAATGTGAGTCCACAAGATCTTTCTTCCTTTCTTCTGATGGAATACTTCTGATGTTGAATGAAGGTGTGTATTCCATTAACTCTCCAAGTCTTCAGAATCTTGACTTTGTCTTCAAAAATATAAGCAGTAACTCTTCTGATGAGCAAATCTTGACTTCTAATATTGGAGTAGAAACTTTCTTCACATGTGTTCAGAATCGTAACTTCGTTTTAGAATCCAAGCAGCATCTCTTCTAATGAACGAAAATCTTGACATTTGATCTTCTGCGTTGTAAGCTTGTTTCTTGTACAATCTTGATTTATGATCTTGTAGCAGTAACTTATCAGAAACTCTTTCTTCTTGGAACCACATTGAGATTCTTTTCTTGTTGAACATTAATCATTCCATAGAACTACTGATGTTACATTAGAAATAGAACTCAATGGTTCTTCTTCTGAGTGATAATGTGATTCTGATGATATCTTGAATAAGACTATCCAGAATTCTAATAATGTATCTGCACACTCAATAAAACCATTAGAACTAAAATTGTTCTTCATAAAATATACGCTTGTTATCATCAAAACTCGGAGATTAAACATAGATCTAAATCTTGTTCTTAGAATCTCCCTCCTTTTTGATGATGAAAAAACCATGTATTTTAATTAAACAATTTTACAGGGTTAAATCATAAACAAAGTAAAGTAAGAGTTTAGAAAGCTCCCCCTAAGATAAACAAACTCCTCCTGAATCATAAACTTATGATCTTTCAGAGCTTAAGAGCATTGTTATCCTTTCTGAATCTGATTGACATTGTGATTTAACCTTTAAGCTTATCAGATTATCCATGCTTTCTTAGAACATTTAAAACATGATTTATCAGAGTGAATGCAATTTTATTTTCAATGTTCTTTATAGCAGTTATGCATATTCTAAGTAATTTGACTATTTATATCATGTTAGAATGTCATGTAACTCATAGGATTTAGGGAATTTATATCAATCAAAATCATTACTCTTTCTCCCCTTTTTTGTCATAATAAAAAAATATAAGAGTAGGATATGCAAATTCATTTATGAAACATAATAATAAATAAAGTAAATTTCAACAAGAATTTAAAATAAGAAACTTGATTTCATCAAAAACACAGAGGATACAAACAAATCATACTGATCAGAATAAAATACATAAAAAGAAAATAACATTTAACAAGACATCACACATTTCATCATTCAATCATAACTGTATAATATTCATTTGAACCATTATTCATCAAAGAATTCATAGTCAACATGCTTCAAAGCAACATCAGGACCAACACGAACCCTACGAACAATATCCACAATCTTCGCCTTGAAGAGGACTTCTGATAGAACTCTTCTGTAGGGAATGAAGGATTTTTTTCATGTCTCTTGAGTTGATGATGGACTCTTCTAATGGACTCTTTATAAGAATCTCTTGTAATATCTGTGTTTTTTTTAGCTAAAATCGATTTATTTGCAAAAAAAAAAGGGGTTTAAGGATTAAACATGAAATAAAGATGGTAAAAGGAAGCAACAAGCATACAAGTCAAGACTAAAATATGACAAAGTAGTCAACAAATTCAATCCCTTCCCTCGGATTAAAACACAAAGACCATAGATATAGCATCTATCAACAAATGAATCATCAAGCATACAAGTCAAAACTAAAACATGACAAAATAGTCAACAAATGCAATCCTTTCCCTTGGATTAAAACACAAGCAAAGAGTAAACTATGAAACTAAGATGAATTAAATCGAAAGCCACAAAATATGTTAGCTAATGAAATCTATGCACCCATATGTATTCGAGAGCTAAATTGAAATTAACTCTGAAATCGCAATGTAATGGAGAATCAACAAAATAATCGAATTTATTTACAAAATTATTAACCAAAATTCAACCATACAATTATTGACACATATTAAATAAATAAAGACAAATAAAAACTATAGAAACAAATTATTCTAAATCTAAACTTTTCATTTTTTCATTTTTTTGTTTAATTTGAAAATAACCATAATTGACATATAACTAATATACTATATGGTAAAAACAAAACAAACTAACATTAATTAATTAAAAAGGCAAAAATTAAAGTAGAAAGAGGTATCAAATCTATATAAAATACTACAACAGGTTCAACCAAACTATTCTAAAGAAACAAATATCAAGATTTAAAATGAATCTAGAAATCAAAGAGAAAAGAAAAATACATATGAAGAAATGGTGAGAGATGATTTTTTAGTGTCGTGATGTTTTGAGATTGAAGAATGATGATGATAGTTTATGAAGTAAGCTATGGAATGAGAGTGAAAGTGGATGAAAATTGGAGGAAGAGTTTAAATCTTTAATTTGAGAGCATAACCTCTATTTTTTTCCCTTTGGTTTAGAAGTGTTGTATTTATAGTGATAATGATGTGAAAATATGAATGGAAAATGTGGGAAGATTTAAATTTGAAATTTGAAATTTGAGAGGGAATTTTTGAGTGAAAATTTTGGAGTTGGAAGGGAATTATGTATCAATTCATGTGATGTTGCAAGAACAAATATGATCCATTGATAAAAAAGAATGAATGGTGTAGATTGAGTATTGTGATAAGTTTTGGTTTGTGAAGTTTGGTGATCCATGTGATGTTGTAAGAACAAATGTGGACCTTTGATAAAAAAAAAGAATTGATGGATGAAGTTAAAAGTTGAAAAGTGTATTTGTTATGTGAGGGAAAACTCAATTTGCAAAGTGTACTTGATTTTTGTCATTTTGTATGAGTTGTACTTTGTACTATTTATTTTTATAATTTTGACAGAGAAATAAATAATACTACTACTAATAATAATAATAAAAAAGAGTTAGTATAATAATAAAAATTATAAAAACTAAAAGAATAAAATAAAATCAACAATAAAATTTTTTTATTTTTATTTTTCTGAATAAAAAACGAGATCAAAAATAATGAAAAATTATAAATAAAAAATGGACACCTAATTAATCGGAAAAAATAAAATGAACACGTTAAAATAAATTATACGTGACAAAGATTAATAAAAAAATTGCAAATGATCAAAATCGAAAATAAAAACATGCGGTTAAACAAGCATTGTCGGTTAAAAATGCGACTGCAAACCACATTGAAAAAATAAAACAAACATACCAACATGATCTACGCGAAACGTAGATTCATAAAACAGTCAGTTAAAGATCAAAGGTCGAAATATTTTCCCCACTAATTTTTCGCACAATGTCGAATCGCTTTTGTTGGTATGCATGTAGAACCAAAATATTAATGTTATTGAATTTTGATTAACTTTGCGCAAGGCATGAAGCAGGGAAAAGAAATAAAAATGCATGAGGTGAGATTTCAGGTATTTTTACTTTAAAATGATGCAAATGAGAGGTGAGATCTTAGGTCAAAAGTTACGGTGTGACACAATCCAATAATTATCTCTTTGTCTGATTAATTTATAGCTTTTAATGTTACTTTAGATAATTGTTTGATGACAATTGTTGTAGTTTATGTTTCTACTAATCTGTATAAAAGGAAGGAGCTCTGAAAGGACCTCACTAATCTTCAATCTAATCACCATCTGCCCTGGGCTTTTGTTGGGGATTTTAATGCGATTATTAGAGCTCATGAACACCATGGTAGAAATAGTCCTGCGAAGAGACCTATGATTGATTTTCAAAGCTGGACATACAACAATAATCTTATTCACTTTCTTACTTCTAGTGCATGGTACACTTGGTCAAACAAGAGAGACACTCATTTTTCAGTTGAGAGGAGGTTTGATAGATGTATCAGGAATTCTCTTTGGGTTGATGGTTGTAACTGTATTGTTGTTTCCACTCTTCCTAAAGTTTGCTCTGATTATTATCCACTTCTTTTGGAATTCCACATAAACTCTGCTAGATCGATTTCTCGATTTAAATTCCTCAGCACTTGGACATGCATGATGGCTACAGATTGATGATTGATTCTGTCTGGTCTCAGGTTATTTTTGGGTGTCCTATGTTCATCCTTACCCAAAAGCTCCAACTTCCGAAGAGAGATCTCAAATGGTGGAATAAAAACACTTTCGGTAACATTTCTGAGAATGTAAAAGAAGCAAAAGAGACCTCGAGGTCTATTCAGCATAACATCTAGATCAATGGTACAAACGAGACTCTCAAGCATCAAGAGTTCCAAGTGCAGTCCAAGCTCTCCAATGCCTTTGCCATGAAGGAGAATTTCTGGCGGAAAAGTCTAAAGATAATTGGAGTTTAGAAGGTGACTGGAACACAAATTTATTTCATCGCAACACTACGATTAAGAAGAAACTTAGGCCTATTTCCATGCTCATGAATGGAGATAGAACTCTCACAAATCCTAAGGATATTCCTAATTACGCTGTGAATTATTTTGAGACTCTGTTTTCTTCTAACCCTTCTTCTTTTGCAAAACTTCAACTTGGTGGATACCACTTATCCCTTCTTTGGGGGATGAGGCGGCAAATCATATTATGACAAACTGTGATAGTGCTCCAGGGGCTGGATGATTTTCGTGCTGGTTTTTTTCCAGAAATACTAGGATATCATTAAGTAGGATGTTTCGAATGCGGTAATTCAATTTTTCTCAACAGGTTGGGTCCTTCCTGGTTTTAACGTTAATTCTATCATCCTTATTCCCAAGATCAAAGGTACAAACTCGTTGGATCTTTTTCGGCCTATTATTGTCTCGAATTTCAAGTTTAAGATTATATCCAAGGTATTAGCGGACAAACTCGTTGCTATCATGCATTTGCTTATCTCACATAAGTAGTGTGGGTTTATTCACGGTAGGCATATACATGATTGTATCGGTTTGGCGCCTGAGGAGTTCAACTTGTTTGATTCGAAGTCTTGGTGTGGTAATGTTGCGCTAAAGGTGGACATCTCTAAAGCTTTCGATACTCGAAGTCTTGGTGTGGTAATGTTGCGCTAAAGGTGGACATCTCTAAAGCTTTCGATACCCTTGATTGGGATTTTTTTTTATAAAAGTTCTGCAGGAGTATGGTTTTGATGCTAAATTTTGTTTTTGGCTCAAGAATATTCTTCATTTTGCTCATTTATCGGTTAATGTCAACGAGGTGCTTAATGACTATTTCACTTGTTCACGTGGTGTCTGACAAGGTGATCCACTATCTCCTTTTCTTTTTTGCCTTGCAGAAGAAGTTTTTAGTAGCAATGTTAATTTACATGTCTCCTCAAAGAAGCTTGAGCTAGTCAAGGGGCCTAACAACATCATTGTTCCTTCACATATCTTTTATGCTGACAATGTTTTCATTTTTTGTAAAAGTAAAATCTCCAATATTAAAACTAGCTTATCTACCCTTGATGAATACGCGACTGTTTCAGGTCAGTTTACCAATTCTAGTAAATCTTTCATCTTTGGTGGTGCTATGGCTTCTTCAAGGTTGAATATTATGTCGAATCTTCCGGTTTCAAGATTAGATCTACTCCTTTTGTTTACCTTGGTGTTCCTATCTTCGAAGGCAAACCCAAGGAGATTTATTTACGTCCTATTACAAATAAAGTTATAAATAAGTTAGCATATTAGAAGGGTTTGTTGCTATCGTTTTCCAGTAGAGTGGAACTTGTAAATTCGGACATTCAAAGCATGCTTTTGCATAATATGTCCATATATACTTGGCCTATTTCTCTTGTTAGAGATATTGATCGAGTGATAAAGAGGTTTATTTGGAGCGGTGAAGCAACCAAAAGCAAAGTGATAATAGTGGCGTGGAAAACTATGTGCCTTACTTTAGGGGGGAGGTGGTCTTGGCCCTAAGATATCTTGTCAAGTTAAATGAAGCTTTCAATATTAAGCTTGCTTGGAATTTAATTAATTCCACCAATTCTTGGGCAACCTTGCTTAGACAAGGGTTCTTAGACTTTGAACCAGTTTAAGGTAAGTTTCCACCAGTTTTGAGGTAAGTTTCCTTAACTTTTAACTCTCTCTACAAGCATCACTATTGATTCATTTGTGAAGATAAAATGTATACATCATAGCCCTGAAGCCAACCTTGCCCTTAGATTTCATTTATATTGCCTGAGTTGTGTGAATTTCAAGTTTGAACTTCCTGAAAAAGTTAGGTCAAATTTGGTACCAACTAAAATTCTCATTCATCTTTGATCAATTGTTTAATTTATTTACATATTTGAAATCGTGGTGAAATTTCTAACAAGTTTGATGTTTACAATCTTTGAAATGGTTGAGAAATAAGAAAGTTACAAAGTTTAAAAATGGTGATGAAGAAAATGGCGCGACAAAGAAGAAGATGATACAGTCAGGAGCGCGTTTAAAATATAATATGTTAGTTGTTCATAAGTTAATGGATGTATCACCACCCTCCAAAAAGATGGCTTCCTTAAGGGTGTCATGAATAACACCAGAGGGAAAAGGCACAGGGGCCTCCCTTAGGTGGAGCCTCTTTATGGACTGAAACTTTCGTCTCAAAGTCATGAAAGGTCTCGTCATGAGATTTTGGGTTAAGATCGTTACAAAGAGTTAAGGGTGAGTTCTACTCGTCAAGAGGATATATCTCGATAAGTATTCCTTTTTCGGAAGTTCACCGACTCTAGGCAAAGTCGTCACATAAACTCGCAGGGATGATGTACCCCCTAAGCTAATAGATGAACCTTCTTTTTAAGGTTTATTGGAAAAAAAAATTTGAGATAAAAACCCGCCACATAGAAAATATATGATAATAAAAGAATTTGACGGTAAATAAATAAATGCAATGAAATAGATAAATGCAATAAATAAATAAAGCAAATAAAAATAAAAACCCAAAAGAACCTAAACTAGGGTTAAGGAGATTCCCCAGCAGAGTCGCCAGCTGTTGCGACTGGTTTTTAAAATAAGAGTCGCCACTATTAATTTTTATCCTAGGGAAGAGAATCTAATAGAAAACCCTAATTAACAGACATAGATTCTAGGTTTCAGACTCAATTAGACGAAAGGAAGGTGTTAGGCACCTTTCATCTACCTTGTTCACATGGATATTAGACTCTAGGTTTAGGTTTGGGTAAACTGGATTTTAAGTTTTAATTAGAAAGACTCACCACGATTTTAGATCGCGTGCCTACGTATCCTCTTATGAGGAATCAGAGTCCCAATTCATAGTTCGTATGGGTTGGTGTCTTTTAGGGGTTTGAAAACATATTTTGAATCACTTTGCACTCGGTCGGGAGTAGTGAATGCGGAGATTTTGACTGAGAACGCAGTAGGCCAAAATTAGTTTGAAACCCATTTGCAAAAAAGACTGTTGATTAGCTTAGTTTATTGCGAAAAACAGTTTGAGATTTGTTTGTGTTTTTTAATAATATTAATTGTGAAAATCTTGATTAATGCATGATAAAAAGGATTTAATGCAATATACGTGAAAATAATATATGTACATGAGTTTTTTGAGAAAATAATTTATTTATGATAATATAAATAATATTTACAATTGATGAATAAAATAACAATTAATATTAACAATAATATGATATAAAATTAATGTTACCAATAATAATTATTATTAAATAAAGAAATAAATAATATAAAGAGAAAATAGAAGAAAATATAAGAATTATATAAAAAAAATAGAAAGTAAATCAATTAACCAGGGGGGGTGCAATTTTAGTTATAGAGTAAAATTGTGGGGGTGCTAAAAGTATACTGGGCTAGGCCCAGATATAAATTCCAAGGGGGTATATCTGGCTTTGTGTTTTAGTAGTTATTGACAATGAGGGTGCAAACAGCAGATGGGCTAGGCCCAAATGTAGTAAGAGGGGTCCATATGGATTGTGTGTGACGCGGATAACGAGTTACGGTAGAGACTTGGCCTACGACCGTCTGATGAAGATCAAATAGATCTAAACAAAAGGTGCACAATAATTAATATGGACTCGCATATATGGTATCCAAATAGAGTTTTAATATTTGTTTTTTTACATTTTTGTTTTCATTTAGAGTCTCCTCTCTCTCTCTCTCTCTCTCTCTCTCTCTCTCTCTCTCTCTCTCTCTCTCTCTCTCTCTCTCTCTCTCTCTCTCTCTCTCTCTCTCTCTCTCTCTCTCTCTCTCTCTCTCTCTCTCTCTCTCTCTCTCTCTCTCTCTCTCTCTCTCTCTCTCTCGAACCCTTCCTTCCCAAAACCCTAATTCCGATTCCACTCGGCGGCGACAAAATGAAACCCACCCCAAATCATAACCCCAGCCCCAAACACCCCAAAACGAAAGAAAAGAAAAGCTAAGGATTTGTACCCACTCCGCGACCGTCTCGTTCTGATTTTTGAGCTTTTACGGCTTGGGACTGATCCCCTCTTCTTCTCCGTCTATTTGTAGGTCCCGGTTATGGCTTCAAAGATTGATGGTGGTGTACGACGGAGGAGCGGTGGCTAGCGGTGGTTCAAGGGTGATTAGGGTTTTCGATCTGGAAACTCTAATCACTTTTGCTTCTAGATCTCCAACGATAAGGGTTCGTCCAAATTTCCGTCTTCCAGTTTTTCCTTTTTTCTTTGACCCCTTCTGTATTTTTTTAGTTTTCTTTTTATAGGGTTAGCGGTTAGGGTTTTTTAGGGTTATTGATTTGATGTTACACAATTAGGTAGCACCGATTTAGGGATTAGATTCAGGAATTAGGGATGTTAGTTTTTGTTAATTGATTTTTTTCCTTTTGTAATTGATCTTGACTGTAATACAATGATTCGACCCATATTTGATTTTGTGTATTTTGATTTTGTAATAGAGATTTAAACTATAATAATATTGAGATCTATTTTGGCATTGATTCAGTTCTATACGCTTTTCTAAGATTTGTTTTAGATTCAAATTGTCATGAAGATTGACTTAATTTTGGATTTGATTTATTTTGTGGATTTGGTTTGTACCAATTCCTACAATACATGTTAAAAGCAGAAAACATGCACAAATTTGTTCGTGATTCGCACAGTACATGTTTCTAAAACAGTTTGTAATTTTTGGTCCAACAAATGTTTTAATCTTGGGCCTGCCAGCACTTTTCATTTTGGGCCTTTACTGCCTAAAAAAAACATTTTTCTATCCACAACTTTTTTTTATATCATATCAAACATTCTCCTTTAATGCAGATTGGGTCCAATACTAGGCCTTTTGAAATAGATCCTCAAACATAAGAAACTTTTAATAAGTAATTCTATGTATATATATATATAAAATTAATAAAACAAAAATGTTTTAACCATAATATAATTACAGTAAATTTACTTATAATTTGTAAAAGAAATTTCTTTTTAACAATAATAGTAATAGGAAAGCTTAATAATAATAATGCTTTTTTTTCCAAATAAAACAATAAAAAACGTCAAACGGGCTTGGCTAAAAACTCAATGGGCCTGTAATTTATATTCATACCACCCCTCTTTGCTATTTAACGACCAAAATGAAAATGGGCCAAACAAACTGAATTCTAACGGGCTTTCAATTGACATTTCCATACCTCTTCTTACTTAAATGGACCTCTTTGTATAATTAGAGTTTTTTAGTAATTTTCCTGAAATAATCTTCCGCATTCGAATCTCATGGGCCATTGGCCAACATGCTTCGTAAATGAGCCTACAGATGCATGGGTCTTTCTGATTTAGAAAGCCCCACTCTCCTGGATTACAGTACACCCCCTGGTTGACTTGGATTCTTAAAAATGGGCCATCAGATATTGTTGTACCATCTTTAATCAAAACATTCTTTATTTCATTTTTAACCTAAAAAATATGATCATACGGGTAGGGTGAATTTGGGGTACGACACTTACAATGAAATAAATAAAATACAAAGCTCCTAAGACAAAAAGGTTAACCGCGTCCTCTTTGGCGCGATGTAGGCGTTCAGACTTCGCTCTTCATGAAGCTGCTTGGTGAGTTCCAGAACTTTCTTCTCACTGGCGTACAATCGGGCTTCAAAGTGTCTCGTTCTTCCTTTTGCTGAATCCAATCCCTTTTCAAGTCTTCGAGAGAGGTAGGCATGTTAGGATGAAGGACAGTATACGAGACATATCCTTCAACAACAGGCTCTATGATAACAGGGAGGATAGAAGGGTAAGGCATCACGAGACTCTGGGCACGAGCCCATACCCACCTAAGGTAAGGCTCAAGGGGAATGGAATTCTTGTGTCCCAATGTCCTACTATCCACCTTGTTTACCATCCTCCAAGCTCGTATAAACCTCTGGAGGTAGCCTTGATTGTTTCTTTCATAGTCGAACACCACACCTTGGATGAGCGCATCGTGTGGACCATCTCTTCGTGCGTAACCAAACTGTCACAGAGCTAAACAAGGGTTATAATTGATGCCTCCCCTAATGCCAAGCAGAGGGACGTTAGGGAATTCCTCACAACGGTCGATGATAGTAATGTCCTCCAAGGATCAAGAACACCAGTGGATATCCGAATGTATGAGTGACATCAGCCTATTGGACTACCTCAAACCTTGCTCATTCTTCATAACGGACCAGGGAAGATGCGAAACAAACCATTTAGCCAACAGAGGAGCACAACACATGAGGGTTTCTCTTCTCTTCATGGTGCGAGAGTGGAGAGAATGCAAGATATCTTCCAACAAAGTAGGCACTAGATTGTGAGATAAAAAGATTTTGACAGCATTCACATCTAAGTTGGTCAGAATTTGGAAATAGTACCAACCCATAGATGAGAAGAGCCAAAATTTCTTCGAACGCTCGTAAATCCAAATTGTTCCAATAGTATTGAGCTTTTTCCAATAAGAATTTGGCTAAGAATCCTTTTACACCACTTCTTGTTTCCCAATTAGCCATGACGTCGGATTTTTGCAAGTACAAAGCTCGAGCAACCTGTTCAGGGCTTGGGTCTCTCTCGGTACCGTTGAAGGGTAGTTGATCGAGAATAGGAATCCCCAAGAGTTGAGAGAACTCTTCCATAGTTGGTACAACCTGGTAATCGGGGAAGGTAAAGCAATGGTGCAAAGGGTCAAAGAACTGGAAAAGAACCTTCATCATATCTTCATCAAAGCTCGAGGTAACCAAGTTGAGAAGTCGTCCATGTATTTTGGTGAATGGAGAATTCTCAGGGACCCTTGATGCTAACTCTTTGAGATGAAAAGGTACTCGTACAAGGTTGACTTGAATTGTGTTCCTGCGAGTGGGAGTCATATCCTACAAAACAGAACAAAGATGAATCTCAAAAATCCTTGAAATGGTTAGTCTAAGATGCTATGGTATGATGTCATGATGTTATGTACACACATATGCATAAGTTAAAACAAACAAGTCTTTAGGTTTAGGCTTGCATGAGGTTCACAGGTAAGTACCCTCTTGAATTTTGGTTGGCTCAACCTGTCCTAGTAATAGTAATCGGGTTCTAGGGGATCTTAATATCACTAATCTTTCTTCATCGGGCATTGTTTCAGTGCAAGCCTCTTTAATGGCGACCGAAATATCCCAAAAGTCTGATCTCAATGAGTGTAGTATCGAGTATCAATCAACTTTGGACTGCACCAAAGCCGACTACCTCACTACTTCCTAATGGCCAAGTTGGTCAAGTAAGGGTTCTAAAGTTAGTTAGTGCTTCATGACACCACACAACGGCCCCGTATTCTCCTTGACTACTCAAGGGCTACCGATACCAACAAATGTTACACTAACGTAGCTATTTCTTAGACCATGTCGGTATACCCCGCACAGTTTCCACAACTTATTTCTACTTACTTAAAAAGGTGCCCCAGATTCGGGTAGAGGATCAAAACAAGACCAAACAAGGAACCATAATGTAAAGCAAACAAAACAAAGGAAAGCAAGTAAAGTTGATCTAGCCCTAAGGTAACCCCACTTTTAATAAATTCCCCAGCAGAGTCGCCAGTTCTGTAACGCGGTGGGAGAACTGACTTGGGTGTTTTGCGTTTGATCGCAATTGTTTCGGATAGCAAGTGTCGCCACCTACTTTTCTTTTATTCAAAAGGAAAGGTTGAAAAGAACAGGAAAGACCTTTCGAGATTATTTCTTGAGTTCGGGGGGTAGGTTATGAAAAGAGAATGTGTTAGCACCCTTTTCATCCGTAGTTATCTACGGGCTCTTAGTTGCTTGCTAGATCACTTGCTTTTGTTTGAAAATGTGCTTGTGGTATGGGTTTTAAAAGTATTTTGAAAAGGAGCGCCTTTGTAATGGTTCTCGTATCTATAAGAACGCGTACAAAGAGTTTTGTCTTTTGAAAAATGTTTCAAAGTGAAGTTGTGGGTGCATAAAATGTTTTTGTTGTGAGTGAGCGAGCAACTAGGATTAACCTACCTACTCAAAAGGTCTTAAATGTTCTTTTCCTCCTCCTTTAGATGTTGTTATCTTACCATTTTTTTGGTAATAAACCCTATCGTTGGATGTGAAGGGACGGGCGCGGAACGTTTTTGTATAGTCATAGAAGGCAACCTATGGGGCGTTTTAGCAATATCGTTTAGGGACTAGACCATTTTACCGAAGGCAACATTAAGGGTCATCGAGGGACTACGATCTTTTATCGAGGGTCTTTGCTAAAACACCCATATTCGAGTGACATGACTATTTTCAGAAAGGCAACAAAGCGGGATTACCCTAAGGATGCTAGTTTGCAAGTGTGTTTGATTTACATACATTTAGTCTTGATTAGGGTTTTCTATTTGTCGATTTTATGTCTTGCCATACAAACCTTAATTTCTAGCATTTATATTTGAAAGCGATAAATTGCGGAAATGTAAAGTCCTACGCTATTACATCATTTAGGGATGAGAGTACATAATTACAAATGGGGATTTGCAAGAATTTAAATCCTAATTATCTATTACAACCATATTGAATTGTACAATATAAGAAAAGGAAAAGACTTGTTTTAAAAATGTTTTTTTTTGTCTTTTTTATATTAATAAAAATAGTACTAATAATAAAATAAAAAATAAAAAAGGAAAAATAAAGAGAAATAGGATCAGCATATTGCTGAAAGCAAAACAAAGGGGATCAGAAATTCTGATGCCAGGAGCGCTGTGGTTCAGAATGAAACGTCAGAGGTGATCAGAAGTTTTGGGTTGATGCCATTGGAATCCTGAAAGAAACGTTAGAGGGTAAAAACAGAAGTTCTGGGTTATGTTTAGACAATGGGCAAAAAGTCAGAAGTTCTGTGTTGTGTTAAATAGTGAGTGAAAAGTCAGAAGTTCTGTGTTTATGTTAAATAATGAGTGAAAAGTCAGAAGTTCTGTGTTTGTGTTAAACAGTGAGTGAAAATTAGAAGTTTTGTGTTGTGTTAAACAATGAGTGAAAATCAGAAGTTCTGTGTTTGTGTTAAATAGTGAGTGAAAATCAGAAGTTTTATACTGTGTTAAACAATGAGTGAAAATCAGAAGTTCTGTGCTGTGTTAAACAGTGAGTGAAAAATCAGAAGTTATGTGTTGTGTTAAACAGTGGGAAAGAAAAACCCAAAATTTCTGTGTTACGCTTCAACTCCTTCCTTACATCAATCAGCTCATCAGCAACTTAATCAGTTCTTAACAACAGTAAAATCAGAAAGATAAAAGCACAACAGTTCATAGAAGTTCTAATCCTAATTCTGAGCCTAGCTTTATTTAAGAAATTCCAATCCACAGTTTTTTCTACTTATGCAATGATATGGACAAAATAAATACTATGATGTTTACATATTTAATGATGTTCTGAATGAAAATATTCTAAGTCAGAAAGACTTACTTTGAATCTGGAACGTGTGTTTGGGACCTGAGCTGGTGCCTTCAGAGGTTCTGGAGTCAGCAAGGACAATGGAAAACAAAACGCTATATTCTTTAATTCAAATGGAAGAACAAAGACTTTGGTTTTGTTTAGGAATTCAGGGTTCACGAATATTTTACTGTTTTCTCTTCTTTCTTTGATAATGCTCTCTTTTCAAAAGCCAGCCCCTTGAAAGTGTGATGGAGCAACTTTTTTATAGGTGAGTTTGCTATGGTTTCGGAGGGAAAAACAAATGGGATTTAAACCTTTTTGGCATACTGTTCCATTGCTTTTTAATCACAGTTTTTGTATGCTAATTTGGTGCAAATATGGGGTTTTAGAAAGTGCAGACGTGGACTGGATCAGCAACTAATTGCAGGAATTTGATACAGCAGGGCAGCAGGCTGCTTAAACGGGATTTTTGGGATTTGGTGATGTTCTGATCGCAGAAGATCAAAAACGTAACCTCCATATGCCGAAGAGTCATGTTCTGACCGCAGAACATTGCTTCCATATGTTCTGACTAAAGCATCATATTCTGAACCGTCTTTGTAGATTCTGATTGCACTTGTGTGGAGGTTGTCCCAGAAGTTCTGAAGTATCATATTCTCTTAACACTTAGAAAATTTTCTAAATGTTTAGAAATTTTATTTTTTTCAAAGTAATTTCTGACTTCCAATTTTGATGAACTAATTTCATGTCTTGATGAAATATAATTGTTGAAACTTGATTTTTGATCCAAAAGTCAAAGTTTGACTTTTTAGTGTGCTTTTGACCATTTTGCCCTTGTGAGTGACTTCCTTTAGAAGATTGTAGTCTGAGACTTGAAACTTGCCAGAAGCAAACCTGAGGGTCTAGGATGATCCTTTGAGAAATGAGAGGGTAAATTTTGGGGTACAACAATGTGTTTTAATGATCATTCTGACTGGCCTAATATTTGGTCCTAAATTAACTTCAATTTCATGACCTAAGAAGGAAAATACACCATTATATTTAACAACAACAAAACAATAACTTGAGTAGTTAGTATTCATCATAAAATTGAAAGGAAATAAAACCATGATTGATTCTAAGGCGTGAGTAGAGAAATCCAACAAAAGAAAATCCCAAAGCCTAACTAATGTTCAATAAATTAGGTTTCAGACCCTTCTCCATCTTGATCATGATCAAATTGAATCTAATCTTTCATAACTATCATCCATCTCAAACCACTAAATTACACCTAGAAATAGAATAACTCAATAACCAACATAGACATTGATTAAGAACAATCAAACTGAATTTCTACACGTAAAGCAGAATTCAAAAAGTTAATTACAAAACAGTCAAAAAAGTTGTGAAAGAAAAATACTCGAGGTTTGCTAGTCAGGCTACCACTTGACTTTTAAAGCAAACTCTATATCCAACATGTTGTCAAGTGCAAGAGAAAATTCAAGAGGATTGTGTATGCCACTCTATAGAGTCAAGAATAACGTTAAACATATAAAGAGTAAGATCTAAACTTAGAAGCTACAGAGCTCTTGAATGTACTATAATACCTCAATTATTGTGTCGTGAATGTGGGCAGCGGAGACCCCTAAAACCTGTTCGCTCTCTTTGTCCCAAAAAACAAATTTACATCTTGTTCCGACATTAAGAACCTCTACTTCGACTCTATACCTAAGAAAATGCAAAAAGATTTGTCAAACATTCAGATGCAGAAAAAAATCTTGTTTCTTGTACAGAGTATGATAAAGGCTATAAAATTAAGGATTAATCACCGAAGTATTGCATAAACATGTATAATGTAATATAATAATATTAATAAAAAATACCGTTCGAACAAAATGTTCATTGAAACAAAAAATGATTTTAACATTAATAAATTTGGACCACTTAGAAACAACAACACAATCATCTTCACAAGGGTTTATGTACTACAAGCATCATCTTCATAATATATCAGCAACAACATTATTCGAAAAACACATAACAGTTAAAAGAACAAAATAAAACGTGATTATACAATCTTTCACGACTGTGTCAAGATCAAAACATCTACACCATGGTATACGTTACAAGAAGACGATGAAAATGAAAAAAACTGGATATCCCGATGAAACTCACCTCCTTATCAAATACAACTAACTTGAAATGTTCCTTAGTGTTGGTTATGACACTTCATTTGTGGTGAACTTTGACTGCAAATTTCCAAACTCCTCGTCGTTGATGTCGACGACGGTTTCAAAAGGTCTAGCCATGAAGATCACAAAATACGGAACCAACGAGAGAAGGCGGGGGTTCAAAAGAGAAAGCTTATTTTAGTCATATTGAAACGCAAATGTGACAGAAGGTTGGGTATGGAAGATTTAAGAGAGAAAGTGTATGTTGGAAGAAGCAACAGACACAAGGAGAAGGTGTATGTTCAGATAAGTGATATTTTGGTATCCCAAAAATCCTGCATTGGAAAGAGAACATATTGAAAAAGGATAAAAAAGAAACATGAAAAGTTAAATTTTGATTGTATTTGGTTAAATTGTTATGACAACCTGAGTTTTTGGATCTACAAACCAAAACTAATTGTACTTATCATATTACCAATTGAATCAGATAGACAATTAGTTTAAAAATATTTTTTAGACAAATTTTATCCCTTGAAACATGAAATAGAGTGATTTAAACAAAGGGGAAAAACAATTTAACGAGAAGTAATTGTATTCTTATATTATAGATAGAGTTTTATTTACTATAAATTTTGTCAAGACAATTTCAAAAGAATGTGGAAACCAATTTAAATATTCGTATTTTACATGTTGATAAGGAGTACTTGTTTTCTTTATATACTCCCTTGGGGGAAGAAATTATGATAGTTCAGAGTTCATTAAAAAATTGTCTACACAATTTCGGACTCGTGTGGGGAGACATTAAAACTGAGACTAAAGTATGTACAACTGGATCCTGTTGATAGTTGGATCCTGAAAAAGCAAAAGACAGTAAAACCAAATTTACAACATAATGTGAATGATTGGGGGTTTTAGACATCAATCATTATAGTGGCCAGTGGCAACAACGTTTGTATGTGGCTCATAATGCCCCATATTATAATGTTTTAGTGGTTTGATTTAGTTTCTTTATGTCAATTATTATTAAATGGATTAGTTGTGTGATGAAGAATAAAACAATAAGTTGCTAACAATAATAGTACTACCTGTTATAATCACAGCTGGCCCAACACATTTATTTTGTACTCAATAATAATTTTTATAAGTAAATTTTTAAGGTATTCATGATAAATAATTGGATATTGATATTTTTAATATAAATTGGTTTGAATTTTAAAATAAAACAATTATATAAAATGACTTTTTATTAAATGATAGTATTAGATTGGATGAAGATACTGATATCCAACTAAATTTAAGGAAATCATAATATTTATCATTTTTATATTCAAATTATTCACTAATTAATAGAGCAATATATTTTTGTCTAATTAAAAAAATTTATTAATTATTTTTATAAATAATAATTTATGTATTCAAATTACTTTATAATTAATAATATAATTTATTTTTTTAATAAAAAGTAATGCTCAACAATTTTTAAAAAAAGTAATGTTTAACAATTATTAAAAAAGTGAAATGTTTTTCTAGTAAAAAGAAAAAAAAATCAATTAGCTCTGATAGCAAACAAACTAAAGACAAAAGAGCATGTGTTTATGAGTGGTGTGCAGGCAATATTTTTTAAAGGTTATGATGATAACAATTGAAATAAAATCATAAGTAAAGTACAAGTCAAAGTCAAAGTGTTTAAGTCTTATTTTGCTGAACTAATCAAAGTTAAATCAAGAATGAATTGAAGTTGTAAAAGTCGGTATGATTTTACAGTTATTATTTTATCTTTTAATTTGATCATTTAAATGTAAATGAAGTAACACTTTTGCTGTATTAAAATGATGCACACACAAAAATATTTCAAAATTTTCATCTTTTTATTAAAATTTCTTAAAACAAATCCAAACAAATATTTAATCAATTGAAAAGTTTTCTAATCAATTAAAAAAATAAAACTCAATTGTCTAATCAATTAGACCTTCAATCGAATCGGTTAAAGCAAGAGCAACAACCTCTTAATTGATTATATAGAATTATCAATTAATTTAGAGATGTCATATATTATAGTTTCCTTTTTTAGACTAACCTAATTGATTAGGTAGGTATTCTAACCAATTATGAAGTGACAACGTCTATGGATTGTTGTCATTTTCAGTCATTTTTTTCGTATATGAAGAAGGTTTTTCCTCACTTCTGATCGATTTATTTTTTTCTGAATAATCATCTCTTATATCTCTCATATGCTCTTTATTTTATAATTTTTATTCACTAGTCATTGTCTTAGTGTCGAGAAATTGAAAAGCTTCATCTGGTGTTTATTCAAGAGCGTAATTATCTTGTGATATTGTAATAGGTTGAAAGATTTCAAACTAAACTTGTAAAATGTTTGGGTTAAAGTTGTTAAGTTGAATCAGTGTAAAAGTTTAAATTGTTTTTGTAAGGTTGTTGGGTTGAACTTGTATAAAAGCTTAAGGTGTGTTTTTGATATTCTGTCAAAATATTTTTTTTTCATGTTTCAGTAGCCGTAACCAGTTACACCATATGTGGTAACTGGTGATAGCCGCGTAACCTGGATTTTATAAGTTTCTGGAAATCTATTTTATGTCTGCATAATCGATTATAACTTTTTTCGTAACCAGTTACGGACACGATTTTTTCAAATTTCTGAGGTGACGCTTCAGCTTAATCGGTTACACATTTTCCCGTAACCGATTACCACTGAAGTAATGGTTGTGTTTCACTTCAAATATGAATATAACGTTTTTATTTTTCAGCCCTTAATCGTGACATCTTTTCATTGATTCTTACACTTTCAAAATGGTGTTGAGGTGTAATAAATACTACCATATTCAGATTTCAAAATTCACCTTTTTCATAGCAATTTAAAATCATTTACTCACTCATTTTCAAACAAGTGTTTTGATACTTGAACTTTCATTGAGATTTTCCTGCATATCATTTTCATATCAGTTCATAAAATTTCTCCTTCATTCATAAACACTTGAACAATATTATATCATTGTAAATTGCTTGTTTGAAAGAGAAGATCAATCCTAATGATTGATAAATATTCATCTACTTTCATTAACTTAAATAATTTTTAGATTTGATTGTAATACCTTGCTGTCCATGATTGTTGGAAGCAAGAGAGTTGAGTTTGAGATGATTGTTCTCATTTCAACTTGGTTGATCACAAGAGGGTTGTTCTTGGTGTTTGTGTTAGTCTTTTACAAGTCTTATTAATAGTGAAATCTCTTTCGTGTTGAAAAGGGACTAGATGTACCTTCAGAATATGAAGGAAACTAGGATTAGTCCTCGTGTTCTTTATTTTTCTGCACTGTATTTCTTTCAAACACTTCACACTAAACTATAAAAGTAAGCATAAATTGTGTCTAAAATCATAAATAATTTATTTCACCTAATTCACCCCTCCTCTTAGGTGTACTCTGTACTTACAATTAGCATCAGAGCAGGTTATAGGTAACCTATTTCTAAAGATCCAAAATGACTTCCGCAAATGCAAATCGGGTTTTCAAAGACGGTGGTAGCAATAACAAGCCTCCATTGTTTTATGGTGAATACTTTTATTTTTGGAAAACCCGTATGAAGGCTGATCTACAATCTCAAGGAAAATAAGTATGGAAAGCGGTTGTAAATGGTCCCTTCGCTCCTACAAGTGTTGTTAATGGTGTTGGCACTCCAAATACCAAAGGTTCATGGGATACAGATGATGAAGGAACAATTCTTTACGATAAGAAAGCAATAAATCTTCTTCAAGGTTGTGATCGGTGGAAATAAAACTGACTAATTTGAAATGTTGGTTCGCGTTTGCGTTTAGCAAAATGTCGCGGTAAGCAAGAGTCGCCACCGTCTTTTATTTTCTCCAACAAGGAAAGGACAAAAGCACAGCAAAATTCCTTTTCGAGATGTTTCTCGGGTTCGGGAGGTAGATTATAGAAAGGGAATGTGTTAGCACCCTTTCTATCCGTGGTTATCCACGGGCTCTTAGGTACTTGCTCACTATGTTTTCAAAAGATTTTGCTTTTCTTGTGTTTGTGGGTTTTGAAAAGAGTTTTGTTGTGCTTTTGTCCTTTCCTTGTTGGAGAAAATAAAAGACGGTGGCGACTCTTGCTTACCGCGACATTTTGCTAAACGCAAACGCGAACCAGCATTTCAAAACAGTCAGTTCTATTTCCACCAATCACAGAACTGGCGACTCTGCTGGGGAGAGTATTGCTGATTTGTTCATAGTTGTAAGTCTCAGTGAGGAGAGCTACCATTATCGTCTTACTCTACGGGGAGTGAAAGTATCTTGGTCATATTCTTCAGCTGAAGCTACCTTGGTACCTTGGTGGACAGAGCAATTGCACAGTTCGGGAAAATCTTATTGCCCCAGTTTCTGCGGGAGAAGAAGGCCTATGAGGTGCTTGATAACCGCCGATTGAAAAATCTTCTTCTGGTAGGAAAGTGACGAGATGACGGGACATAGTCGTACGCTTTGATCCCTAATTTTTGCCTGGACCGTCCTTTCGGGTTTTCGTTCCATCGGGATACCCTTTTTTGCCCAAGCCGCCTTTTCAGGTTTTCGACTTGCCGGGTGTACAGATTTTTATTTTCATCCCTTATTTTTGCCCGAACCCTTTTGGTTCGCCGGGAAGCCCTTATTTTTGCCTAGGCCAGTCGACCTAACGGGTCTTTGATTATGCGTAGTATTTTTTTTTACTATGTCCATGCTCTCAGGATGTAGGGAGTTGTCACTGTCGATAGTATTGTGTTGCCATACTACCAGAAGATGTTTGATCGTGCGAGATTTGTCGCTGGAATTCATGTCCAACGCCTCAAGTGACTCAAGCAGAGATTTGCCCCCGACTGTTTGGCATTTTGAGAGATTCCTTGAATCTTGACTTGACTGCCCCAGATGATGGACAATGCTTATGTCGTGCCCCTTGGTTGGAAGTGTTTTTGTTCACTAGATATTCGTCGTGCGAATTTCTCTGTTGTTTGAACAAATAGTCATATGCAAACAATGTTATTTTAAGAATGCAAAGCTTATGTTTGTTTTGAAGTTTTTTGAAAATGAAGTTTTCAATAAAACAAGCGAATTTTTGTAAGACGTGATGTCAACTCAAGATTTTACAGCGAGCCCTACATGGGTTAGGATACCTTTTGTAACAGTATGCTTTCGAACTAACCCATGCTTCAGCTAGGACTTTTAAGGGTTATAACGTGGCCTGGTTCACGTTTAAGAAACAAAGGATAAAGGCTCGAGTTTTATTTGTACCCACCCATTCTTCGTGATGTTCTTCGATCCTAAACTCAGCTAATCGTGCATTAGATTCCGTTTGAGTCTTTGCTCTGATATTCCAGTGATGGTTCGGATACTGACAATTTATTTTGAACAGGCAGTCATTTTTATAAGATTTTTCATGTTGTTGAGGATTTATAGCGACCTCTTTCTTTTTGATTTTATTATCCATGTCTTTTGCCTGAACTGTTTCTTTTGTGATTACAGTCAGCGGGATGCCCCAGTTTTGTAAGTCTCCTTCATAGGTTTTGACTTATTGGGCTTTTGTTTTTGAAAGATAACGACTGCCTGTCTTGACGATTATAGGGAACCATCACTGTTCTTTTGTTTTGGAAGGACTCCTTTGATGCCATTCGTTGTGCACCTGGATCAACTGAGAGAACTACCCTGCCCCAGGTTTTGATTAAGGGTTTTAATTTTTGAAAAGAAAAACTCCAACTTCTTGGGCTCAACGGGGTTGACTAGGGATTATCTTCCTTATAACTCCACTGTTTAGGATTTGAAACAATGCATGTACCTCATCAGCGGGGTCTGTTCAAAAGCATACTGTAAAGATTGTGGTATCGTTTTCGTCATCCTCCCTCAAAAGGCTTAGATTTTTTTTAATCGCGAGTTTTAACATCACAAAAAATGAAAGAATTTGAATATAGTGAACGCGAATGGATTGATTCAAAACAGACATATGCAATGCATTAATGAAATAAAAGAGTTCGACATGATAATAATTGTTTGAATAAGCAAAGAAAAATACAACTTCAGAATTCAAATGAACAAAAGTCTCTTAGTTTGAACTAGTCATCTCAGATGGAGAATGCTCAGCGGAAGATCTTCATCTCGCCATCCGGCATGAACTCCAGCACCCTTCCGTCGATCAAGTCTTGGATCTTGTTCTTCAGGGTCCAACAGTCGTCGGTGTCATGTCCCAGACTGTCAGAGTGGTATGCACACCTTTCATAGGGATGATAGGTAGGAGCAGAGGTGTTAGGATTCCGGGGAGGATCCTTTAAAGCAATCAGATTGACCTCCAACAAGCGTTTCAATATTAGAGATGATGGTATCTCAGTCTCAGAGAAATGTCTTCCAGATGCATTTCGCTGGCGCCGATTACCCCGTTGATGTTGGCGAGGTTGTTGCTGGGCTTGTGACCCTGAAGCAAGTAAAGGAGCTTTTCCTTTGTCTTCTTGTCTCAAAGGGGGTTGAATGATGACTTGCTCTTCAACCTCAGATGTTTGCCCCACTTGGTTGTCCCGAAGCAGTTGGTTGACGAGAACCCTGCGCTCTTCTTGTCTTTGAGATAAGTCTTGGATAAGAGCCATCTACCCCATCATCTGGGTTCTCATTTCATCTACCTCAGCTTGCAGATGTTTCAACCGTTTGTCCTTATTGTCTTCAGGACTCTTCTTGACCAAACTCCCCATGAGGAGTGTTCTCAACTCTTCCTGCCCCTTGGATAGGTTTAGGAAGATTTCCCTGAACTGAGTCTCTTGAGCATGAAGATCCTGGTTGTCTTGTTGGAGAGCCATTGCTGAAATAAACAGCGAGAACATGAGAAACCTGTAAAGGGTGACCTGTTATGCAATGATATGTATGCATGCAATGTTTTCAAGGATCTCGCGGGGTAAACAGGAAACTGTTAGAATCTGAATCTGGTAGTTTTGATTGAAGAAGCTTCATGTTGCTGAGAGTCCTTCTTCAAGAGTCAAGCTCACCATATCGAGTGGGTCATAGCCCCTGACTCAAGTTATCGTGTTTTGATCTCCAAACAACCTTGGCTAGAGGAAAATAACTCCCCTTTGCCCCTTGCTAGACAGTTGGTTCATCATGACCTGCATCACAAACCCTTGAGATCCTTGAAATGGTTAAGGAAATGCTATGGTATGATGTTATGATGTTATGCTATGAGTTTAAGCACAAGTGTGAGGTGATGTAACTAAGCCCTGCAATGAACACGGACTGTAAACAAAACCTACAAGGAACTCATGTTGTCAGATAACAAGAATGTGCAAGTAGTTCAAGTTTGAAGACACACAAGTCACACATATAGCCTTAAGTTTAGGCTGGCATGGAGTTTAGGCATTACCCTCTTTCAGTTTCAGTTGGTTAAGACCTGTCCTAGAAAATAGTAATCGGGTTCTAGAGGATCTCAATATCACTGACTACCCTCAATCGGTCATAATTCCAGTTTGGCAACCTTTTCTTGCAGCCGGAACCATCGCGAGAGTTTAGTCTCAATGAGCGTAGCATACTGCTACTGTTCTATGGCCAAGTTGGTCGATTTAAGGTTCTAAGGTCAGTTGGTGCTTAATGACTCCTCAGAAGACCCATATTCTCCTCGTTCCAACACAAGGGATATCGGTACAGACCAAGGTGTCACACCAACGTAGCTACTGCTTCACCCGTGTCGGTCTACGCCGGACAGGTCCCTCACAGTTTATTGCTACTTACCTAAAAAGGGTATTCCCCAGATCCGGGTTAGGATCTATAAAACTCTGATGCAAGCCCATAAAGTTAAAGCATACAAGGCATACAATTGAAAACATAGTGATCTAATCCTAAGGTACACCTCACTTATTATATTCCCCAACAGAGTCGCCAGTTCTGTGATCGGTGGAAATAGAACTGACTGTTTTGAAATGTTGGTTCGCGTTTGCGTTTAGAAAAATGTCGCGGTAAGCAAGAGTCGCCACCGTCTTTTATTTTCTCCAACAAGGAAAGGACAAAAGCACAGCAAAATTCCTTTTCGAGATGTTTCTCGGGTTCGGGAGGTAGATTATAGAAAGGGAAGGTGTTATCACCCTTTCTATCCGTGGTTATCCACGGGCTCTTAGGTACTTGCTCACTATGTTTTCAAACGATTTTTCTTTTCTTGTGTTTGTGGGTTTTGAAGAGTTTTGTTTGAAAACTTCGTTTTAACTCTTGTATCTGTCCTCAAAAAGTGTATGAAGTGTTGTTTGGAAAACTTTTGTCAGAAAAGTGTAAGTGCGAAAAAAGTTATTTTTGTTTTGAAAGAGCAAGTACCTGAGAACCTCTACCTACTCAAAAGAAATTAAGCTGTGTAAATGTCCTTTAGACAGTACCGTCCCACTATTGAGAAGTAGGTAGCACCGTCGTTGGAGTTTTTCGGGTCAATTCGATTATAGGGACATGTGGTCACCAAAGCAATAGTAGGACGCCTTTGTGGTAACCCTAATGTCCTAGATCATTTTTATCCGAGGCAACCATTCTGAGGCAACTTGATCTTTAGACAGGAGGGCGACCTCTAAAACACCCTATACTCAATGACCACGTCGAGGCAACCAAGTGAGGCATACCCTAAGAGTGGCATGTGCGAGTGTGTCAGGATTCAGTTAAGTTATCTTTGCACATGTTATGGTGAGCTACGAGTTGATTTTAATTTCAGAGATAAGTCTTGTCATGCATAGCCTAGTTAACATACATCTAGCAGTTAATAGTTGCGGAAAGTAAAGCTAAACTATTACAAGGCGTCGGGTATTGACATCGCCAAAAACAAACCCTTGAAAAAGTAAATTTAGGGTGTTGTACCCCAAAATTTTCCCTCCCATAAATCTTCAAAGTTTTTGACAAGCATCACCTCAAATGGTTCAAAGTCTACTCAAAGGCTACACAGTCAACCATCCTCCTAAGCCAGTCAAATTAGGGTTTTGGTTCCTGCAAGGAAGTTGAGATTTTCAAGGGCTCAATCAAGTCCCATATGCTCATACACATTGTCAATCACCTACATATCAAGTTTCAAGGCTCACAAGGCCAAGTTGCACAGTCAAAAACCCTAATTGCTCAACAGTCAACTGTAGGGGCAAAATGGTCATTTGGCAGTCAAGAGTCAAGATTTTTGGTCAACATCTTATTTTGAAGCCATAATCATCATCTGATCAAGTCTTGATCATGATTTCACAAGAATGGCTCAAAAATCATCAAGGTGTCAAAAGTTTCTATTTTTGGATAGCTGAAAAGTCAACTGTAACTTGACCAAGGCATAACTTTTTCATGGTTCATCAGAAAAATCCCATCCAATTCTCATTTTGAAGGGGATGACATTTCCTACAACTCATCTTCACATTCCAAGTCCAAGAAATGCTCTCACAAAAAGTTATCAATTTCAACATTATAGGTCATTTTCAAAAGTCAACAAAAAGGGACTTTAAGTCAAAGACCATAACTTGATATTGGTAAATCAAAATGACATGGAATCAAAGACATTGGTTATAGGACTTCAAGACCTTTCCAAAATGTCCAAGAACATGTTCATAACTTCAAAATTGAGCAAGATATGAATTGGAGAAGTTGGGAAATTTTTGTGAAATGGCCAAAATCAATTATCCTTGAAACTTCATTTTTGACAAAAGGGGCCCACTTTTTCCACTTGTTTCAGCTTGGCCATGCTTCCCACGTGTCCCACAAATTATTTCAAGATTTAAAATTAATTTTTCCATTTTTATTTAATTTTATTTGATTTAATTCATTTTAAATCTTTTAAAATCAAATAAAAATCAAGAAAATTAATAAAAGGGAATATTTTGTGTTGAATAACTTTGAATCACCATCATGACCATTCCAATTTCGTGCAAGGGCCTAAATGAAGCAAGAATTCAAATTTTGGCTCAAAAATAGAAAGTGCTTCAATGGAGTTTATGGAAAATCCCAAGCATGAATGCATTGTGTTATTGGCCTTAACTCTGATCAAAACTCTTTACATAACATGTATGCAAGCAATCACAAGAAAAGTCACGACCTAAAGAGCTCCAAAACGGCCATACACTTTTCAAAAATTTCAAAGAAAAAGGAGAAACTGAAAACCTAATTGCAGCGCCTCTCAAGCCTCATTTCCCATCCAAACACATTCCTGGTATCCCAAGGAAGCTTTTGCAATAAAAAACCAATCCAAACGTGCCCAGAATCTTAGAACTCAGGCCCAAACGGTTTGCATTTTTTCTTGAATTCTATGTAATCATTCATGCGTTTTTTGACATTTTTTTGAATGGATTTATACTCATAGGGACATCCTGAAGCTTTTGGTATCATTCAATTGAACAATAGCATCCCATATCAAAAATTGCCATTGATGGACATTAGGTTTTCAGAAGATCGAAATTAGGCGTTTATGCATATGGTAAAATTAGGCTACCACACTGGTACCATTGAATTCGTGACATCCAAACGAATCATTCCATGACCTCGCGCTCAATTTATGGTCAAGCATGTGCTAATCGCTATTATCCGCAGGCCTGTGTTTTGGGGGGGGGGGGGGGGGGGGGGTTTAAAACCCCCGCTATCTCATTTATGTTAGAGGGACAAATGAAGAAGAAGGCTGGCGTGGCAAGACCTGAGTGGAAGGTTCAAATCCACGCGCGCATTTTTTTTGTTTTTAGCATATAATGTTTTTT
Source organism: Vicia faba (assembly GCA_948472305.1). Taxonomy (NCBI): domain Eukaryota; kingdom Viridiplantae; phylum Streptophyta; class Magnoliopsida; order Fabales; family Fabaceae; genus Vicia; species Vicia faba. Next base: position 363,978,893 of record OX451740.1, on the reverse strand, counting down.
ATTTCATATAATGTTTCGTTTCCATGTTATTTACAAACGCGTGTAATGGATCAGTTGATAGGAAGGTGGCTTGGTAAACGCTGGGACCTGGGTTCGAATCCCAGGTCCCCCAAATGCTTGATATCATTTTATTTTACATGTTCACATGCAGACTTTCAAAAGCAGGCACACCATGAGCTTCAGGCAATCAAGCACCAACTGGCCATAATCACAGATCCAAAGGCCACAAAAGAGGCTCACCATATGCTTCAGTCAATGGATGCACACACAAGCAGAAAAGTCAACGAGGCCTTTGTCTTAATGGGCCCAGATTCAGCATTTCACCCCATTCCTGGCCCAGCACCCCCTCCACTTGGTTCTTTATTTTTTTCTCATTTTTATTTTGTCCATTTAATTTTTTGCCTTTTTTCTATTTTTATTTATTATTAGTAATTAATTTAATTAACCATTTTTATAAAAAAAAACCCAAAAAAATATAATTAACACTTTTATTCTTATTATTTTTATTTTGTAAATAAACCATAATTGAACTAGTTAATTAATTAGGCCATTTTAACATTTTAATAATTAAAATAGATTTAGATTTAGGTTAACCTGGAATTTTATTTCTTTTTCTATTTTATTTCATAAAAAATATAAAAAAAAAACAAAAATATTTTCTTGTAATTAAAATAATTAATTAGCCATTAATCCGTTTTTAATTTCATTTTAATTACCAAAAAGACCAAAAAAAAGTTAATTTCTTTTCTTAAAAGGGTCAAAACCCTTAGAACATTCCGATTTAATTTTATTCGCGCGCATTTTAATTTTAAATCCTTATTTTTGATTATTATGTAATTGCTCCGGATATGTAATAGTAAATAGGACCTTTTACTGTTTTTTTATTTTCCGTACTTATTTACTTAAAACGGGTCTTTGTAAATTTTTGGCGATGTATAGACCCGCGCCTTGTAATAGCGTATGACTTTATTTTCCGCACTTTAATTTCCGCACTTTTAAAACTGCTAAACTTTGCATGAAAGAATGTATGGCCTAAAATAAAAACAAGCGTAGCTCACCAAATGCATGACAAGGTAAAACATAACTGAAAACAATACACGAATTCACACACCACTCTTAGGGTACGCCTCATTGTTGCCTTGCCTTCGAAACGTGGTCGTCGAGTATAGGACGTCTTAGTGAGTCCTTATGTCCATTGATCTAGTTGCCTCGAAACAAGTTGCCTCGAAACGGTTGCCTCGGAACAGTTGCCTCAGAACAGTTGCCTCGGAATAAAAAAGATCAATGGCATAAGGGTAGCTTCTAAGGTGTCCTACTGTTGCTCTAGTGACCACACTGTCCCTAACAAACGAATTGACCCGAACACCTCCAACGGTGGTGCTACCTACCTCTCAATGGTGGGATGGCACTACCTTAAGGACATTTACACAGCCTAATTCCTTAGGGTAGGTAGATGACTCGTAGATACTTGCTCTAATTCAAAAACAAATCAAAAACTCTTTTTCACACTGACACTTTCTAAAAGATTTCAAAACAAACGCTTCACAACACTCTTGAGGACTGATACAAGAGTCGAATTGAAGTTTTCAATGAAACTTTTTCAAACCCACGCACTCTTGAAAAGCAAACAAACATTTTGAAAACACAATGAGGAAGTATCTAAGAGCCCATGGATAACCATGGATAGAAAGGGTGCTAACACCTTCCCTTTCTATAAATCTACCTCCCGAACCGAGAAACTATCTCATAAGGAATTTTGCTGTGCTTTTGTCCTGTCCATGTTGGAGAAAATAAAAGACGGTGGTGACTCTTGCTTCCGCGACATTTCACAAACCAGCGTTAAACAGTCAGTTCCAGATCCACTGATCACAGAACTGGCGACTCTGCTGGGGATATTTTAAAGTGAGGTGTACCTTAGGATAGATCATACTTATGTTTTCAATTGCCTGTTTTGATTGCTTTAAATATTGTGGGCCTGTTTAGGGAGTTCTATAGATCCTAACCCGGATCTGGGGGATACCTTCTTAGAAAGTAGCAACAAGACTGTGAGGGAACTGTGCGGGGTATACCGACATGGTTGAAGCAGTCTGCTACGTTGATGTGGCACTTTGGTGTGTACCGGTAACCCTTGAGTTCAGTCAAGGAGAGTACGGGGCCTCCGCGTGGTGTCGTGAAGCATCAACTGACCTTAGGAACCTTAATTGAACCATCTTGGCCTCTTTAGGGTAGTGAGATAACTGACTTTGGTGCAGTCCGAGGTTGGTTGATACTCGATGCTACACTCAATTAAGGGTTGTTTTCTTGGAATATTTTGGTCGCCAGTTCAGTGGCTAAATCGAAACGATGAACAATGAAAGCAATCCAATGATATTGGGACCCTTAGAACCCGGTTGCTTCTGATAGGACAGGTTGAGCCCACCAACTTCAAGAGGGTAGTACCCCAAACTTCATGCTGGCCTAAACTCTAAGGGCTCTTTGTGTGACTTGTGTGCTTTCAAACTTGACTACTTGCATACTTGTTATCTGACACTTGAGTTTCTTGCAGGTTTTGTTTACAGTCCTTAATTGGGACTCATAACAGGGTTTACCTACTTTACCCCATGCATAGCATAACATCATACCATCGCATACATCCTGCATAAGGACTAACCCATTTCAAGGATCTCAAGGGCTTGTGATGCAGATCATGATGAACCAACTGTCCAGCAAGGGGCAAAGGGGATTTATTTTCCTCTAGCCAAGGTTATCAGAGGCTATGACCCACTTGATATGGTGAGCTTTGACACTTGAAGAAGGTTCCCCGAGCCAAAATTGTCAGGGGCTATGACCCACTCGATATGGTGAGCCTTGACCCTTTAAGAAGGACTCTCAACAACATGCAGTTCCTTCAATCAAGCTATCAGACTCAAATTCTAACATTTTTCTTGTTTACCCCGCGAGATCCTTGAAAACATCGCATGCATATCATACATATCATTGCATAACAGGTACCCTTTCTCTACAGGTTGCTTACCTTCTTCGCTGTTTATTTCAGCAGTCATCATGAATCCTGAGTCATCCAATGCACAAGCTATCAAGGCCCTCCAGGCCCAGAACGCCCAGTTCCAAGAGCTGGTCATGAGCTTAGCACAAGGACAACAGGAATTGAAGACTCTGCTCTTGAAGAAGAAGAAGAAGAGGACTGTTTTGTTCAACCCTAGATGCAGATTTGGGAACACACTGCAGAATGAAGCTGAGCGGACTACTCCATCTGTTGGGGAAGGCAGTCACCAAGAGGGAAGGGTTCCTAGTCCCGTGGTCTCTGACACTGAGACAGACTTCAATGATGAGCAGTACCCTCCTGCCGAAGACAGGTACAAACAGCTGGAGGACCGGTTAAATGCTATGGATATCCAACGTGTGCCTGGGTTGGACTTTGGGGACCTAGGTTTATCTTCTGGGGTGGTGATCCCTCACAAGTTCAAGGCACCTGCCTTTGTAAAGTACGACGGGGTTTCATGTCCTAAGCTGCACCTCCGTTCCTACGCAAGGAAGATCCAGCCCTACACGGCAGACAAGAATCTATGGATCCATTTCTTCCAGGAGAGTCTTTCAGGGACTCAACTCGAATGGTTTTATCAGCTGGATGGAACCACTATTCGTAACTGGGAGGACTTGGCAACTGCTTTTTATAAGAAGTATCAGTATAATGCCGACCTCGCTCCTACGCGTACCCAACTCTAGGGTATGTCACTTGGGACGGGTGAAGGTTTTAAGGAATATGCACAAAGGTGGAGAGATCTGGCTGGAAGGGTGCAGCCGCCTTTGACTGACCGTGAGCTCGTTGACATGTTCTTGGGGACCCTGTCTGGTCCCTTCTTCAACCATCTGATTGGGAATTCTTCTGCTGGGTTTACCGATTTGATATTGACCGGGGAGAGGATCGAAGCTGGCATCAAGGCTGGAAAGATCCAAGAAGCTGCACCTTCTGATACTCACAAAAAGCCTTACACTGGGAAGAAAGAGGCCAATGCTGCGTACAGCCAAAAGGGTCGCCACGATCAACATGTAGGGGCAGTCCAGATCTCTAATCCTAGGTCTGCTCAACAAGGACAGGGGCATCAACGTAAGGAGGTCGCACCCAAGAGACAATTCACTAAAATCAACATGTCACTGGATCAAGCGCTACAGCAAATGTTGAAGGCAGGGCTGATTACCTTGAGGGCTCCTCTCCGGAATCCAAACACCTCTGCTCCTAACTACCATCCTAATGAGAGGTGCGCATACCACTCCGATAGCCCGGGTCATACTACGGACAACTGCTGGCCTTTGAAGAACAAGATTCAAGACATGATCGACGCTGGAGAGATTCAGTTTGAAGCGTCAGAGACTCCAAACATAATCAATGCTCCTTTGCCCAATCATTGAAGACTTTTGTTTATTTGAATTTCTGAGTTGTAATTTTTTGCTCATACGAACAATTAAATGTCATAGCAAACTCTTTTATTTCATTAATGCACGGCATATGTCTGTTTTTGAATTAATCCAATTATTTTCACTATATTCACATTGCCTTCATATTTTTTTGTGATGTTCAACTCTCGGTTAATAATTCTAAGCCTCTTGAGGGAGGATGAAGAAAACGATACCACAATCTACAGTATGCTTTTGAACAGCCCCCGCTGATGAGGTACAGGCATTGTTTCAATTCCTAAACACCGGAGTTATAAGGATGATAATCCCTCGTCAACCCCTTCGAGCCAAAGAAGTAGGAGTTTTTCTTTTCACAAAAAATGAAACCCTTAATCATAACCTGGGGCAGGGTAGTTCTCTCAGCTGATCCAAATGCACAAAATGGCATCAAAAGAGTCCTTCCAAAGCAAAAGACAGTGATGGTTCCGAATAATCATAAAGACAGGCAGTCATTATCCCTCAAAATAAACGCCCATTAAGTCAAAACCTATGAAGGAGACTTGCAAAACTGGGGCATCCCGCTGACTGTAATTCCACAAAAGAAACAATACAGGCAAAAAATAGGGATCATAAAATCAAAAAAGAAAGAGGTCATACAAACCCTCAACAAAGAAATGACTGCCTGGTCAAAATAAACTGTCAGTATCCGAACCATCACTATATCAAAGCAAAGACTCAATAAGGTCTAACGCACGATTAGCTGAGTTTAGGTTGGAAGAGCATCACGAAGAACGGGTGGGTACAAATAAATTTGAGCCTTTATCCTTTGTTTCTTAAACCGTGAACCAGGCCACGTTATAACCCTCAAAAGTCCTAGCTGAAGCATGGGTTAGTTCGAAAGCATACTGTTACGAAAGGTATCCTGACTCCTTAAGGCTTGCGGTAAAATAACGAGTTGACATCACAGTTTACAAAAAAATTCACTTGTTTTTACTAAAAAAAAAACTGCATTTTCAAAAACTTCAAAACAGACATAAGCGTTGCATTTTTAACATAACTTTGTTTGCATATGACTTTTTTGTTCGAACAACAAAGAAATTTGCACGAAGAATATCTAGTGAACAAAAGCACTTCCAACCAAGGGGGCATGGCATGATCGTTGTCCATCATCTGGGGCAGTCAGGTCAAGATTCAAAGAATCCCTCAAATGCCAAATGGCCTAGGGCAAATCTCCGCCTGAGTCACTTCGGGCATTCCAGCAACGAATCTTGCCTGATCAAACATCTTCTGGTGGCATGGCGAAACACTTCTGACAGGGGCAACTCCCTGCATTCTGAGAGCGTGGACATAGTCGAAAAATACTACGCGCAATAAAAGATCCGCTAGGTTGACACACCTAGGCAAAAATAAGGGCTTCCCGGCGAACCAAAAGGGTTCGGGCAAAAATAAGGGATGAAAATGAAAAGAAAAAAAAATCTGTACACCCGGCAAGTCGAAAACCTGAAAAGGCGGCTTGGGCAAAAAATGGGTATCCCGGTGGACTGAAAACCCGAAAGGGCGGTCCAGGCAAAAGTTAGGGATCAAAGCGTACGACTATGTCCCGGCATCTCGTCACTTGCCTGCCAGAAGAAGATTTGTCAACCGACAGTCATCAAGCGCCTCCACAGGTATCTTCTCCCACATCAGAAACAGGGGCAATAACGAGTTGTCCAAGCGGTCTAGTTGCTCTGTAAATCAAGGTACCAAGGTAAGTTCGGCTGAAGAATGTAACCAAGATACCTTAATTCCCCAGAGAATGAGACAAGGTTCAGCCATACTCCCCCCGAGCAGAGAAGGCACAATACCTCCAGCAAGTCAGCAACACTCTCCCCAAGCAGAGTTAGCTTACTGGTCAGCCTTAAGAAGGTGGGCATCCCCATAAGATCTCAACATTCCCCAGCGGAGTACAGCCATCCTCAACAAGCATCCCCAGCAGTCTTGATCTAAGATTGTTCCCCGGCCGAATCTAGACATCCAGCGGAGCCCTTCCCAGTACAGTCCAAAGTCTCCCCAAGAGAGTTAAATCATCTCCCCAGTAGGAAGCTTATCCCCAGTAGATTCTGGAAGCTTATCCTTTGCAGAGCATATCTCTCCCCGTCTTTATTCAGAAGGTTATTACTCGCCAGAGCTTATAACTGGGTTATCCTCATCTAATTGCCACGGAAAGATCGTCCTCGGCGAAGTATTCCTATCCCCAGCGGAGTTCCTCAAACCTCCCAAACGTAACTCAACAATTGTATCCCCAGCGGAGTTCTCATACAACATCTCAGCGAAGTACCTCTCTTTCCACAGAGTATTTTCCCCAGCAATATCGCTAGAGTAATTTTCCCCGCAGAGTAATCTATTCACCAAAGTTTATTCCCCAACGGAGTTATCTTCTCCTACCGGTATTCTTGCAACATCAGCCCAGGATAAGCTCCCGGCATTCGTCAAGGATTTATTTTCCTAGACAAAAATACATTCGCAAACATCACATTTTCATACATGATATAAACATCACATTCTACAATCCCATTGGTTATAAACATCATGACACCGCGCATTCCATGCACCATGACATTGCATATAATTAATGTTTTGCCTTTTTTCAGGAAAGGTCGATACAAAGATGATTACTATCAACTATCGCAATCCCAGATTCGATTCCTGTATCTAGCCAGGGCATGTCTGCGAGCGATTGATTATGGATTCGATACCTGTATCCGGCTAGGGCATGTCTACGTTAAAAAGATTAAAGAGATAGCTTGGAAATGCTCCAGACATGGATGCTGTTCTTTTGCTTATTCAAAATTCCTTCTAGATATGGTTCAGATGTGACCCAGGCATGGCAACGTTCTGATACTTATTCCAGATTTCTTCTCAGATATAACTTAGAGATGCTCCGGACACGGAGGTTGTTCTATTGTTTATTCAGAGATCACCTTTCTAGGTATGGTTCAGATGTGACCCAGGCATGGTGACATTCTGATACTTATTCCAGATTTCTTCTCAGATATAACTTAGAGATGCTCCGGACACGGAGGCTGTTCTATTGTTTATTCAGAGATCACCTTTCTAGGTATGGTTCAGATGTGACCCAGGCATGGCGACGTTCTGATACTTATTCCAGATTTCTTCTCAGATATAACTTAGAGATGCTCCGGACACGGAGGCTGTTCTATTGTTTATTCAGAGATCACCTTCTAGATATGGTTCAAATGTGACCCAGGCATGGCGACGTTCTGATACTTATTCCAGATTTCCTCTCAGAGATAGCTTGGAAATGCTCTAGATATGGATGCTGTTCTTTTTCTTATTCAAGACTCCTTCTAGATATGGTTCAGATGTGACCCAGGCATGGCGACGTTCTGATACTTATTCCAGATTTCCTTTCAGAGATAGCTTGGAAATGCTCCAGATATGGATGCTGTTCTTTTGCTTATTCAAGACTCCTTCTAGATATGGTTCAGATGTGACCCAGGCATGGCGACATTCTGATACTTATTCCAGATTTCCTCTCAGAGATAGCTTGGAAATGCTCCAGATATGGATGCTGTTCTTTTGCTTATTCAAGACTCCTTCTAGATATGGTTCAGATGTGACCCAGGCATGGCGACGTTCTGATACTCATTCCAGATTTCCTTTCAGATATATCTTGGAAATGCCCCAGATATGGATGCTGCTCTTTTGCTTATTCAAGACTCCTTCTAGATATGGTTCAGATGTGACCCAAGCATGGCGAAGTTCTGATACTTATTCCAGATTTCCTCTCAGAGATAGCTTGGAAATGCTCCAGATATGGATGCTGTTCTTTTGCTTATTCAAGACTCCTTCTAGATATGGTTCAGATGTGACCCAGGCATGGCGACATTCTGATACTCATTCCAGATTTCCTTTCAGAGATAGCTTGGAAATGCTCCAGATATGGATGCTATTCTTTTGCTTATTCAAGACTCCTTCTAGATATGGTTCAGATGTGACCCAGGCATGGCGACGTTCTGACACTCATTCCCGATTTCCTTTCAGATATAGCCTAGAGATGCTCCAGATCTGGATGTCGTTCTATTGCTTATTCAGATTCAAACTTCTAATAAACAACTTAGAGATGCTCCATCCCGGATGCTCTTCTATTGTTCAGTCCAGATACGATCCAGATTCGGATGACATTCTGTCGCTCATACAGATACAATATGGATATACCCCAGACACGGTGGTCATTCTACTGTTTATTCAGACGTCAACAACTAGATATAGGCTAGATATGCTCCAGGCACGGAAGCTATTCTATTTCTTATTCAGATTCAGTTATCCGACAGTCTCCAAATGGCATCTATAAGCCCATTCCCGACAAGGTTCTGTCACACTTCCAGATGGCATCTATAAGCCCATCCTCCTATCCATCATCTCTCCAAATGGCATATGTAAGCCTATTCCCGCTATCACACTGCTGATACTCTACTATGTGAGTGCAAATTTCTAGGCACTCTAGTGTTCAATCATCTTCCACCTTCGGATCACGAAAGGCACGCAAGCCAATCTACATCCTCAGGTCTAAGAAGATTGAACAGGGGCAACTGTTGTACCCAAAAATTTTCCCTCCCATAAATCTTCAAAGTTTTTGACAAGCATCACCTCAAATGGTTCAAAGTCTACTCAAAGGCTACACAGTCAACCATCCTCCTAAGCCAGTCAAATTAGGGTTTTGGTTCCTGCAAGGAAGTTGAGGTTTTCAAGGGCTCAATCAACTCCCATATGCTCATACACATTGTCAAGCACCTACATGTCAAGTTTCAAGGCTCACAAGGCCAAGTTGCACAGTCAAAAACCCTAATTGCTCAACAGTCAACTGTAGGGGCAAAATGGTCATTTGGCAGTCAAAAGTCAAGATTTTTGGTCAACATCTTATTTTGAATCCATAATCATCATCTGATCAAGTCTTGATCATGATTTCACAAGAATGGCTCAAAAATCATCAAGGTGTCAAAAGTTTCTATTTTTGGACAGCTGAAAAGTCAACTGTAACTTGACCAAGGCATAACTTTTTCATGGTTCATCAGAAAAATCCCATCCAATGCTCATTTTGAAGGGGATGAAATTTCCTACAACTCATCTTCACATTCCAAGTCCAATAAATGCTCTCACAAAAAGTTATCAATTTCAACATTATAGGTCATTTTCAAAAGTCAACAAAAAGGGACTTTAAGTCAAAGACCATAACTTGAGATTGGTAAATCAAAATGACATGGAATCAAAGACATTGGTTATAGGACTTCAAGACCTTTCCAAAATGTCCAAGAACATGTTCATAGCTTCAAAATTGAGCAAGATATGCATTAGAGAAGTTGGGAAATTTTTGTGAAATGGCCAAAATCAATTATCCTTGAAACTTCATTTTTGACAAAAGGGGCCCACTTTTTCCACTTGTTTCAGCTTGGCCATGCTTCCCACGTGTCCCACAAATTATTTCAAGATTTAAAATTAATTTTTCCATTTTTATTTAATTTTATTTGATTTAATTCATTTTAAATCTTTTAAAATCAAATAAAAATCAAGAAAATTAATAAAAGGGAATATTTTGTGTTGAATAACTTTGAATCACCATCATGACCATTCCAATTTCGTGCAAGGGCCTAAATGAAGCAAGAATTCAAATTTTGGCTCAAAAATGGAAAGTGCTTCAATGGAACTTATGGAAAATCCCAAGCACGAATGCATTGTGTTATTGGCCTTAACTCTGATCAAAACTCTTTACATAACATGTATGCAAGCAATCACAAGAAAAGTCACGACCTAAAGAGCTCCAAAACGGCCATACACTTTTCAAAAATTTCAAAGAAAAAGGAGAAACTGAAAACCTAGTTGCAGCGCCTCTCAAGCCTCATTTCCCATCCAAACACATTCCTGGTATCCCAAGGAAGCTTTTGCAATCAAAAACCAATCCAAACGTGCCCAGAATCTTAGAACTCATGCCCAAACGGTTTGCATTTTTTCTTGAATTCTATGTAATCATTCATGCGTTTTTTGACATTTTTTGAATGGATTTATACTCATAGGGACATCCTGAAGCTTTTGGTATCATTCAATTGAACAATAGCATCCCATATCAAAAATTGCCATTGATGGACATTAGGTTTTCAGAAGCTCGAAATTAGGCGTTTATGCATATGGTAAAATTAGGCTACCACACTGGTACCATTGAATTCGTGACATCCAAACGAATCGTTCCATGACCTCGCGCTCAATTTATGGTCAAGCATGTGCTAATCGCTATTATCTGCAGGCCTGTGTTTTGGGGGGGTTTAAAACCCCCGCTATCTCATTTATGTTACAGGGGCAAATGAAGAAGAAGGCTGGCGTGGCAAGACCTGAGTGGAAGGTTCAAATCCACGCGCGCATTTTTTTTGTTTTTAGCATATAATGTTTTTTATTTCATATAATGTTTCGTTTCCATGTTATTTACAAACGCGTGCAATGGATCAGTTGGTAGGAAGGTGGCTTGGTAAATGCTGGGACCTGGGTTCGAATCCCAGGTCCCCCAAATGCTTGATATCATTTTATTTTACATGTTCACATGCAGACTTTCAAAAGCAGGCACACCATGAGCTTCAGGCAATCAAGCGCCAACTGGCCATAATCACAGATCCAAAGGCCACAAAAGAGGCTCACCATATGCTTCAGTCAATGGATGCACACACAAGCAGAAAAGTCAACGAGGCCTTTGTCTTAATGGGCCCAGATTCAGCATTTCACCCCATTCCTGGCCCAGCACCCCCTCCACTTGGTTCTTTATTTTTTTCTCATTTTTATTTTGTCCATTTAATTTTTTGCCTTTTTTCTATTTTTATTTATTATTAGTAATTAATTTAATTAACCATTTTTATAAAAAAACCCAAAAAAATATAATTAACACTTTTATTCTTATTATTTTTATTTTGTAAATAAACCATAATTGAACTAGTTAATTAATTAGGCCATTTTAACATTTTAATAATTAAAATAGATTTAGATTTAGGTTAACCTGGAATTTTATTTCTTTTTCTATTTTATTTCATAAAAAATATTAAAAAAAAAACAAAAATATTTTCTTGTAATTAAAATAATTAATTAGTCATTAATCCGTTTTTAATTTCATTTTAATTACCAAAAAGACCAAAAAAAAAGTTAATTTCTTTTCTTAAAAGGGTCAAAACCCTTAGAACATTCCGATTTAATTTTATTCGCGCGCATTTTAATTTTAAATCCTTATTTTTGATTATTATGTAATTGCTCCGGATATGTAATAGTAAATAGGACCTTTTACTGTTTTTTTATTTTCCGTACTTATTTACTTAAAACGGGTCTTTGTAAATTTTTGGTGATGTATAAACCCGCGCCTTGTAATAGCGTAGGACTTTATTTTCCGCACTTTAATTTCCGCACTTTTAAAACTGCTAAACTTTGCATGCAAGAATGTATGGCCTAAAATAAAAACAAGCGTAGCTCACCAAATGCATGACAAGGTAAAACATAACTGAAAATAATACACGAATTCACACACCACTCTTAGGGTACGCCTCACTGTTGCCTTGCCTTCGAAACGTGGTCGTCGAGTATAGGACGTCTTAGTGAGTCCTTATGTCCATTGATCTAGTTGCCTCGAAACAAGTTGCCTTGAAACGGTTTCCTCGGAATAGTTGCCTCGAAACGGTTGCCTAGGAATAAAAAAGATCAATGGCATAAGGGTAGCTTCTAAGGTGTCCTACTGTTGCTCTGGTGACCACACTGTCCCTAACAAACGAATTGACCCGAACACCTCCAACAGTGGTGCTACCTACCTCTCAATTGTGGGATGGCACTACCTTAAGGACATTTACACATCCTAATTCCTTAGGGTAGGTAGATGACTCGTAGATACTTGCTCTAATTCAAAAACAAATCAAAAACTCTTTTTCACACTGACACTTTCTAAAAGATTTCAAAACAAACGCTTCACAACACTCTTGAGGACTGATACAAGAGTCGAATTGAAGTTTTCAATGAAACTTTTTCAAACCCACGCACTCTTGAAAAGCAAACAAACATTTTGAAAACACAATGAGCAAGTATCTAAGAGCCCATGGATAACCATGGATAGAAAGGGTGCTAACACCTTCCCTTTCTATAAATCTACCTCCCGAACCGAGAAACTATCTCATAAAGAATTTTGCTGTGCTTTTTTCCTGTCCATGTTGGAGAAAATAAAAGACGGTGGCGACTCTTGCTTCCGCGACATTTCACGAACCAGCGTTAAACAGTCAGTTCCAGATCCACCGATCACAGCGGGAAATTAAAGGAAAGCGATAAAAAGGTCCTAATTAAAGCTATTACATCCTCGGGGCAAATACATAAATATGGATCAAACATAAATAAAATAAACATACGCACGAGAGAAAATTGAATCGGAGAAGTCCTTAGGGTTTTGACCCTTTTTTTGAGAAAGAAAGAAGTTTTTATTATTTTGCATTAAATTAAATTACTTAAAACTAATTAATTAATAAAAAGAAATATTTTTTGAGTTTTTATGTTTTTAAGGAAAAAAAGAAAAAAGATGGTCAAAAGTTATTAAAACCTAATTCTATATTAATTTTAAATTATTGTGAAAATATTAAAATTAACCTAATTAACTAAATTAATTACATTAGTATTTATTTACAAAAAATAATAAATTAAGGGTGAATTTAATAAATAAATAAAAATATTATGTTTTAGTTTTCTGATTTTATTATGAAAAATTAATTGGGTTAATTAAATAATAATAATAATTAATAGTAAAATAATTAAATGAAAAAAATATAAGAAGAAAAAAGAATAACCCAGGGGGTGTTGGCCCAATTAGGAGGTGTATTGGAAATCTGAAGCCCATTGACAATTCCAGCCACGTTTGACTTTCTGGATTAGCTACATGCCTGTTGACTGGGGAATATGGTGATCCTTCCATCTAGGCCATTAGATCTGAGTTTGGAAACACATGGCATGTTGAGCTGTGAAGCATATGGTGGAACTCACTTTGAATCTTGCACGTGAACACCTGGAAAATAAAAGCAACAATATTTTGGGGGACCTGGGATTTGAACCCAGGTCCCAATAGCCTTTCCACCCACCTGCTTGCCAATCCAACTAACGCGTTTATTCATTATAGGAATAACAAATAAACATAATATGTAAAACTCAATTAATATGCTGAAATTATGAAAAAACGCGCTAAGATTTAAACCGGCCAACCAGGTATCAACACCTCATCATCTTCTTCGTTGTATCTGCAAAAAGGATATTAGATAGCGGGGGTTTTTAACCCCCACTAACCATTGCAGCGAAAAATAGCGAATATAAGCTCAGTATATATAAATATTTCGCGATGGGTTGGTCTTGTTCGTCTTGTTCTCACGATTTCACTCATATATCTCACAGGTCCCAATTTTTCTGGGTTTAGCAAGCCCCAATTTCAAAGCTCAGGAACCCTAGAAATTGATCATGGCATCTTTGGATTCAGTGCGTTTCAGTTCAATTAGACCATTCCATCAGCTTGGTATGACCTCTAACAATGCAAAACAATCAAGAAAACATGTCAAATATGCATGAATTAAGCAATACGATTTTGAATAGGAATTGCAAACCGTGGTTCTGCAATGAACGATTCCTTGAGCTTTGGTATTGGAATTTGATTGCAAAACACCCCTGGGAACTCCTGCAAGGTGTTTGAATCAACAAAAACCCTTGAATCGCCCTTGAATGCAAAAGTCAGTTTTCAACTTTCTTGGAATTTCTTGAAATTGTATGGGGTCTTTCTGCAGCTTTTTTCACGTCCCCTAGGTCAGGTTAGCTTGCATACATATAAAGGAAACAAATTAGGTCAAAAAATTGGATCCAATCCATGTGCATTCAAGTTTAAATCTTTGATTGGAAATCAAATATTTTTGATTCTTCATGATTGAATAATGTTGCCAAATATGGATTTTTTTGATATCTTTGACTTGTTCACGAATTTGCCAGCATGATTAGGTCCTATTTGCTTCACAAAAAGATTGAAAAAATCAAATCTTCTATTTTCCTACAATTTAAATTAATTAAATGAATTAATATTAATTAAAAATCCAATTAATCAATAAAAATAAGAAAATAAATTCAATTAAGCTTGATGGGTCGTGCATAGGTCATGGATGAAGTTTCAAGAAGAGATTTGAGGCCCATTAGCAAAAATAAGGTGTTTTGAGCAAAGTTGACTTTTGCAAATTCATGAAAATTTCCCAACTTCTCCAATGCACAACTTGCTCAATTTTGATCATATGACCATGTTCTTGGACATTTTGGAAAGCTATTGAAGTCCACTAACCAATGCCTTTGGTTCCATGTCATTTGGATTTACCAATCTCAAGTTATGGCCTTTGACTCAAAGTGTACTTTTGTTGACTTTTGAATTTGACCTATAATGTAGAAATTGGTAACTTCTTGTGAGTGCATTTTCTGATCTTGGAGTGTGAAGATGGATTGTAGGAGATTACATCCTCTTCAAAATGAGAATTGGATGGAATTTTTCTGACAAACCATGAAAAAGTTATGCCCTGGTCAAGATACAATTGACTTTTCTACTGTCCAAAAATAGTAACCTTTTGCATCTTGGTGATTTTTGAGCTATCCTTGTGGAATCATGATCAAGACTTGATCAAATGATGATTGTGACCTCAAAATATGATGTTGACCAAAAATTCTGACTTTTGACTGCAAAATGACCATTTTGCCCTTTCAGTTGACTGTAGATCAAATGGAGCTTTTGACTGTGCAAATTGGCACTGTGAGTCTTGAGACTTGGCATATAGGTGCTTGAGAATGTATATGGGCCTATGAGATTTGATTGAACCATTGACAACCTCAAATTCCTTGAAAGAACCAAAACCCTAATTTCAGCTGTCTTAGGAGGTGTTTTGACTGTCTAACCCTTGAGCCATTTTGAGGATCATTCTTGACAAATCTTGAGGAATATGGGAGGGCAAATTTTGGGGTACAACAAAGGTGCTCTTAGCATGGATGAATTCTTTTGTATTTCAGCATGCACAACGGGAAAGAAAATATGGGATAGATTCGTGAAAACGCATGAAGGAACCGCTAAAGTTAAAAGATATAGATTGAATATTTTAGGTCAAAAGTACGAGTTATTTCGAATGCATCCCGAAGAATCCATCCTTAACTTACAGAAAAGATTCACGCATTTAACAAACCACTTAAAGACACTTGGTAAGACTCTTATTAGCGATTAACTTAATCGTAAGGTACTTAGATATTTAACTTGGGAATGGTAACCTAAAGTGACGGTAATCTCCGAAAAGAAAAGTCTATCCTCAATGACATTTGCAATATTGTTTGGAAAACTTCAAGAATATGAGTCAAAACTTGGAATACTTGAAAAGACTTATAATCAAGAGAAGAGATCCAAAAGCATTGCATTAAAGGTTGATTCCAAGGAAATTAAAAAGAAGATAATCTAAAAGACGATGAGAACTTCATGCTTCTTGTCAAAAGGTTAGGTAAATTTTTTAGTAATAATGAAAATGCAAACTTTGTAAAAAAGAAGAAATTTTTTAACAATAAAGAAGCCTCTACATTAACACAAAATGTGACTTGCTATGAATGTGGAACAAGGAAATATAAAGCCGGAATTTCCAAAACTTGCCAAGAAAGGTAGTTTCAAGAAAAGAAAGGAATTGAAATCTAAAAGAGCCTATATTGTATGGGATGATAATTAAGTAAGTTCATCATTCGATTCAGAAAGCGAAGAATGTGTAAATATTTCATTGATGTCTTCACATCATTCCGATGATGAGTATGAAGAGGTTACTAATGAATTTTCTCTTTTTGATAATGATGTTCAAGGTGCTATTAATGAACTTTTCAGTGAATGTAAGCTTTTATATAAAACGGTGTCAACCCAAAAGAAACAAATTTTGTCTCTTGAAGAAAAGATTCACACCATGGAAAAGAATTTTGAAGTTGAAAAACAAAGTTTTCTTGAAAAGGAAAAACAAAATCTTACATACAAAAAGTGTGATCCACTTTCTTTCCAAATTGTTCTATTAAAAAGAGTTTTTGAAAGGTATGAAAATAACAAATTGGATTGGACAATATCCTTAGCCAACAAATGTATTAAAATGATAAAAGTGGTATTGGTTATTCTAAATTTAACAAACCAAGTACTAGTAAAACTATCTTCATTAAGACAAGTGACAAATCCAACAAGGAAAAAGTGAATAAAGCAAAAAAGGTTCATCATCATCCTAAGAAGAGATTTCCTAAAAATAAATCTCGTGTTTCTAGATATAGAAGTAATTTTGTTCTTACATGGTTTTATTATGGTATAAGTGTCCATACAACTAATGCTTGCTATGGAAGAAACTTTAGTGTAGCAAGTGGATATTATGTGTGGATTAAGAAAGGAACTAATTATGAAGAACCCAAGACACATTGGGTATCTTATAAAACCTAATTTGTTTTGTAGACATGCTTGAAGACCATTATAAATCTATAGTATCTCGATAATGGTTGTTCTAAGCATATGATGGGAGATATAAGCAAATTTTTAAATCTAGTGCTTAAAGCCAGGGGATATGTCACCTATGGAGACAACAATAAAGGAAAAAATAGGTATTAGAAAAGTTGGAGCACCACATTATACATCCATTGAAGATGTACTTTATGTTGACGGACTAAATCATAATCTTCTAAGCATAATCCAACTTTGTGACAAAGACTTCAAGGTCAAGTTCACCAAGGATGAATGCTTGATTGAAGATGAAGCCACCAATGAGGTAAAACTCAAAGGTAAAAGAATTAACAATATTTTTATGATATCTTTAGATGATTTAGATTTGAAAGTAAAATATCTCATGGTAAACAACAATCAATCATGGATTTAGAATAAAAGGACAGCCCATATTCATATGGAACATTTAAATAAATTAGCCAAATGTGATCTAGTAATTGGTTTACGAAAGATAAATTTTCTTAAAGATAAATTATATGATGTAAGTAAAAAAGGAAAGCAAACCAAATCAACTTTCAAGCCAAAGAATATGGTATCAACAACAAGACCACTTCAATTGTTGCATATGTAATTATTTGGTACATCAAGAGACAGAAGCTTTGGAGGTAATGTAAAAGCCTTAGTTATTGTTGGTGATATTTCTAGATATTCTTGGACTTTGTTTCTTGTACAGAAAAGTGATGCTTTCAAGGCATTTAAAAAGTATGCAAAGCAAGTTCAAAATGAAAAAGTCATTAAAGATGTATCAATTAGAAGTGACCACGGTGGAGATTTCCAAAATACATCATTTGAAGAATTTTGTGAAGAACATGGTATCTCTCATAATTTTTCAGCACCAAGGACTCCACAACAAAATGGAGTATTAGAAAAAAATAATCAATTTCTAGTGGAACTTGCAAGAACAATGCTTAGTGACTCAAATCTACCAAATTATTTTTGGGTGGACGCGGTGAGTACGACATGTTATGTGGGAAATTGAGTCATTATTAGACCTATTTTGGAAAAGACTCTATATGAGCTCTTCAAAGGAAGAAAGCCAAATATTTCTCACTTTCATATTTTTTTTATGCAAGTGCTTTGTCCTCAATAATGACAACGACAATTTCGTTAAGTTTGATGAGAAATCCTATGAAGGTATATTTCTTGGTTATTCTCTCTAGTAAAGCCTATAGAATTTATAATAAAAAAACTCTAACTATTGAGGTTTCTATGCATGTTTATTTTGATGAACCTAACACCTTTAAGGAGGACATATTTGTTTGTTATAATGGTGATGATATCTTAGAAATGCCCTTGGAAGAAGTTACCAAAGACAGCAACGTGAATTAATCAGACCACAAAAAAGAAGAAGTTTCACACTAAGATACAAATCATAGTGATATTTCTAAAGAATGGAGAACCTATCATGATCATCCAATTGACAAAGTAATTGGTGACATAAGCAAAGGAGTTTCAACAAGACTAAATCTCAAGGATGCTTACTTGAACATATACTTTTTTCTCAAATAGAACCCTCCAAGATTGATGAAGCCTTAGGATACGATCAACGAATTATTTCTATGCAAGAGGAATTAAATTAATTCGAAAGAAATCAAGTTTGGGAACATGTTTCTAGGCCAAGTGATAAACACATCATAAGTATCAGATGAGTGTTTGAAAACAAACTTGACGAGAATGGTATAACTGATTGAAACAAAGCAAGATTCATGGCTTAAGGCCATAATCAAGAACAAGGAACTGACTTTGAAGAAACAGTCACTCTGTTTGTAAGGTTAGAAGCTATTCGTTTATTACTTGCTTATGACTGCTCATTAAATTTTCACCTTTTCCAAATGGATGTCAAAAGCGCATTCTTGAATGGATACATCAATGAGGAAGTCTATGTCAAACAACCTCCCGGTTTTGAATACTTCAAGAATCCTTCACATGTATTCAAGTTCAAGAAAGCTATTTATGACTTAAAGCAAGCACCGAGAGCATGGTATGATAGACTTGGAAAATTTTCATGTGAAATAGAATTTGAAAAAGGTAAAGTTGATAAGACCTCGTTTATTAAGGAAATAAAAGGTAACACTTTATTAGTTCAAGTCTATGTTGACGACATCATCTTCGTATCATAAAACAAAGATCCATGTGAATAATTTTCATTGATGATGCAAGGAGAATTCGAGATGTCTATGGTGGGTAAGTTGAACTATTTTCTTGAGCTACAAATTAAGCAACTAAAGAATGACATCTTCATCAACTAATCCAAGTATTGCAATGAATTGTTGAAAAGATTTGATATGGACAATGTAGCGGTGAAAATCGGAGATCGAGCTATTAATTAACTCGACTCGCAAAAGCAAGAGTCGCCACAGCGCTTTATTATTTCCAAGGGAAAAGGGAAAAGAGCGAAATAAAACCCTAAAATATGCAATGTAAAATAATACTTAAATACAATACGTTTTTGAAAGAGATCGAGAGTTCGGGGGTTGGTTATACAATGGGAAGGTATTAGCACCCAATGCATCTGCGGTACTCCGCAGGAACCTTTTGAAATATCTGTTTTTTTGGTTCAAAATTGTTTGTTATATACAAGGGTGTATTTATCTACAACTATGTTTGTTTAAGGGGAAAAAATGAGTTTTTATTATTGCGTTCGTGAGGGTTTCGCAACCCTTTGCCTACGTATCCAATGAAGGAATCAAAACACCGTAGTTCCTCTAGAAAAAAGTTGATTTGTTTGTGTTTTTTAGTGGGAGACATTAACGCACGCATTCTAGCAATAGGCACGGCCAGTATCGCGGTAGAACGGAGATAACATGCCCTTGGGGGGAGTTTTGATTTGTTGAGTGTTTTTACATGTTCTAAAGTATATTCAAGTAAGAATTAAAGAGTGTTTTTTTGGATTTTTTGGTTTGTTTACTCGTTGATTTTATCTTGCCATGCACACCTAATTACTAGCATTTGTACAAAGTAAATAAAATGCAGAAAGATAAAATCCTACGCTATTACAAGCATATCAAAAGGCATAAAAAATATGAAGGAAAAAATAAGATAAAAGTAAGAAAATGAGTGTCTTTCAACCCAGGCAGGAGCACACTTCGACCTGCATTCTGTTGGCCTCCTTCGATTGGGCCTTGGCAGGGGCGAGGTCATGTCCTTCGATTGGGCAAAGGCAGCAGCAAGCTGTATCCTTCGATCGGGGGTTCGCACCAGTGAGGCTCTGTCCTTCGATTGGCCTGGAAGTCAGTGTATGGTGAAGTCTTTTGATTCTGCCTTGTTGCCTTCTTCGACTGGAGGTTGAAAACAGTGAGGGAATGCCTTTCGATTGGACATGGTTTGCCTCCTGGTTGTCTCTTTCATTTGACCTGGAGAAAGAGGGTAGAAGCCAGAAGCTTCATTTCCTATTTCCTGTTTCCTGTTTCTTTCATTTCAAACATTAAATGACAACATGGCCTGAGGCCATGCTAGTATTTATCTTTCAAACAGTTTAATGATTAAAGCTAGTTCAGGTAAACAGAAAGCAAAACGAAAGGGTTAACTTTTAAAAACATGTTAACAAGGTGGAAACGAAAGGAAACGAAGTGTTATGTACATGATTGAAACGATAAAAAGTATTATTTACATGTTATGCCATGAAACGAAAAGTTCAAGGGTAAGAGTGACTTACCTTGCTTCTGGTATTGAATGGATGTGGGACCTTGAGTGGGGAACCTTGATTCAAGCTGTTGCACTTGAACTTTGATGGCAGCTTAGAGGAGGAACCTCTGGCCCTTTGGTAGACGTCTGGTTCAACGTACCTCTGCATCAACAGACCCTCAAGATCCTTGAAAAGGTTAGTGAAAAATGCTATGGTATGATGTTATGATGTTATGTACATGTATGCACAAGCAATTGAGTGTATATGTAGGCAATCATATTCACACAAAGCAAATAAGTCCCTAGGTTTAGGCTTGCATGGGGTTGTAGGTAAGTACCCTCTTGAAGTTAGTTGGCTCATCCTGTCCTAAAATAGAAACCGGGTTCTAAGGAGCTCAATATCATTGGATTGTTTTCTGTGTTCATCGTTTCGGTTTAGCCACTTACTGGCGACCAAAATATTCCAAGAAAACAACCCTCAAATGAGTGTAGTATCGAGTATCTACCAACTTCGGACTGCACCAAAGTCGGTCATCTCACTACCCCTAAAAAGGCTAAGATGGTCAATTAAGGTTCTAAGAGTTCGTTAGTGCTTCACGACATCACTCAGCGGCCCCGTACTCTCCTTGATTGAACTCAAGGGTTACCGGTACTCACAAATATGTCACACTAACATATCTTACTGCTTCAACCATGTCGGTATACCCCGCACAGTTCCCTCACAGTTTTTTTGCTATTTACCTAAGAAGGTGCCCCAAATCCGGGTGTAGGATTTACAACAAACCCAAACAAGGACCCAAAAAGTAAAGCAATCAAAGCAATCAAAGCAAGAATGTAAAGGTGATCTAAACCCTAAGGTAACCCCACTTTTGAATTTCGTCCCCAGCAGAGTCGCCAGTTCTGTGATACGGTGGGAGAACTGACTTGAGTTTTGCGTTTGTATTCTCACTTGTTCGGTTTAGCAAGTGTCGCCACCGACTTTTTATTTTATCCTAAAGGAAAGGTTAAAAAGCACAGGAAAAACCTTTTGAGATGTTTCGTGGGTTAGGGGGGTAGATTATGAAAAGGGAAGGTATTAGCACCGTTTTCATCCATGGTTATCCATGGGCTCTTAGTTACTTGGTTTTAGATCACTTGCCTTGATTTTCGATTACTTGAAATTGTGGTGTATGTGTGTGTTTTGAAAATGTTTTTGAAATAGACGCCTTTGTTTCGGCAACCATTGTAATGACTCGTGTTTGAGTATATACAACGGTGTGTATCTTTTCGAAAAGATGTTTCAAAGTGTTTTTGGAGAGTTTGTTTTGAAAGTGTTTGTGAAGTTTGGTTTTTGAAAAGCTGGCAAGTGTTTTTGCAAGTTAATCTCAAGTAACTAAGAGTTTTGTCTACCCCTATTATACTCAAAAGGTTTTCTCTATGTTTTCAACCCCTTTTTAACAATTTTGTTCCACCATTGAATTTGGTGGACAATCTTGCGTTTAAGATGTTTAACGGGACGGGCGCGGGTCATCGTATGGACCATGAATGCAATGGTGCCAAGTGTCTTTGGCAATTTGCTTGAAGGGACTATGATCATTCCGTTTAGGCAACTTTCGAAAGCGTCATCGAGGGACTTATGATCATTTTGAATTGCTTTGCCAAAGAAACTCGACGTGCAAGCATGGCCCATTTTAGAAGGCAACATGTGGGATCACCCTAGGGGGTGATTGTGTATTGATTTCATGTATTTGTCTTGTATTAGGTTATCTAGCGTTTGATTTTATGTACATGCAAACCCTAGGTCTAACCATGGTATAATTCGAAAGCGGTAAATTGCGGGAATTTAAAGTCTACGCTATTACAAATGAATATCCGGGAGTGGGGGTACAAATGTACAAATGGGGATGAGACTTTAGGAATGTAGTGTCCAATAATTTACAACCAAATCAAATCGCGATCAAATGTAAACAATGTAATGTATAGCAAAGTATAAGAATAACAATTGTATATGTGTAAAGCAAAGTAAATGTATTAGTGTGTGGTGAATGTGTATGAAAATTATTTACAAATGCGAGATGTGATTTTAAATGTATTATTAAGTATTGTTTACTTAATGAAAAGAATTAAATATTTTCTTTATTTAATTTTTGTAATCTTGTATTTTTCTTTAATATGTACAAAGTAAGAAAATTTAATTAAAGAAAGGAAAATGTTTTTGAATTCTATTCTTTTATGTATTTTTTAGTATTAATGTACAAAGTATTTATCTTAGAAAAGAAGAAAAGTATTTATCTTAAAGAAAATTAACATTTCATGTATAAAAATTTTAATTAAAGAAAATGTAATTTTCAGGTTTAAAGAAAAATATTATTAGTTTCTATATAAAATTTACTTATGATATACATATATAAAAGTATTGTTTAATGTAAAAATTAGAATTAATATTAAGTCAGTTAAAAAGTATGGTTTAATTAGTGTGAGATAGAGTTAGTGTATTTATTAATCAAAGCAAAAATTAATATGAAATTAATAATAAAAAAAGTCTTTTTTATGTTTAAAAAAATGGGGATGGGATCAAAGGGTCTTAGGCCCAAGCAGAAAAAAGGGGGGTGTGTAAACGTAATGGGCTTGTATGCTGAAAATGGGCAAGGCCCACTGATTTCTGAGACAAATGTTTAGGGTTAATTGATTTTGTGTTCACTTGAGGCTAGGGTTTACAGAAGCGGCGCGCCGTTCGTTCTCTCTTCGTTCGTCATCTTCTTCGTCTTCCCATGCCAAACGTTTCTGAATCTCCCCAACCTTAAGCTACCAGGCGCTTCCTCCTCCTCCTCATGTCCAAGGTTACGCAAGCGATAGTCACATAAGGTAATGGCTCTGTTTTAAATCTGAACGTTTTTTAAGTTCTCAAGCTTTGTTCGTGTCTTCTGATTATACGCATTGTTGTTGTTCTTGTTTGAGGTGCGTGGAAAAAAAGGGAAAAATGAAGAGAAATACTACCTTCTTTAGCTCGTTATTTGGAGAGGAGAGGAGGTGGATCTGGAGGCGCCTAGGGCGGCTTGACGGCGGAGTGACAATATTGATGAAGCTTTGCTTCCTGGTACTCTGTACTCTTTGCCTTTAGGTTCTTGGTTTGATGATGATTTTGAAAACCCTTATATGATATTTTTTCCTTCTTCTCTGTTTGCCTTGTTGCCTGCCTTGTATGCTTCAGTATACTTCTTTATCTCCTTCTTCTGTTGACCCTAGTTGCCTTTTCTGTATGCCCTGTATGTTTGCTTACTAGCCCAATGATGAGGATACTCTAAGGGCTCTTGGGATGTTTGACCCTGTGTGTTTCTGAGTATTGTTGATCTGGTGTTGACTGTTGATGTTGTTGGCTTTGGACGGGTTGAGGATGGTTTGGATGTTATGTGAGTTTGTAACTGGTAAGGCCTTGGGCGCTTTGTTGTGAACTGGTTTTTGCTTGAGGGCCTTAACAGGTTTTGTTAAAAACTGGACAGTTCAAGTTTTAGCTTGACAGTTTAGGTTTTTTGCTGTTTGGATATGGCTTTGAAATGGTTATGGCTTAATGTTGTTTTGAGTATACTGGTTGTTTTTTAGATGCAGGGTCTTTTAGCTTGACAATGCAGGTTTTTGGCTTGACAGGGTTAAGGTTTGCTTGTGCTTTCTGTTGGGCAGGTTTTTTTTTAGTCTTGAAAAGTTTACAGGTTTTTCTTTTGTTCTTGAAAAACTTGACAGTTTGTGGTTATGTGTATCTTTTAAGGCTTGTGTTGTCTTTGATATATGTTTAGGCTTTTTGGCGCCTATGATTTTGAATGCTTCCAGATTTGATATCTTTTCTTGGTCAAGCTGGTGGGCAGGTTTGCAAGGCTTGAGAATTTCATTCTTTGTGATTACCTCTGCTGCATATGTTCTGTCTACTTTTGAATAGCTCTGATACATGCCTCTTTTAGCCTTCAGCCTGCTGTAACATAATCTGCTTTCCTCTCTCTTCCCCTCTCTCCTCGATTTAAGCATTTTAATATTGCTTATAATCTGTTTTCTGAAAAAGCATCCAGGCTGGAAAATGATGAAAAATGACATTGCTCGCATTGTTGGTTTTTAACCTGCATACTTTGTGACAGTTTTCCATATTTTGGACAGTTGTGCACCTTTTGGCAGCTTTTTGACAAATTGCTTTGACATTGGGACTTAGTTTGCTTTTGGATTTAAACTTGCCTATGCTGTTCGGTTTGAACTATGCAGGTTTTGAATTTGTGCATTTTACAACTTTGTGCATTCATGTTTCATTGCAAACATTCCATCCTTCTTTGTGAACCGGGAGAAATCCCGTGATTTGCAAAGAGGGTAAAACTGATTCCGGCCGTTTGTTTTTAATGATGAACTTTTTGACTGTTTATCTTTAACTATTTTTTCTCTGCTTTGACTTTTTCTTCCTTTCTTATTCTTTGCAGATAAAATCAAAAGAGCCTCAAGGGAGCATTGGATAGAAGATGAAGATTTAGAATTTAGAAAAATTAGGATAGTTTTTTATTTCACTTTAAATATTTGTAAAATTATCATTGTAAATACTTTGTAAGTAAATACGGTATTTAAACAATAATTGTAACAAATAGAATAAAGATGAATAAAAATCTATTTTTTTACCAGTTAATTCTCTTCTTCTTTTCAATTATTTACTTTATTATTTATAATTCTTTAAATTAAAATAATTGAAAATAAATTCCAACTATTTAAACTCAGAATAATAAATAATTAAATAAACATTGTTTCAGCATTGATCAATTAATAAACTTGGCGCTTCAAAAATCCAAAGCAAAGCACAGTCAATCACAACAACTGCTCAGACGTATTTTCCTTTTACTGATTTTAACCAAACACTGCAAACTCAATCCCAATGCCTCTTTTCACTGATTTAGTCAAACACTGCGAATTCAATCCAAATGTTTCAGTCCACATCTCAGAATAACTTGAAAAGCACTGTAGAATTAGTCTTTCTGAAAAATCTGCGCACAAAAACCCTAGTTCCTGATCAAATGCCAAAGAAACGTTCGCCTGATCAAAGTTGAGCCAAAATCAACCAAAACCCTAAGCAAACTGTGTGAACTGTTCCAGACCCTTCAAAAACCCTAATTTTATCTGCCTGACGAGAAAAGTCTGTTTGACCGATCCTCGAGCCAGTTTGAAAAATCAGGAAACGCCTGAAGCTGTGATTTCTTGTGAAAAAAATGCGAGGGCAAATTTTGGGGTACAATAGTTGCCCCTGTTCAATCTTCTTGAACCTGAAGAGTTAGATTGGCAAGTTTGCCTTTCGCGACTCGAGGGTAAAAAGAAGATTGGACACTAGAGTGCCCAGAAAATTTGCACTCGGTAACGTGATGGTAGAGGGAATGGGCTTAAAGATGCCATTTGGTGATGGGCTTAAAGATGCCATCTAGTGACTGCTGGTAGGAGGATGGGCTTATAGATGCCATCTGGAAATGGGCTTAAAGATGCCATTTAGAAATGTTTGTTGAGGAGAATGGGCTTATAGATGCCATCTGGAAATGCTTGTTGAACTGTATGTCACTGGTGAGTGGACGAGTATCAGAAAGGTATCCATGTTTTGGAACATCTCTGAACTGGGGGTCTGAAAAAGCAATAGATTGACATCCGTGTTTGGAGAATCCGTAAACTGTTTTCAGGAGTTGAAATTGAATAAGCAATAGAGCAGCATCCGTTGTTGGGAAGCGTCCGTAAACTGCTTTCAAAAGTTGCATCTGAACAAGTGATAGATTAACATCCGGTGTTGGGAAGAATCCATAAACTGTTTTCAGAAGTCTTGAAGTGGAGAAGGAACCGTTGTAGGGTTTCCTGATGATGAGTCCGTGTAAAACTGCATCTGGATGAATCTGGAATAAGTATCAGAATGTCGCCGTGTCTGGGTCATCCGAACTGTCTCTGGATGAATCTCGGAAGATGATGGTCTTTGTCTGTTGACTGATCTTTCCCGAAAAGGTAAAGAGTTAGTTGTATGCAATGTCATGATGCATGATGCAATGTATGTTATATCAATGTTTATGATATGAATGTGATGAATGTGCATGTAAGCTGATGAGCTGTCTTGCCGAGGATAGATGAATCCTGGATGGTTGAAGATAAAAGAATCTTGACTATTGCCGGGGAAAGTAAATCCTTGGCTGCTGCTGTGGAGGGCAAGAATCTTCTGATCGTTGAAGATGAGGAGTCCTGGGACCACTGCTGGGGGATCAGGAGCTTGGGTTGTATGCCAAGTTACTGGGGAATTCCTGTCTTGAGGAGGTCTTCACTGGAGAATATTCGAATATTCTGTGAAGAACCGAGAATGGGTCTTCAATCTGCTGATGCTTAACTGCTATCTGGTCGATCTCCAGGCTTTCACAGAAGCTTGTATTGTCATTTGGTCGTAATCCAGGCTTCACAATAGCTTGCTGAGCTGTTATCCGCTCAAATCCGGGTTTCACGGCCCGTGTTAAAGACATACCACTATCTGGCCGATTCCAGGCTCCGTAGTATTCTTGACTGCTGTCTGGTCGTAATCCAGGCTTGGCAGAAATTTGTATTGTCAACTGGTCGTAATCCAGGCTTCACAATAACTTGATAAGCTGTTATCCGGTCAAATCCGGGCTTCACGGCTTGTGTTGAAGATATACCACCATCTGGTCGATTCCAGGCTTCGTAGTATTCTTGACTGTTGTCTGGTTGTAATCCAGGCTTGGCGATTGTCTGACACTGTTATCCGGTTGCAGTCCGGTCTTCACAATGTGCTGTAGAGATTAAGATGTTATCCGGTCGAGTCCGGGATTCATAACTTGAATTCAGGAGATCCCACCATCTGGTTGTAATCCAGGCTTTGCGGCAGTCTAACACCGTTATCCGATCGTAGTCCGGTCTTCACAATGACTTGTAGGGGATTAAACTATTATCCGGTCGAATTCGGGTTTCATAGCTTGCTCTGAGGGGATACCACTATCTGGTCGCAATCCAGGCTTTGCGGTAGCTTGACACTGTTATCCGGTCGTAGTCCGGTCTTCACAATGTGTTGTAGCGATCAAGATACTATCCGGTCACATCCGGGCTTCATAACTTGAGTTTGTGAGAATTTGATCTTCGACGACAGTAGCTTCCAACAGATGATGAAGGAGTTTACGAGCGACCGATCAATCTGAAATGTAACTTGTTCTAGAGAATAAATCCTGGACAAAGGCTGGGGAAATAAACCCATAACGGAAGAACTCTGGGGTTACTGAGGATGAGAAATCCCTGCTGTCTGCCAACTGTTTGGGGAACAAGATCTTCACTTGTTGGGGGATCTTAGGACCACTGCCGGGGATTGGAACTCCTTGGTGACTTGTGGGGTGAGAGAATTCTGATGATCTCTGCTGGGGAATTCAGGACCTGGTAGACTTAAGCTGGAGAGGTAAGATTTGAGAATCTTCAGTCCGGTGGGAAGTACCTCTGTGGGGAGGATGTTCACTGGTCTGGTTCCAATGGGGATTGACAGTTGGAAGCTTTAGTTCCGCTGGGGATTTTGAAACTTGACTCTGTAGGGAATTATATTCCGGAAGGTTCTCAGGCTGGGGATTGCAAGAATCTTCTGATTACCGTAGGCACTTGATCTCGGGAATGGGCTTACAGATGCCATTTGGAGGTAGGATGGATAATTGACTGGAGATGTGTTGAATTGTAAGTTGAAAGAAGGAACCTGTGTAGGGTTTCCTGATGATGAGTCCATGTAAAACTGCATCTGAGGTTGAAGAGGAACCGGTGTAGGGTTTCCTGACGATGAGTCCGTGTAAAACTGCATCGGGTTTTGAGAAGGAACCTGTGTAGGGTTGCTTCATGATGAGTCCGTGTAAAACTGCATCTGAGGTTGAAAGGGAACCGGTGTAGGGTTTCCTGACGATGAGTCCGTGTAAAAATGCATCGGGTTTTGAGAAGGAACCTGTGTAGGGTTGCTTCATGATGAGTCAGTGTAAAACTGCATCTGAGGTTGAAAGGGAACCGGTGTAGGGTTTCCTGACGATGAGTCCGTGTAAAACTACATCGGGTTTTTGAACACTTTTGACATTCGAATGCCCCAAGTGGTGATGTAGATAATTTCCTGGCTTGTTACAGGTGTTGATCCACAATCAGTCGTCCACAAATGTTTTCCTGGTTTGTTACAGGCGTTGATCTGGAACTTAAGAAAGGTAACAGAATGGCAACCGTGTCTGGAGCACATCTAGACCGTATCTTCCAACAGGTGATGAAGGAATTGTCGAACACTTTTGACATTCGAATGCCCCAAGTGGTGTTGATCTGGAATAAGTTGTTGAATGTCGCCATCTCTGGGTCACATCTGGAACTATATCTGGAATGAAATCTTGAATAAGTTATAGAATGTCGCCAAATCTGGGTCACATCTTGAACTAAATCTGGAATGAAATCTGAACGAGTTATAGAATGTCACCAAATCTGGGTCACATCTTGAACTATATCTGGAAGCAAATCTGAATGAGTTATAGAATGTCGCCAAATCTGGGTCACATCTTAAACTATATCTGAAAGCAGGCTTGGATAAGTTTATAGAATGTCGCCAAAATCTTAGGTCACATCTTGAATTATCTCTGGATGAAAATCTGAATGAGTTATAGAATGTCGCCAAATCTGGGTCATATCTTGAACTATATCTGAAAGCAAATCTGGAATAAGTTATAGAATGTCGCCAAATCTGGGTCACATCTTGAACTATATCAATCTTTTGAGGTGATGAGAACCTTCATGCTGTTAACGGTTAACTGTTATCTGGTCGTAATCCAGGCTCCACAGAAATTTATATTGTCATCTGGTCGTAATCCAGTCTTCACAATAACTTGCTAAGCTGTTATCCGGTTAAATCCGGGCTCCACGGCTTGTGCTGAAGATATACTACTATCTGGTCGCAATCCAGGTTTCGTAGTATTCTTGACTGCTGTCTGGTCGTAGTCCAGGCTTCACAGAACTTGTTAAGCTGTTATCCGGTCAAATCCGGGCTTCACGGCTTGTGCTGAAGATATACTACTATCTGGTCGCAATCCAGGTTTCGTAGTATTCTTGACTGCTGTCTGGTCATAGTCCAGGCTTCACAGAACTTGTTAGGGATTAAACTATTATCTGGTCGAATCCGGGTTTCATAGCTTGCTCTGAGGGGATACCATTATTTGGTCGCAATCCAGGCTTTGCGGTAGTCTGACACTGTTATCCGGTCGTAGTCCGGTCTTCACAATGTGCTGTAGAAATCAAGATATTATCTGGTCAAATCCGGGCTTCGTAACTTGAATTCAGGAGAACCCACTATCTGGTCGTAATCCAGGCTTTGCGGTAGTCTGACACTGTTATTCGGTCGTAGTCCGGTCTTCACAATGTGCTGTAGAGATCAAGGTACTATCCGGTCAAATCCGGGCTTCATAACTTGAATCTTGTGAGAATTTGGTTTTTGACGACTGTAGCTTCCAACAGGTGATGAAGGAATCGCTGAACACTTTTGACATTCGAGTGCCCCAAGTGAGGATGAAGGAGACTTGCCCCGAGTCCACTGAACTTTTGAGAGATTTGTTGAAACCTTGACTGGACTGCCCCAGGTTAACTGGATGGTGCCATGTCATGCCCCTTGTTGATAGGAGATTTGTCGTTGGAAGTGTCATCCTTTTGAAGTGATTTTGTTCATTGAGAGAGTTTTTGTTCCTCCGAACATTCGCTGTATGAATTTCTTCGCTGTCAAACAAATAGTCAAATGCAGACACTGATATTCAAGCAATGCAAAGTTTATGTTTGTCTCGAAGTTTTGCAAAATGCGTTTTTTAGCAGAAAACTTTTTATAAGACAAGTCAACACAAGATTTAGAGCAAAGCCTTACAGGAGTCAGGATACCTTTGGTAACAGTATGCTTTCGAACCAACCCATGCTTCAATTAGGACTTTTGAAGGGTTGTAACGTGGCCTGGTTCACGGTTTAAGAAACAAAGGATATAGGCTCAAAGTATATTTGTACCCACCCGCTCTTCGTGATATTCTTCAACCCTAGGCTCAGTTAATTGTGCGTCGCACTCTGTTTTGAGTTTGGAACGACCTTTTGGGTGATAGTTCACCAATTCGAATTCGGGAGACAGTCATCATCCCCCTTTTTTTTTTCTTGCAACATTTTTCATGTTGTTGAGGATTTGTAATGGCCTCACTATTTTGATTTTGATTTGTTATCCCTAACTTTTGCCTGACTGTTCCCATTTTCGAGATTACAGTCAGCGGGATGCCCCGACTTTCTTAAGCCTCCTTTACAGGTTTTGGCTTAGTGGGCTTTTCTCTTTTGAGAGATTGATTGCCTATGTGATAGGGAACCACCCTTGTCTTTTGGTTCCAAAGGAATGCTTTTCTTGTCATTCGTCGTTCGTTGTATTACGAACTGAGAGTTTGCGACTTCAACGCGCATTCTCTTTTGAATTAACTGAGATACTACCCTACCCCAGGTTTATATCAAAGGTTTTGATTGTTTAGAACAGAAAACTCCTACTTCTTTGGCTCAAAGGGGTTGACTAGGGATTATCTTCCTTATAACTCCAGTGTTTGGGAATTGAAAGAAATGCCTGTACATCATCAGCAAGGTCTGTTCAAAAGCATACTGTATGAGATTGTGGTATTGTTTCGTCATCCTCCCTCTAAAGGCTTGCATCTTTTTATCAAGAGTCAAATATCATAAAGAAATCATAAGAGTAGTGAAAACGAATGGATGAATTCAAGACAAACATATGCAATGCATTAATGAAACAGAGTTTAACATCAACAGATAATTGTTTGAATAACAAAAGAAATTACAACTTTAAGAATTCAAATGAAGCAAAAGTCTTTCAGTTTGAGCTTCGTCACTTCAGGTGGAGAACTCTTCAACGGAAGATCTTCATCTCGCCGTCTGGCATGAACCTCAGTACCCCAATGTCAATCAGATCTTGAATCTTGTTCTTCAAGGCCCAACAGTTATCAGTGTCATGTCCCGGGCTATAGGAGTGGTAAACACAAAATGCATCGGGATGATAGTTAGGCGCGGAGGTATTTGGGTTCCGGATAGGATCCCTCAAAGCAGTCAAATTGACCTCCAACAAGCGCTCCAGTATCAAAGATGACAGTATGTCAGTCTCCGTGAACTGTCTTCCCGACGTATTTTGCTTACGTCGATTACCCCGTTGACGCTGGAGAGGTTGTTGCTGGGCTTGTGACCCTGAAGCAAGTAGAGGAGCCTTCCCCTTGTCTTCTTGAGTGGACGGAGGCTGAGTGGTGACTTGCTCTTCAACCTCAGATGTTTGCCCCAATTGGTTTTCCCGAAGCAGTTGGTTGACGAGAACTCGGAGCCCCTCTTGTCTTTGAGACAAATCCTGGATGAGAGCCATCTGGCCCACCAGTTGCCCCATCATTTGGATCCTCATTGTTGTCAGCTCAGACTGTAGTGCCTCCAACTGATCACTCCTGGCATTGTTTGAAGTCTCCTGATCCAAACCCTTGGTGAGGAGAACTTTCACTTCTTCTTGCCCCAGAGACAGGTTCAAGAACAAATCCTGCAGCTGAGCAGTCTAGTCCTGGATATCCTTGACGGTCCTCTCTAGAGACATCTCTTACTGAAATAAACAGTATGAGAGTAAGGAAACTTGAAACAGGAAAAACTGTCAAGATGTAATGCATGATATGTGGATGCATGCTTTCAAGGATCTCTTGGGGTAAACACAAGAGAATGTTAGAGGTTGAACTTCGATCTTGGATTGGAGAACTTTGTATCGGTGGATGTCTTCCCACGAGAATCGAGCTCACCATGTCAAGTGGGTCATAGCCACTGATTCAAGTTGTTGCACTTGAACTTTGATTGGGGAACTGTGCACTGGTGGATGTCTTTCCACAAGAATCAAGCTCACCATGTCGAGTGGGTCATAGCCATTGATTCAAGATGTTGCACTTGAACTTTGATGGCAGCTTAGAGGAGGAACCTCTGGCCCTTTGGTAGACGTCTGGTTCAACGTACCCCTGCATCAACAGACCCTCAAGATCCTTGAAAAGGTTAGTGAAAAATGCTATGGTATGATGTTATGATGTTATGTACATGTATGCACAAGCAATTGAGTGTATATGTAGGCAATCATATTCACACAAAGCAAATAAGTCCCTAGGTTTAGGCTTGCATGGGGTTGTAGGTAAGTACCCTCTTGAAGTTAGTTGGTTCATCCTGTCCTAAAATAGAAACCGGGTTCTAAGGAGCTCAATATCATTGGATTGTTTTCTGTGTTCATCGTTTCGGTTTAGCCACTTACTGGCGACCAAAATATTCCAAGAAAACAACCCTCAAATGAGTGTAGTATCGAGTATCTACCAACTTCGGACTGCACCAAAGTCGGTCATCTCACTACCCCTAAAAAGGCTAAGATGGTCAATTAAGGTTCTAAGAGTTCGTTAGTGCTTCACGACATCACTCAGCGGCCCCGTACTCTCCTTGATTGAACTCAAGGGTTACCGGTACTCACAAATATGTCACACTAACATATCTTACTGCTTCAACCATGTCGGTATACCCCGCACAGTTCCCTCACAGTTTTTTTGCTATTTACCTAAGAAGGTGCCCCAAATCCGGGTGTAGGATTTACAACAAACCCAAACAAGGACCCAAAAAGTAAAGCAATCAAAGCAATCAAAGCAAGAATGTAAAGGTGATCTAAACCCTAAGGTAACCCCACTTTTGAATTTCGTCCCCAGCAGAGTCGCCAGTTCTGTGATACGGTGGGAGAACTGACTTGAGTTTTGCGTTTGTATTCTCACTTGTTCGGTTTAGCAAGTGTCGCCACCGACTTTTTATTTTATCCTAAAGGAAAGGTTAAAAAGCACAGGAAAAACCTTTTGAGATGTTTCGTGGGTTCGGGGGGTAGATTATGAAAAGGGAAGGTATTAGCACCGTTTTCATCCATGGTTATCCATGGGCTCTTAGTTACTTGGTTTTAGATCACTTGCCTTGATTTTCGATTACTTGAAATTGTGGTGTATGTGTGTGTTTTGAAAATGTTTTTGAAATAGACGCCTTTGTTTCGGCAACCATTGTAATGACTCGTGTTTGAGTATATACAACAATGTGTATCTTTTCGAAAAGATGTTTCAAAGTGTTTTTGGAGAGTTTGTTTTGAAAGTGTTTGTGAAGTGTGGTTTTTGAAAAGGAGGCAAGTGTTTTTGCAAGTTAATCTCAAGTAACTAAGAGTTTTGTCTACCCCTATTATACTCAAAAGGTTTTCTCTATGTTTTCAACCCCTTTTTAACAATTTTGTTCCACCATTGAATTTGGTGGACAATCTTGCGTTTAGGATGTTTAACGGGACGGGCGTGGGTCATCGTATGGACCATGAATGCAATGGTGCCAAGTGTCTTTGGCAATTTGCTTGAAGGGACTATGATCATTCCGTTTAGGCAACTTTCGAAAGCGTCATCGAGGGACTTATGATCATTTTGAATTGCTTTGCCAAAGAAACTCGACGTGCAAGCATGGCCCATTTTAGAAGGCAACATGTGGGATCACCCTAGGGGGTGATTGTGTATTGATTTCATGTATTTGTCTTGTATTAGGTTATCTAGCGTTTGATTTTATGTACATGCAAACCCTAGGTCTAACCATGGTATAATTCGAAAGCGGTAAATTGCGGGAATTTAAAGTCTACGCTATTACAAATGAATATCCGGGAGTGGGGGTACAAATGTACAAATGGGGATGAGACTTTAGGAATGTAGTGTCCAATAATTTACAACCAAATCGAATCGCGATCAAATGTAAACAATGTAATGTATAGCAAAGTATAAGAATAACAATTGTATATGTGTAAAGCAAAGTAAATGTATTAGTGTGTGGTGAATGTGTATGAGAATTATTTACAAATGTGAGATGTGATTTTAAATGTATTATTAAGTATTGTTTACTTAATGAAAAGAATTAAATATTTTCTTTATTTAATTTTTGTAATCTTGTATTTTTCTTTAATATGTACAAAGTAAGAAAATTTAATTAAAGAAAGGAAAATGTTTTTGAATTCTATTCTTTTATGTATTTTTTAGTATTAATGTACAAAGTATTTATCTTAGAAAAGAAGAAAAGTATTTATCTTAAAGAAAATTAACATTTCATGTATAAAAATTTTAATTAAAGAAAATGTAATTTTCAGGTTTAAAGAAAAATATTATTAGTTTCTATATAAAATTTACTTATGATATACATATATAAAAGTATTGTTTAATGTAAAAATTAGAATTAATATTAAGTCAGTTAAAAAGTATGGTTTAATTAGTGTGAGATAGAGTTAGTGTATTTATTAATCAAAGCAAAAATTAATATGAAATTAATAATAAAAAAAGTCTTTTTTATGTTTAAAAAAAAGGGGATGGGATCAAAGGGTCTTAGGCCCAAGCAGAAAAAAGGGGGGTGTGTAAACGTAATGGGCTTGTATGCTGAAAATGGGCAAGGCCCACTGATTTCTGAGACAAATGTTTAGGGTTAATTGATTTTGTGTTCACTTGAGGCTAGGGTTTACAGAAGCGGTGCGCCGTTCGTTCTCTCTTCGTTCATCATCTTCTTCGTCTTCCCATGCCAAACGTTTCTGAATCTCCCCAACCTTAAGCTACCAGGCGCTTCCTCCTCTTCCTCATGTCCAAGGTTACGCAAGCGATGGTCACATAAGGTAATGGCTCTGTTTTAAATCTGAACGTTTTTTAAGTTCTCAAGCTTTGTTCGTGTCTTCTGATTATACGCATTGTTGTTGTTCTTGTTTGAGGTGCGTGGAAAAAAAGGGAAAAAGGAAGAGAAATACTACCTTCTTTAGCTCGTTATTTGGAGAGGAGAGAAGGTGGATCTGGAGGCGCCTAGGGCGGCTTGACGACGGAGTGACGATATTGATGAAGCTTTGCTTCCTGGTACTCTGTACTCTTTGCCTTTAGGTTCTTGGTTTGATGATGATTTTGAAAACCCTTATATGATATTTTTTCCTTCTTCTCTGTTTGCTTTGTTGCCTGCCTTGTATGCTTCAGTATACTTCTTTATCTCCTTCTTCTGTTGACCCTAGTTGCCTTTTCTGTATGCCCTGTATGTTTGCTTACTAGCCCAATGATGAGGATACTCTGAGGGCTCTTGGGATGTTTGACCCTGTGTGTTTCTGAGTATTGTTGATCTGGTGTTGACTGTTGATGTTGTTGGCTTTGGACGGGTTGAGGATGGTTTGGATGTTATGTGAGTTTGTAACTGGTAAGGCCTTGGGCGTTTTGTTGTGAACTGGTTTTTGCTTGAGGGCCTTAACAGGTTTTGTTGAAAACTGGACAGTTCAAGTTTTAGCTTGACAATTTAGGTTTTTTGCTGTTTGGATATGGCTTTGAAATGGTTATGGCTTAATGTTGTTTTGAGTATACTGGTTGTTTTTTAGATGCATGGTCTTTTAGCTTGACAATGCAGGTTTTTGGCTTGACAGGGTTAAGGTTTGCTTGTGCTTTCTGTTGGGCAGGTTTTTTTTTAGTCTTGAAAAGTTTACAGGTTTTTCTTTTGTTCTTGAAAAACTTGACAGTTTGTGGTTATGTGTATCTTTTAAGGCCTGTGTTGTCTTTGATATATGTTTAGGCTTTTTGGCGCCTATGATTTTGAATGCTTCCAGATTTGATATCTTTTCTTGGTCAAGCTGGTGGGCAGGTTTGCAAGGCTTGAGAATTTCATTCTTTGTGATTACCTCTGCTGCATATGTTCTGTCTACTTTTGAATAGCTCTGATACATGCCTCTTTTAGCCTTCAGCCTGCTGTAACATAATCTGCTTTCCTCTCTCTTCCCCTCTCTCCTCGATTTAAGCATTTTAATATTGCTTATAATCTGTTTTCTGAAAAAGCATCCAAGCTGGAAAATGATGAAAAATGACATTGCTCGCATTGTTGGTTTTTAACCTGCATACTTTGTGACAGTTTTCCATATTTTGGACAGTTGTGCACCTTTTGGCAGCTTTTTGACAAATTGCTTTGACATTGGGACTTAGTTTGCTTTTGGATTTAAACTTGCCTATGCTGTTCGTTTTGAACTATACAGGTTTTGAATTTGTGCATTTTACAACTTTGTGCATTCATGTTTCATTGCAAGCATTCCATCCTTCTTTGTGAACCGGGAGAAATCCCATGATTTGCAAAGAGGGTAAAACTGATTCCGGCCGTTTGTTTTTAATGATGAACTTTTTGACTGTTTATCTTTAACTATTTTTTCTCTGCTTTGACTTTTTCTTCCTTTCTTATTCTTTGCAGATAAAATCAAAAGAGCCTCAAGGGAGCATTGGATAGAAGATGAAGATTTAGAATTTAGAAAAATTAGGATAGTTTTTTATTTCACTTTAAATATTTGTAAAATTATCATTGTAAATACTTTGTAAGTAAATACGGTATTTAAACAATAATTGTAACAAATAGAATAAAGATGAATAAAAATCTATTTTTTTACCAGTTAATTCTCTTCTTCTTTTCAATTATTTACTTTATTATTTATAATTCTTTAAATTAAAATAATTGAAAATAAATTCCAACTATTTAAACTCAGAATAATAAATAATTAAATAAACATTGTTTCAGCATTGATCAATTAATAAACTTGGCGCTTCAAAAATCCAAAGCAAAGCACAGTCAATCACAACAACTGCTCAGACGTATTTTCCTTTTACTGATTTTAACCAAACACTGCAAACTCAATCCCAATGCCTCTTTTCACTGATTTAGTCAAACACTGCGAATTCAATCCAAATGTTTCAGTCCACATCTCAGAATAACTTGAAAAGCACTGTAGAATTAGTCTTTCTGAAAAATCTGCGCACAAAAACCCTAGTTCCTGATCAAATGCCAAAGAAACGTTCGCCTGATCAAAGTTGAGCCAAAATCAACCAAAACCCTAAGCAAACTGTGTGAACTGTTCCAGACCCTTCAAAAACCCTAATTTTATCTGCCTGACGAGAAAAGTCTGTTTGACCGATCCTCGAGCCAGTTTGAAAAATCAGGAAACGCCTGAAGCTGTGATTTCTTGTGAAAAAAATGCGAGGGCAAATTTTGGGGTACAACAGCTGGATTTGAAGGAAGGAAAGAAACAAGTCTTATGTTTCTTTCCAAACTGGAATCGAAGAGTAGTCACAAGGGGTTTGCTTTCTGAGTTTGAACAAAACAACTATGTGTGGGGTGTCCTTCAGAATCGAAGGAGACTGAAGTGTGTGGATTCTTCAGAATCAAAATAGGTGAGCGTTTCTGGTTTTTTTTATTTCTCAAGTGTTGATGAACTTGAGAGTTTTGTTGTTGTG
Source organism: Vicia faba (assembly GCA_948472305.1). NCBI lineage: Eukaryota > Viridiplantae > Streptophyta > Magnoliopsida > Fabales > Fabaceae > Vicia > Vicia faba. The sequence goes on along the minus strand of OX451740.1, from coordinate 363,940,985 downwards.
TTTGAGAAGATTTTGGAGGTTTCGTTCCTCTAGTCCAAAAAATCCCCCCTTAGACATGTGTTGGAGCCTCTTATTTATAGGCAAAGTGGGATGAAGCTTTTGGAGGGAAAACAAAATAATTTGAACAATTTGGGTATATTGCCCCCTTGTTTTCTTCAATGCAGCTCTTGTGCACTCCTTTTTTGTGCAAGTACAGGACTGAGACAACGCAGGCTTATCAGTATTTTGGAACTTAGTGGCAGGTTGGTGCAGGACTGCTGCATAGCAGCACAACTGGCTTGAGTTTGGCAGTATATGGGACTTTAGTCAACAAACTCCTTGAATACTTCCCCCTTTCGTTTTGATCACTTCGACCAGCTTCATGATTACACAAAAATGTTCGTTTCCAAACAATGTGTGCTCTAAGTACGTTGCTTCGAAGGGTTTAGTGGTCCAACTTATGAATCGAAGGAGGCTACCTTGAAGGAAATCACATGTCCAGCTTGTGGATCAAAGGGGGTCACTTCGAAGGAAACTACATGGCCAAATCGAAGCTTGTGACTGAAGGGAGATTGTATTGCCTAATCGAAGCTTGTGACTGAAAGAGACTGTATTTCCAAATCGAAGCTTTGCTAAATTGAAGCCTGTGACTGAAGGAAGCAATGTTGCCCAATCGAAGCATGTGGATCGAAACAAACATATTGCCCAATCGAAAGCCCGTGTTCGAAGGAAGCAATGTTGCCCAATCGAAGCATGTTTGCAGGCCGTAAACTTGTCCAGATTCGAAAGAGGCATGCATGCAGCAAACTTGTTCAGTCGAAGCAGGCTTGCAGGCAGTAAACTTGTCCATTCGAAGCAGGATGAATCGAAGGATACCTGTCAGCACATGAAATCAAAGAAACAAAAAACACACATTTCGTGCTTGATTAGAAGTTAGTGATACATAGGCTAAGAATGTTCAAAACACTTGACAATTTTTGCATAATCAATGCTCGAAGGTGAGAGGTTAAAACCGACTGTATTTAGTGACCTTGACTTTTGTATAAAAATGCAAAAATAAAAATGGGATCTTAGGTCAAAAATTGGGGTATGACAGCTGCCCCTATTTAAGTTTCTTCTATCTGGAGATATGAAGATTGGGATCTTCATTTCGACGAGATTAAAGGGACTTAAATATAGAATACACAATTTTTGGATTTAAGATACCGCAATTATGTTTATGATATGGTATGAATGTAAGATTTTGAATTTAACAAGGAATGATGCTGTATGAGACAAACTACTACTGGAGAAACCAAGCACAGTAATCACATAGGGGAAAAGATTATAACTCAGCTGGGGAAACAAGAGTCATAGGCTTCAAATGAGAGACTCTTGTTAGAGAATAACTTTGAGGGAAGAAATGAATGATTTACATCAGTGTTGAGATTGGAAAAGAAATGATTTACATCAGCACTAAGGCTGGCAGATGATGATTGACATCAGCACTGAGACTGGCATCAGTACTGAGACTGGAAAATGATTGGCATCAGTACTGACACTGGAAATAAACATTTCTGACTTCTGAATTTTACCAAGATATCGCTTGAAAAGGATAAAATACAAATTTCCCCATGGAACTTTTCCGAAGAGGTGTCGTTTGCATTATTGTTGGGGATACACAAGTTGCTCAAATAAAGAGGCCGCCACTTGCTTCCTTTCAAAGGTGTCAATAACATACAAGTTGCTCATGAAGAGACCGCCGCTTGTTGTATTTTTCAAGGTATCAATAACATACAAGTTGCTCATGAAGAGACCGCCGCTTGCTGTTTTTCAAGAGAATAATAACACACAAGTTGCTCATGAAGAGACCGCCGCTTGCCGTTTTTTCAAAGATAACAATAACATACAAGTTGCTCATGAAGAGACTGTCGCTTTCTGTTTTTCTCAAAGGTAACAATAACATACAAGTTGCTCATGAAGAGACCGCTGCTTGTTGTTTTCAAGAGAACAATAACATGCAAGTTGCTCATGAAGAGACCACCGCTTGCCGTTTTTTCAAAGATAACAATAACATACAATTTGCTCATGAAGAGACCGCCGCTTGCTGTTTTTCTCAAAGGTAACAATAACATACAAGTTTCTCATGAAGAGACCGCTGCTTGCTGTTTTCAAGAGAACAATAACATGCAAGTTGCTCATGAAGAGACCGCCGCTTGCTGTTTTTCGAAGGTGTCAATAACATACAAGTTGCTCATGAAGAGACCGCCGCTTATTGTATTTTTTCAAAGGTATCAATAACATACAAGTTGCTCATGAAGAGACCGCCGCTTGCTGTTTTCTCTAAGGTATCAGTAACATACAAGTTGCTCATGAAGAGACCGCCGCTTGCTGTTTTTTTTCAAAGGTAACTATAACATACAAGTTGCTCATGAAGAGACCGCCGCTTACTGTTTTTTCCAAAGATATAAATAACATACAAGTTGCTCATAAAGAGACCGCCGCTTGCTATTTTCAAAGGTGACAATAACACACAAGTTGCTCATGAAGAGACCGCCGCTTGCTGTTTTCAAAGGTGACAATAACACACAAGTTGCTCATGAAGAGGCCACCGCTTGCTGTTTTTTCCAAGGTATCAATAACATACAAGTTTCTCATGAAGAGACCGCCGCTTTCTGTTTTTCAAAAAGAACAATAACACACAAGTTGCTCATGAAGAGACCGCCGCTTGCTATTTTCTCAAAGATGCCCATAAAATATCGTAAAGATATTGCTGGAGGTGAGAATCAATAATTTCATCGGGGATGGATAAACTGCTCATGAAGAGACCGCCGCTTGTCATAATATAAAGAAATTCAGAAATAATCAAACTGCTCAAATAAAGAGTCAGTCGCTTGTTGTCACGTCGATATTCCAGAAGAAGGTTATGATAACACTACTAGGGAATAAAGTTCATCTTCAATGGGGAACCATGGATAAATCCTTCTTGAGGAGACAAAGTATTTAGATTGAAATATAAATGAACTCTCCATCTAGGTTTCACAGCCTAGAGATATCCACAGGGTATCAT